>VXBU01002246.1:209988-374947 GCA_013400315.1 Bombycilla garrulus
TGTTTTGTTTTAAATATATTTTATATTTGGAGAAGAACAGCCAGGCTTCAACTCTAGGTTGGAGCTGGCCTAGGAATGGAGAGGTGCCATTGGAGATGGACCCAGTGTCCTGCCAGGGTGGGATCAGCCTTTCATCAAGGTCAGTCTGGCACAAAGCAAAAGCCAGTCCCTGCTCCATGAGGTCCCTTCGGAGCTGCTTCCTCCTCCCTCCCCAGGACCTGGTCAATGATACAGAACTTGTCTGGAGGCTGGACTCAAATTTGAATCACAACCCACAGATAAAATATCAGTTATTGAGGTGACCTGGAATGACAATAGCACCATAGAAATATCTTCAGTCCTACGAATCAGAGGCAATCAAAAAATTTGGTCATCTTGGGCACAGCTGAACTGGTTGTTCAGAGGAGAACTGGACTCCTTTTAGGATTATGCTGGGCATTAAAGAAAAGAAAATTTGCAAGAGTGATGTGTGACATGAGCTGGAAACCCGGCCTGTGAGATATTTGGGCATTCAACTCCTATTTGGCAGCCTAAGAGAGGATTTTAGAGCCTGAATACTTCCTTAGATCAGAACATTGGTACCAGTGACAAAGAGATACCCCTAGTAATAATGGAGCTGACTTGGCTGTGTGTGTGTCCTGGTGTGTGACCAGGTTCCAGCAGTTCCCTTTGCTCCTGCATGCTGGGTGTGCAACCAGCAGCTCTGGGGTTGCCCCACTGGCCCCAGGCTGTGCCGGGTCCTGTGCTGATGGCCCGGGCAGGGCTGACCTTGACCTTCCCACTCTACGTTCAAACCCAGAGCAGTGTGTTTTGCAAAGCTTCAAAGTGCCACTTAACGGGACTTTCATTTTCCTTCCAGCTGAAGGGAAAGTGTTGTTAAACTCCCAGGCTGGCAAGCTGGAGTTTACACAGATGGAACAGTTAGTGCAGACCACAGAACAAATACCAGCGACCAACCAGTTTCACACTTCTAAAGAAAGAAAGAAAGGAATGGCAGAGGCAGGCCAAAGCAAACAGGCTTTGGAAAACTAGAGCCCGCTGGTTGGAATTTTCAGCTGTTACTTTTCTTTTCACATTCAGGCTCTTTTGGAGATCTCTCGATTAAGCAAAGCAGCGAGCGCTTTTGCATTCATATGAAATGATTTAAACTCCATGAGGAGTGCTGTGCTCAGTCCCAACAACCACAAAACATACATTGTTTGAAATTTTATAAATGTGGTTTGCACTGAGAGCCACATTTTAAATAAAAAAGCTACATTTTCTTTCCAGCAAATACTATGTTGTTGAATATCCCACTGTCTTGCCTAGCTGTGGCAGTGGGGTGTGTCCCTCTCTGCTTTTTCATTTTTTTACATTTTTAAACCTGAGGACAAGTCCTTTGCCCCCAGAAGAGCCCTGAGTCCCCTTCCTTAACCTGGGCTGTCATCTGTCCCAGTCCCCTCTGGCGTTCCTGCCCAGCTGAGGAGGGCTGGGTGCCCCAGGGGCTCATCCACTCTGCCCTGCAATCAGTCAGAAAGGTCATTGCTGAGTAGTGCCGGCCAAAACCCCTGCAACACCCTCACTGCTGCTCCGGGCTCAGAGCAAAGGACCAGGGCAGGAATTAAGCCAGGTCTCTCCCATGGCAATGGAAGCATAACCTCTGGGCCAACCCCAGAGGATTTTATTTTATTAAGACAACGGGGTCATGCCTCCCTTCATTCAGCCAGCCTTTCATTCCCATTCTCCGGTAACAAAGGAATTGCTAAAGAATTAAAAATCCTGTCTCCTGTGAATACACAGGCAGAGCCAAGAGTGAAGCTTCAGTTGGCACCTGAGACCTGCTGGGTAAAATTGTTAGGAGTGGGAAAATCGGTTTAGATAAAATTATCCTCTTCAATTCCCAGAGCCCGGCATTCAAATGCAAACCTCACTCTGAAATGGAAACTCTTCCTGCTGTGTAAACTGTGACTTGTGCTAACAACACCGAGGCAAGTTCTGCTCCTGCTGAAGCAGATGTTGGCTGGAGTGACTTCAGATCGCTCCATCAGCTGGCTGGGTGTCTGCAGGGCGCTTCTCTCACTTGGGATTTACAGTTATGGAGCTCAAGCAGCATCTTGCTCTGAACTGTTTCATTCAGTACCTGTTTCTGCCTGGTTTTATTTCCACGTGCCAGAGGTCTGTGTTCTTGTCCTTGCTGTGTTAGCACTCACTTCCTGGCGCATCATGCTCAGTAAGACTACTCAGTTCCTCATGTTGCTGACATCAGATTCTGCTAAATGAGTCCAGACTTGATACAAAACTACAAAACCCAGCTTCATTTAGTGGAGAGAATTCCCTGTTTATCCTAGCCAAGGCAAGAGTGGATAAAGCCCTCCATAACCTGGTCTGATCTGACAGGCTCTCCTGAGGTCCTCTCAAACCTGAGTTATTCTGTCATTCTAAGGCAGGCTTGTAAAACTGGGGTAGGTTTTCCTGGGACAAGGAGCTGAAGGGACTTGCAGATCCCCAGAATGAGTAGAGCCTCTCCAACAAGGCAAGCAGGAGGCTGCACAGCCAGCTACATCTGTGTCCCACCCATCTCCTCCCTGGCGAGGTGTTACCTGCTCACAAATGGGATCATGAACCAACCCCAGTGCAGTGCAGAACCCTTCCCTGTGTTTCACTGGAACACTGGTGCACCATCAGGGACACTGCAATAACTCAGTATTACTTATAATGTTATTTTTTCAGCTAATATTCATGTTTATACAATTATACAAAACTGGACCCATTGACTATCCCTGCTTGCTGGGGGAGGTTGGATGAGATGACCTTTAAAGGTCCCTTCCAACCCAAACTATTCCCTGAATTTGCAGTATTTTCCCCTTATTTCGGTGCCAAGTGTGTGCAAGGAAGATAGCATCTGTAAAAGGGGGGGGGATAGATTGCAATCTTCCTCATGGCTCTGCAGCTCCTGCTCACGGGAGCCAGTCCCTCCCTTTCAAACAACCTTTGCTGACAGGATCCCGGGATGATCCATGGCAGGATGCACCAGAGGACCACGGCAGCCAGTGCAACGTGAGGCATTTACTGCACTACAACGTCCTGTAGCTCAATGCTAATGACGTCTGGGTATTGAAATAACCTCCACAGGGAGCAGCGCTGCAACACCTGCTTCTTCTGCTGGATAACTCGGCCTTCAGCTCCTTGCTGCAATGGGGAAAAAAAAAAAATCAGAAAAAAGACCTTCTCAGAGAGGCTGCTGAAGTGGAATGTCACATTAGGGCATGCTTGTTAATGACAAACCATTGCAAGGTTGCCAAGTGTTCAAAAAGATGCTCCCAGGATTGCTAGTATTGGAATATTTTATGTAACATTTAATTATCAGAGGTTCAGATTACATGTGGTAATAAAAATGAAAAAAAAAGTAAGAAAACCTTTCATTAAGTGGTGCTCAGTTATCATTAATCACATATTTATTGTATGATAACATACCCTAGTAAGGTTTGGAACACAGGTCTGGTGGTTGAAGTGTCTCTGACATGGAGTGGAGCTAACAAGGAGTGAGGGTCGGGTTCTGCCCTCAGTTAAATCAGCAAAGGGGTCAAATCTGTGGGTGCACTCATGAACTAAGGGCACTTCTCAGTCAGCACTGCCGTTCCAACAATGGGCAAAAGCCTTGCCCAAGGTAGGATCAGCTGCTTTTTGTATTTATGGCTTGAGATGGGGTTTCTGTGTCCAGCAAAGCACACCACGACTCTAGCAGGGACGTTCTGGTATCCTGTTCTGGTATCCTGTTCCATGGAATTTGCATTTCTCTGGGTTTTTGGTGCTGGGAGCCCTCTACAAGGCTAAATGTACCCAGGGAAGCTGCTGGGAACTTCAAAGCGTGATACCTCTGAGGGATAATTTTCCTTCTGAATGTTCCCAGTGGGAATTTCTAACAAGTTGGCAGAGCAAATTGTGAGATCACCCTCTGCCTCTTGACGTGTGTTGCTAGGAAGAAAAATGAGTTAATACCTGACAGAGATGAATACAAGATTTAGGTATTTACACCTTTCTTCAGGCTGTCTTCCAACTCAGGCAGGCATAGATTATGTCATTCACAGTCGCACAGTTTTCCAAAATGTTCCTCCTGTAAAAGACATGGTTAATCTTTTACTTACTAGAAGATGATTATTTATTTATTTATTTCCTTATTTTTTATGGATATTTATGTTCTGGGGGATGAAACAGCATTTGGAGGCAGCACTGATAAACAATTTTACTGTATTTGTCCTAATTCAAGTCCTGTTCATAATCAATATAAGATTGCCAGGAGGATTTTCTGATGAAAATAAAGCTGATTATACATAGCAGTACACACATCTCCTTTGTAATTCAGCAAATATTATGATTTGTGGGAAAATGGTCAGTGGTCAAAAGATCAGTATTTACCCAGTCAGAAACTAATACCTGAGAGCCATTTATCTCTGCAATGACACTTCCTGCATCCAGAAAGATTCTGTGATTTACTTTGTTTGAAAAAAAATCTAGGCAAAATATAGCATTAACAGAGTAGGAACTTGAAAAAATAGAAATATTTTCTCCATCCAGAATTTTTCTTCTATTTCTCTTCTATTGTTTTCATAAACAAAGTATTTAGTTTTTCCTGTACATTTAGCAACATCTACTGAAATATGAGCATTCCTTTCATTTTCTTAAGTATGTAAAGTACTAATTCCAGGTCTAATTTTTCCTCAATTAATGTAATGAAAAATGTCACTGTGGTTGTCAGAATGGATGTGAAAATTCCTTTTTTCTGTACAGATTAAAGCCATTGGCAAATTTAATAATTTGTAGAGGACATGATCCCTGTTTGCAGAATAGAAAGTTTGCTCTTAGGTGCTTATATGTAATTTCTGCTGACTTTACCAAAGGAGTGGAAATTCTCTTGCTGCTCATGAGTGTGCTTTGCGATTTCCACAGCTCTTCGGGATCCTGCTCCCACTGCTATGGACAGCACATTGTATTTGCAGGGTGAACAATCACCCTCAGAGATGCCCACAGGATACACCTGTGGAGAGCTGGCAGATGATGTTTTGCAGTTTGGCAGCGTGTCCCCTGCAGCCAGGGACGGTGTTAGGGGCTGGCTGTGCCTGCAGTGAGCTCCCTGCACCTTGAGGTCAGCTGGAGCCCCACAAAAACATCCCAGGCACTGCAGAACCAGCCCAGGAGAGGCCTGGGCTCGGTGCAGACCCAAATAAATCCCCCTTTGGAACCCCTGTGCAATGACCACAACTCCAGCAGCCACTGCAGGCACCAGACTGGGGCCCATGGCTCTGTGGAGGTCACCTTGGACACCTCAAGGGCTTTGAGGCACGAGCAGAGCTGGTTGCTCTGATAACCTGCCTGGCATTTCTGGCTCTGTGTGCAGGTCTGCCTCAGGCTGCTTCCTCAGGAACAGCACACTTGGTGGGGCACTGCACAAGGAATCCCAGGCTAAATCCAAATCAGCAAGTCCTGACACGAATTAAATCATCCCATGGCTACTCTTGCTGCTGGACCTTCAGTAGGAAGTTCTTCACTTAGAGGGTGGTGAGGCCCTGCCACAGGGTGCCCAGAGAAGCTGTGGCTGCCCCATCCCTGAGACTGTTCCAGGCCAGGCTGGATTGGGCTTGGAGCCACCTGATTTAGTGGAATTCCCCCTTGGCAGGGGGTGCAATGAGGTGATGTTTACAATCCCTTCCAACTCAAGCCATTCTGTGATTCCTGACCTCTGACTCCTCTTCACTGCCCTTCAGAGTGCTGGGCAGGGAGCTGCTGGAATGGCTGAGCCTTCCCTGCCCTCCCAGTGACACCACTGACAGTTTCTGCATGTCCCAGGGCAGCATTTGGTGCTGCTCCCATCTGAGGGGTTGTGGGGAGCTGCCAGCTCTCAAACAGCCCCACATTTTATCCAAGCAGTGCCTATGTTTGCTCGGTGGCTGAAGTGCTTCCCCTCCCGACATTGGAAAGCTCATTGGGATAACTTTGGAGGACAGGTATTATTACTGTATTTAATTTTTGAAACTCCACTGGAAAAGTTAAGCACTTAAAGAAATCCCTACACTTACTACATTCAACTTTTCCCCTTGTAAGAAACGACTAGAGAGTTTGTGCTATTAATTATTATCATTCTCCCCTGAAATTATAGGCAGAGCACTCAGTGACATTCGAAACATAAATTACTGGCCTGCAGCCTTGTGCTACTGTTTCTCTATCTCTCTGCCAGGGCTTCAAATCAATTTTCTGCATTTCTTTCAGATTTTCTGAAGAAAATTGTGGAAAATCGCTGTTGGAACATGGCATTTTTCCACAATGGTTAGAACTATTGAATGGGGCTGTAATGGGCTGCCTTGGAGAAACCAGCCCCATTAAAATGCCAGCCTCAGATGGATCAGAACACTCTCTCAGTTGGAATTTCATAACTTTTCCACAGGAAGAGCAACATAATTTTCCTTGGTTTTGCCTCTAGTCCTGTAGCTTTGCTTAAAAAAAAAATAAAAATTAGCTGCCTCCTAATTTTAATCTCTTCTCTTCTCTTCTCTTCTCTTCTCTTCTCTTCTCTTCTCTTCTCTTCTCTTCTCTTCTCTTCTCTTCATTCTTTTTCTCTTCCCTTCTCTTTTCCTCTCTTCTCTCCAGGTTATTCCTTTACAAAGTAACCTGGAAATTAGTTTTTTTGAGCAAACATTCATTCAGCCAGTAAAATGCTTTTCCTCAAAAGAGTCTCTGGTATGTTTTCATGTGGCACTGGCCACACAGAGCCATCACTTTCAGGCTGGGAGAACCTTTAAATGTGTCCTGGCTGCCTTGGGATTTAAACTCATGGCACTGGCCAACACTGAAGAGTTTTACACCTTCAAGTTTGGCTGATTTTTTGGGTTTAGAGTCAAATCCCACAAAGCCTATTAAGAGACAAAAAAAAAAAAAAAAACAACTAAAAAAACAACTGAAATGAAGGAGCCTTTCAGTCTGTAAAGCAGACCTGGAGCATTTGCAGTGGATTGTGTGGGATGAGTTGCTGGGAGGGAAGAAGAGCAAGGCTCCATGCAAGATAGCAGATTGCACAAGAGCTGTGACCCAGGAGAGCCAGGGCAGCAAATTCTGGATTTCAAGGAAAAATTTTGTGCCCATCCCATCATCCTGGTCAAACTTTAATGCTGGTTGAAGGAAAAAAGGACAGTGTTACAAATCTACTTACAGACAAGTTAATTCAACATGGCAAAAGCTTAAAGAAATAAGGTCACATCTCAGGTTCTCCCTGAAAACTGGTTCTTCCCAACGCCCTAGAGAGACTCAGCTTCTGAGTTCTTGATTATATGTTTCACTGCAAGGAGGCCATGTAATGTTGTACGTGATAAAGCCGGGACCCCAGCCTGAGACAAGAGTGGTGAAAGTTTGCTGGATTACCAAGGTCTGGGTACTTTAGATACGTCCAGCCATGATTTCAGATCATGTATTTGAGGTCAGAATATCCAGCTGCTGGCTGGCCTGGCGTCTGCTTTGTCAGGGCAGAAGGAACTGCTGCAATGTCCTTGTAAAAGGGTCGTTTCAAAAGGAAAACCGCGTTAACCTGTGGGTGTTTCGGCTTGTGTGAAGTAATGAGTTGCTATCTTCGTTAACAGAAAGAATGCCAAAGAGGCTAAATGAGTCAGACCAGGCAGAGACACAATCCTTTAATGAGTTGAACAGGAGCTGGTTTGTAATGTGAGGTTATTGATAATCCCAGGGTTTATATAACAGCGTGATTCTGGGTCAGGGAGCAGCAAACACACGCTCCTGTGTACACACACTCGCTCGCTGTAAGGCGACACACTCCTCGAACAGATGGCTCCAGCCCGGGCTAAGCACATGCACTCAGGGAAAATGATTTCTTTTTTTTTAGCAGGGTAAGTCCTCCTTCCTACTTTTGCACCTCAGTGTGTAGGGCAGATGTTGATTTTTTAGGTGACCAGTTTTGCAAATGTTTTCCTGAGATACTGTGACACCGGATCAGTTTAATTCACCCCAAGAAATTCCATATTTAGAGTTTTAGGATTTTCTTTAGAAACCCTACAAATACCTTTTCTGCAGCTTGAGAAACAGTCTCTTACATTTCTATTTCCTCCATGTCTACTGAGGAGTTTGACACCCGATCTGATATCATGATGCTGGACCTGGAAGTGGAGGAACCACACTGAAATAACCACTGATGAAATAACCATCACCTCTCACCTTTTATGTTCGCTCAGTCTTGCTCCTGTTGGGTTCATATTGCTCAGGAAGGTGGTTTACCTTCCCAGAAAGGTAATACTAAGGTAAAGAATGGTTCTAGCATCCCAAAATAAATTTCAATAGTAAAGTTAATTTCCCTTTTACCTTAATAACCTGTTTAGTAACAGTATAACAGCAATGAAGGATAATTAATTTCCTTTAGCCATGCCAGCATGCCAGTGCAAAGGTGCTGCTGGTTGTGAGTCTGGATCCTCACCTGGTTTTGTATCCCAATGTCAGTCAGGGATACAGTCAATGCAGTTTCTAGAAGCTCTCACACCTGGCAGATTGTCAGCACTGCCACTGGCACACCTGCCAGCACTGTCTGACCTGATGTTTATGGTTCTATAAACGTCAATTTATGATATTAGGGAAAATTTGAAGCATTCTGGGTTCACTAACAATTGTGGCTTGAACAGCCTACCTTAAATTCCCTGCCAGAGCATTCCCTAAGAATCCTTAAAATCCCAGCCTAATCTTCTTGTGGTCTCCATATGGACAAGCCTATTACTGAATAAAACACAGGAAACTAAAAAATCACCCAGAAAAATGTGCAGAGTGACAACATTTAATGATGTCTGTAAGAAATTGAGTGTATCTTCATCCTCTAAATTGTCAGGCATTTTTTAAATGTACACTTATTCAGGGTAAGGGTGTTTTTGGTTTTTGTTTTGTTTTGTTTTAACAAGATAACAAGAATACCTCCAGATAAAGAGGTGATAACAGACTTCGAACTAAGCCCAGCTCAGACCTGTTGCTTTCTCACTGCTGGTAGTATTCAGTGACTGCCAATGACGGAACTGCTGCTGGTGAAATTCCCACACTTCCACAGAGTGGCTGCTTGGGAAGCCTGGTAGCAGCTCTGTGGAGCTGGAGTTTGGGCTGTTACCAGCCACACTCAAGAAAGCCACAGCAGAAAAACAGAATGTCAAAGGCTCGAACTCCATTCTGCCGTCTGTCATTGCCACTCACGGGGGGACAAAAAGCGAAAGGGAGGAGGAGAAACAACTCGAGCAGCCCCCCAGAGGGCTTTTGAGAGGGCGGGTGGCGATGTCTGAGCATGCTGCAGGTGTTGAGCTGCTCCCAGAAGCAGCGCAAGTGTTGGCACGCACAGGTGTCAGGAGCTGGAGCCCACGGTGCCAACTCCAGCGTGCAGGAGCAGAGCCAGGAGCTGCAGGGCAGCCCAGATTGGATCTCTGCAACACCCCCCACATGAAGCAGGGCTCTGCTTCCTCGCTGTGAGCTGGCAGCGCACTCCCTCAGGCTGTGAGCGTTGTTTCACCGCTTTGACAAGAGTCTGCTCAGTGCAGGTGTAAAAAGCCGGGATGGGGTGTTGCAACAGGAGGATTCTGCCCCTTCCCTCGTGCTCCTCATCCGTGGTGGTGCTGCTGTGAAATGGTTCCTAGAAAGCGCAGGGCTGAGCCAAAAGTACAGCTGAGCTGGTGTCCCATTGCATTGGCAAGCGCAGTGACTGCATGTCATCGAACTCCCAGCATTCACAGCACCGAAAATAGCAGGAATTTTCCCTTCTTGCACAAAATGATATATTCCTCCCTAAGCTACGGAAAAGAAACAATGAGGAAAGGAGATCAGGTTTGCCAAGAGCAGCGCATCCCTTTCATTTCAGTGTTCTCTCTGACATGTAAAAAATGCATAATAATTACAGAAAGGAACTAGCAAGCGCTTCACAGTTTGGAAATAAAGTCAAAATATTTCTGACAAAATATTTTTCCACCAGAGAGAACCCAACCTGTGTTTTGCTGAAAACAGAAATTAATCAATGGCAGTTATTTTGGACAGATTATTCAGGTTAAAGAAACAAGAAAAATACCAGGAGAGGTCTATATCAAGCTCCAGAGGTCAGGAGTTCTTCTGATGTCCTTTCAGTGACTTTAACAGAGTATCTAGGTCCATTTCTAAATGCCGTGAGGAGTTCTGTAGTGATGAGGGTTGGAAACAGGCTTTAGAACAGAGGGAAAATATACAGCTGGAGAAGAAATTATGTAAAGCCCCAAAGGCTGGAGTCCTGCAAGGCTGGAGACAGCCCTGCTGCCCCAATTTGAATATTCCTCTTCCCTCTGCTGCATGAATGCACCACTCACGTGTTTGCTGTGTCTCATTTAGTTGCACAAAAGTGAGTGGGTGAAATAGTTTAGATGAAAGAAAGTGTGTGGCAAGAGATCAAGAAAATAATTACTGCTGTGATCCACTGTCAGAGCAAAAAAATCTCAATTAAGGGAAGAGGATGAGCAGGAAAAGCTGTTGGAAGGGAAGGAAAGAGATGTATATGTATGTGTACACACACACACTCCTGGTCTTGTTTTCAAGGAATACTCTTGAAAATAGTCCAGTGAGTCCTTTGGCTGCAATCCCCTCCCCACCCTGGAGTTAGTTTGGTTTCTGAGAAACTTTAGAAATTGGCTCAGGTCTTGCTTTGCACAAAGGTTTGACAGCACCCTTCAGGATGGTCATTCATGTTTCAGCAGGCAGCTGAATGAATTGACCTAATGCAAACCCGTGGAGACTTCACAATGAGGAGCGTCCCTTCTTTTGAAGCATCATACTGAAGAGCAAGACGACTTTCTCATTGAGGGGGTCCATGGAGCTGTGTGACTGAGGATGAAATTCCTTTGCCTGAGATGGCTTCCTGCCTCTTTCCTGGGACAGCTGGTGACCAGGACCCTTCCTAAGACAAAACAGGGGCAATACCTGCTGACAGCTGTTGTTATCTCAGAAGTGTTAATTGCAATAATGGGGGCTTTGGTGCATGGGTCATGCCCAGGGAGTGTCAGGTGGGGTTGGTAGGGATGGAAACTAAAGACAGTAAGGGTTTCACGTCCCACCTCAGTAAAAATGAGGCTGATGTGCTGTAGCTGAAGCTGTGAATGTGAGCACTGTGGGGACGTCAGTGAGCCTGGCCTGGGTGGGTGTGAGCGGGGGCACAGAACTGCTCCACACAGAGTCCGTGAGCTGCATTTACACTGAGGGGTTATCTGTCAGAGCAACGGCACATAAATCTGTCACCTGCACAGGTATCTGAGCCTGTCTGGCTGAGAACAGCCATTTATTCTGAAGCAGAGATCACACATGGCCCCAAACTGTGCTTTAAAAACACCAGCAGAGATATGTGTGCATGTGTAAACTGGGGAATTACATCTCTTCCCCTCTGCTTCTGCCTGGCAAATGAATTCCCGTTTCACTTGTTGTGCAGTGACACCTCCTGTGCATTCTCAGTGGCGTGAGCAGCCCCAGAGGTCAGGCACAGAGTGGAACAGTGGCAGGGAGCACAGGGGCTGCTGGGGACCTCAGCTCCCATGGGACAGGTGTGGCACACCTGTGCTCACACCCACTTCACGATGGCTCACAGAGTGAATATTTTTGAAGGCAGACAATTGGGAGCAGTTGGTTTGCCCCACCATTTGCCCACACAAAAAACATGGAGAGGATTTTACATTCAAATAAATACCTGCAAATTTTCCCCCTGAGCAGAAAATCCAACCTTCCTGGGTACTGAAATTGTCCTTTGATGTTACAGAGCGATGTGGTCACCAGCACCTGCTGGCGTGTGCAAGCTCTAAGTGCCAGACCTTCTGCTAAAGAGCCTCAAGGAAGCATACTGATGGAAAATAAATTAATAAATAAATTAATTAATTAGCCCCAAGCTGCAATTAAATATGCATTGTGAGTGTCTCCCACTTCTGAGCATGAAAACTCTCTGAACTCAAAACTCTAGAAGACAAAAACCTAAAAGTCTCTCTGTGGGTATGTGTGCCCTGGTGCTGGTGTCAGCATGAAAACAGCATGAAGACTGCAATAATGCAGCCCTTAATGCTTATATGTAAAAAAATACGTGTTTAGGGTGAGTGTGGAGATTGGTCCTTGGAAAAATGGGGCATTACAGAAGCTGTAACTCATGTCCTTTCTTCTTCTTGCAGATGGAAGTTGGTCACAATCAATCCCTGCCTAGGGTGTCCTGTATTCATCATTTCTGTGCCTTTAAAGTTTTCACTTCATGTCCACAGCAGTAATGGCAGAAAATCTCAAAGCTACAATAGAAAACACAGTGTTGCAAGCTCCCTGACTAGGCTCAGTCCGGTTGTTTGGTTGTTTTTTTGGTTTTTTTTCCTTTCTTTTTCTCCTGGGAAACTCCTGCCTATACAGGGATCTCCCATCTGCTGAGGCTGTTTTGATATACAAGTGGGTGGTTCAAGGTGTGGAGCCATGTCACCGTTCCAGTTAGAACATGCTGGTCACGACGTTGTATCAAAGAGAGCCGCTTGCAAAATGACTGTCAGGTGAACTCTGTGCAAGGGAACACAATGGTTTGTGTGTGCCTGGATCCTCTGAATATCCCTGTGGCAGCCTGCATTCCCACAACTGTCTGCTGAAAGGGAGGGACCCTCGCATGATGACACTGCCTCATTCCAGCCCAGGTGGAAGGAAAAATGTCTTTTAGCTTCTACACAGACGTAAAACCCTCGCCTGTAAAATTGCCAAGGAGGATCCCCAGTGCTCACTGTGTTTATCCTGCATTCAGTGTCCCACAGCTGTCTCAGGAGCACAGCCAGAGAGGAACAACTCCTGCGAGCCAGGTTTCAACCCCGAGTGGAACATTCTATTAATACCAAAAGAAGTAGAATGCCTCTAATTTTTACCACAGAGTGTTGCCACCTGAAAAGGACCTTCTCCAATCTTCCAGTGATCTGTGCTGCTGGCAGGAGTGGCAGCGTGGGATAACTTCCCTGTGCAGTAAACGTGAGCGGAAATGTTTGCCTGCCTAACATGCCCTGTGCCATAAATCTCCACACGGGCTGTTGAGGAAGCACATGGCGTGAGATCTCTGACGTTCCTCTCGTCTGCCTGTGCTGCAGAGGAACCCTGACGTTAATTCTAAGTTTACAGACCCTCTGTGTGGCTGCAAAGGCTCTGCCTGTGTTGCAGCTGGAGAAGGGCAATGTTGCTTGGCCACCAGCAGCCAGCCCTGGGGCAAGAGGTGTGAGAGGAGCAGAGCTGTGTGTCACCCCAGGAACCCTCACCAACCCCTCCTGGCTGTCCACAGCTCACTCATATGGGCCATTTCAAGTGCCACCACAGCTCCTACAACTTTTGTTACACCTCTTAGAGCAGTGGCTGTCACCTTTTCTGATCCACGGGCTCTCTCAGGTGCTTTCCAAAGAAGCTCCTGCCTGTGAACTGCTTTTCTTGGTTGTTTGAGCAGGTGTCTCAGGTCTAGGTCAAGGATCCAAGGTTTACAAATCTTTCATGGCTTTAGAGATACCCTAGAAAGTCCCATCCTTAGTTTCCCATGGATCTAGTCCATCAAACTCCAGCTGGAGATCAGCACTGTGAATTTCTATTCAATCAATAACCATGCAATGTTATATGGGGAGAGGCAACAATTGATAAACCATCACATGACTCCAATATTCTTACTTACCCTAGACCTGTGAGATGCTGACCAAATTTATATAGGATTCATATCCATAAGAATCAGAAATTCCTTGCATCTCTCAGCACTTTGCAGAATAAAGACCTTCTAACATCACAACAATGAGCTATGGCTTTCTGCTTTTAAACTTCCCTGAAACAGATATTCTGTGCCACACATTTTCAATTACTACAGAGGATTAAAGATCTAGGTCTGGGATGTGAGTCATGGAGTTCAAAGTAGGTCCAGGACTGACATTTCTCTAGCACTTAGGAGTATTTTGGCTCGATCTCATCAGGCCTGAAATTCCATTACTTTACTCTCATGTGCAAATAATCACTGCAATAGTTTCAGTCACTGCTAACACAGATATTACTTGAATAAAATGGTTCATTTGTTTTAAAGACCTGAATCAACACTCAATCCATATATTTTAAAAACTATAAAAAATATTGAAGAACACGTTACATGGCGTGAAATCTGTTTTGGGAAGGTCTCTGCTCCAGAGGTTTTTTGAAGTCACCAGGACCCTTTGGCTGAGTTATCCCTGTATGAATCATGCAGGCACCTCTCACTCCTCTCTCTCCCCTCACCTGTGCAGACAGCTCTGCCCTCTGTAGCAGGTGACAGAACAATCCCGTGCACCCAAACGCTGACAGCATGGCTGGGAGGACACTTTTCACTGGGGTGAAAAAACCACAGAGATATAAATGGTGCCTTAAATCCCCCAATCCCTAAATCATATGTTTCCATCATGTGAATATATACAACAATCATCTTCATGGCGTGTGTGTGGAGGGTTTAGTGTGAAATCAGAAGTCTGGGAGCAGTTTTAATGAAGGTTCATCTGAGGTAAAGCAGAAAGCTAAAGGCCACATGTTGGTTTTATTGCAATTTTCCCCCTTGCTTGGTGCTCGGAGCCAACAGCTCCCTGGGAGCCCGTCGTGCCTGCACACAGGCGCGGGCTGCTCAGACACACCAGGCAGGAGAGGCTTCCCTGCCTCTTCCCTTTAATTCTGTCTGTGCTGGCATGCTCTTGTCTTGCTTCATAAAACCTGTTGAAAGCCAGTCAATTCATTAATCTTTTGCCAAGAGGCGTTAAACGCCAAACAGGGAAAGACGATAATGACTTGACAGTTCATAAGAAAGGGCCTGATCCTGCAAGGTGCTGGGAGTGGGAGCCGGCAGGGAGAGGAGGGCGCTTGGCACGCTGCAGGGTTGGATCCCTGGCACATTCGCTGCTCTCCCTCCCTCCCGTGCCCCGGTTTGGTGCAACAGCCTCAGAGGGAAGCCAGGGAGGTGCAAGGGTGTGATGAAGCCACGACCACGGTGCTGTCCTGTGAGATCTCTGCACCAGGAGCAGTCTGACACGTCCCCCAGCAGTCTGCACGGGGGGGTGGCAGGGATGATGCTTCAAAGCGCATAGGGGACATCTCAGCGCGCTGCTAACGGGAAGCTGGCTCTTCTCTGCTCCTGAGGCTCACCAAGAGAGTCCTGGCAGCGGGGAATGCAAACCATCTGCAGTGAGCACCTGCACTGCCTGCTCCAGCTTTAACCTGCCCGATCCAGGGCTGCAGGCAGTGCTGGGAGCAGTGCAGCTCAGCCTCAGCACCACCCCTGTCTCCCCTTCCACACATCTCTCCTCCGTGTCCAAGAGCCCACAGGAGCGCTGGGAAGAGAGCAGGAAGGAGAACTGCCGGCTCCAGGCAATTGGCAGCCTGAGTCAGGCTGCAAAAAGGCAATGGGTTTCACTGCAAGCACGTGGGTTTAGAGAATAATAATTGTCAAAGCTTTATTTAATTTGATTTTTAGGCCCCGAGATTTCAGAGCTCAGACTTTTGTGCCTTTTTCAGCGTCGCTATGGAGGTTATAAATATTTAAAGAAACAAGGAGAAAAAGAGTTCTTCACAGGATTTAATGACTCAAGGAGCTGGAGCTTTACTAATGAAACTGCAATTATCACTGGACTTGCATTAAGCTAATCTTGAGTGGGGATGGCTGAGGTCAACCACAGTTTCCAAAAGGTCCCACAGGTTCCAGGGCAGTCAGTGTTGCTGAAGCAACGCACTGAAAATCAAGCACACTTGGCCTCCTTGGTGTACAGTAGAAATGGATCAATACTGAATTAGAGGTGGATAAACTGCATTTAACTATATTTAACAATACCACTGATAGCACTTAAACTTATTAGGTACCAATTATCCCTCAGTTTCACGGCAGCTTGCCTCCCTCTCATATCTGCAGCATGTGACTTCTCCAGCCAGAGCCCGCAGCAGAGCTGACAGGGTTTTGTCCCTCAGCCGATGAAATCAGAGTCTAGGTTTGCAGAAACTTTTTTTCCTGAGTCATTCATCAGTTTTAAAACCCCCAAAATGAATTAAAGCTGGGTGTACCATTCTTTCTGATTTAAAGTGCCTGTCTCAACTTAGGCACCCTCTCCCGTTTGAAGACGGAAGAAAAATCTTCCCAGAAAAAGCGGCTTGGTGGTTGTGTTACCTGGTATTGGTGACCAGCCCAGATCTCTTCCACTGTCTCCCCTTGCAGGAAGGGCTTTTCTTTCTGATACCAGTGCCCAGGAGTGGAAGAGAGGTTCTGTGGCAGGAAGCAGGCAGTGCTTCTGAAGCCCGGCTCTAAGAAAGGCAGAAATAATTTCAGGTTGTAGAGGAGAGAACAGGTTTCTTGCTGTTCTTTCAGTCTTGCTCCTGAACTTTGAGCACAGCTGGGGTCTGTCCCCACCATCCCCAGGGTTCAACCAGCCATGGGTGCACATTCAACCAAGGCTTTGGGCAAGTCGGTGATTCCCCTCTCCCTCGCCGAGCGTGAGGGTTTGACAAATGAACATTTGTCATGTTCAAATACATTGGAGCCACAAAGCAGAAGGATTCCCCTGCCCTGCTCTGCACGGAGTCTTTTGCCCCACATTGCTGGCAAGCGTGGTGTGGGGAGGGTGGCTGTGGGGGATGCACTGGGCTGCTGCCAGGAGGGATGTAAGAGCACGGAGCAGCCTGGGTTTCCTGGATACACCCTGTCTTGCAGCTATCTGCAGCTCCGGAGTGTTTGGATCGGCCTCTCCTCAGCCCGGCCTCTTTCTGGCAGACTTGTTTATCTGGGTGTTACATTGCTGGAGGCCAAGGCTTAGTTTCTGTTGTACTTGTGCCAGGGTACACAACCCTGGCAGCTCTCGGCACAGGGGAGGAGTGTCGTTTTATCCCAAGTCTCCCTCAGGAACTGATAACTAACAGAGCATCAGGGGGAGAGGATGGAGAGACTGGAGGGGTCCAGCACAGGGAGGGGAGATGTACCCTGGGAGCAGCAAGAAAAGGCTGGACTTAAAGTACACGAATAATAAACTTGGGTGCTTAAAATCTTTATTTTTATGATTCGGTGGTGGTGATGGTGGTGGTTACCTCCAAACTAGGATTAATGAATCCCCTGTAGCTATTCTGCTTTGACTAGATCTGGCAAAGATTATGTTAGAGAGAAAGGGAGTGGGGAGATGGAGGAGGAAGAAGCACCACTTATCAGCATGCTTATACAGATAGGAGCTAAAAGGTGTAACCTGATAAGGCATCTTTCATTTCAGGCAGTGCAAGCCCTGTTCAGTCCCTCTGGGTCCCTTAAAGAGAGACTCTTTGGAGCCTCCCAAAAACACATTGAGCTATGGGAAGTGTCAGGAGCTAATTGTGCAGCAGGTAGAAGGAGTCAGGGCACCCAGCTGAAATCAGGGATGAGTTCTGTCCCCAGAGAAGCTCTGGAAGCTTTGCACAGCAGGATGCAAACCCCCAGGTCCCCTCTTGCCCTGCCCGGAGCCTGCACATCTGCAGTGCGATGCAGGTAATTCTGATCTCAGGCAGCCTCAGGAGGACACGGGTCTCAGGACACTTTGAGTGTTCCTCAGTACAGCAGAGTAACACCATCTGTGCAAGAGGCAGATCAGCTGTGACAGGATCATTTGCAAAACTTTATATGGAAAATTATGGCCGTCTCATATCCCCCTGCACTGAAACCTTGCCTGTGCTGACTGGGACCCAGGCATTTTGCAGAGCACTTTTGGTTGCAACATGCAATTTTCAAAGCAGCAAGGCACAGGGTGGAAACAAAGGAAACTCATATTTTTTAATGTTCAGTGTTGATGGTGGCAGTGAAAGGTGGAAGAAATTCAGGAAAACCTACAGACTCCTCTGCACCCAGTTCACATCTGTTCACAATTCACTGCAACCTGCCAAACAATTAAAAACAGCAACCTGTTTTATTAGCTGTCACGTCCCATAAAATATTTCAGGGCCCTTCATCAGCAGCTGACACCATGTCAATAATAGCTCTCTGGGTTAAAAAAAATGTTCACAATGTTATTTCAACGTCTGGCTCTCAGAGGTTTATCTCCAGTGCCCATCACAAGAGTATTCAAGCACTAAATGCAAGGTTAACAACTTTACAATTAAGGATGTGAAAGATATATAGATGCTATTTTCATCCCATCCGAGTTTGAGAAATGCAGGTCTTGGAGGCTGAATTGCTCCATGCCTGGTCCTCCAAGGAGAGGAGCACGGGCTGAGCTGTGGGCAGGCAGACGGCTGGCCTTGGCTAGGTACAGCCATGAGATAATTCCTGCATTATGGGTATGAGCCCTGCCTTCGCTCAGCCCCGTAGCAGTTTGAAGATCTAACCACTCATTATAGGAAGGCTTGATGGGAAAAATATGCTCATGATACTCAGATGCTGCCCCTGCCCTTTCTTGTGGCACTGCTGGCACCACACTCATGATCTCACTGGACATTGCACTGTCCTTGTTTAGCCCTGGCAGTCCCTATCCTGCTGCCAGTGCTCCCCTCCAGCAACTGCAAAATGTGTAAGGCGTCCAATCTGAAACAGATTAATCCCTTCAGCACAATCCTAAGTCTGCCCAGGCTGCCAAATTCTGCCTTTTTCACTTCCCACAGGAACAGAAGACTTCCCACAAAGTTTCCTTTATAAAATGCTCTTTTCAGAGTTTTAAAAAACTGCATTCACCTACATTGGAGAATATGGTGTCCAAGGCTGAAATAAAGGCAGTCAATATGGAAATCAGCATTCTGAAAACATAAAAACTTTCCAGATCTGGTTTTTAGAACTGAAGATGTGGGTGACTGTGTTCTGAAAATTATTTTTTACTTTTTCATGCAAAAGGAAGAGGTTGCACTCCTATTTTTAAATGCAAAGCCAGATGCAATCTAAAAACAAATCCTTTCTGTGTTCTGCATACTACACAGCCAGAGTGACAACTGCCATGGAGTTCACAGTTTAAAGAGACCAAAGAGAGATGAAAGATCATGTCCAAGATCAAACAGGAACCTGGTGGCCCAGTCTATGACTGCAGCCCAGGCCCTTTGATTCAGAACTGCTGGTCCATTCCTTCCATCAGTCTCCCCATTCATTCCACCCTCTCCTGTCACATTCTCTGATTTTCTATCAAGGCTGTATTGCTCGGGAGGTAACGTTACGCTCACTGCTGCTGTTTCATCAGTAGGTGCTTCCTATCTGGCAAAAGATAATCTGTGATTAAATCAGCTGGGATCAAACACAGCAAAATGAGGAGGAAATCAGATACTAAAATCCTGTTAAACACCTCCTCCAAAGCACCAGGAGGGGATGGCTGCACCTCTCATCTCACAGGGGTTGCACTGAGTCTGAGAGCCACTGCCACTGCCCGTGAGCCATGAATGGGACCTGTGGTATCATACAGTGAAAACTGGAGGAAAACTGGTTGATTTGCTTGAGATGATTTCAGTTCCATATATGTGTTTTCAGAGGTACTTTCAGCACTGGTACAGCATGGTTATCTGGTGTGGGGAAACCTGTGGGTCACATTCTGCCCAGTGCTGCCAGCACAGTCAGCACTGCCATCAGATGCAGCAGCATGGGCATAACCAAAGACAGATTTTAGATCTGAATGGCTGGCATTAGCTTTGTTCTACACGGACTTTTGTCCAGGTTTTAGATTTTATTATTCCTGGCTTTACCCCAAGTGAAATATGGTGTTGTGACCCTGTTTTCTCCTCTCAGAGATCATGACTTGCTCTCAGTGAATGGCAGTTTCTTGGTCACTTCTCATCATGACTCTGTTTTCTTCCAGAGAAGCTACTGGACTCCAGAAAGCAATTTGCATGCCAGGATTGCCAGGGCCTGTTTGACACAGCAGTGAGTGGGTTAATGCTCAGACCTCTGTGGTTTCATCCTGTTCCAAACCTCCCCAAATACTTGCAGATACAGCCCATAGTCAGCCCCAGGGTGGCCCAGCACACGGCACACAGTGCTTTAATAGCAGAATGGAGGTGGAATGACAATTTTTCTCTCTGTAGCATGACTACCTAATTTAATGGGAGCACAATTTTCTGCTGGTGCACATTCATGGGCTTGCAGTTGCATGCAGTTACTCACAGGCCTGGAAAGAGCCACAGTAACAGGCTATGGTGAGAAAAAGACAGATGTAAACAAAAGAAATTCCTGGTGGAATTGGGGTGGTTCTTTAGGGAAAAAAAAGAACAAAAAACAAGAAAAATGCTCTGGATGTAGGTATTCGCAAAATCCTCCATCAATTGATCACAAAGACTTGGTGTACCCTCACTGATCCTAGAGGAGCCCATGTGGTACTGACCCTCCAGTCCTACAGGCAATTTCAAAAGAGCCTCAAGGAAGCTCCAACGGGATGTGAAATTTTTTCCTTTGGAAATCACAGCGTGGATGGTAAATTCTCTGTTGCATGGTGCTCAGCCTCAGCATTTCGATTTAAAAAGCATTCAACAGTGGGAATGGCATGGGTAAACCTTAGGCAGCTCTTTTGAAACTCGAGGCCCTTGGTGATCTTAGCAGGTGAGCTGGGATAAATAGAGCAGCTCTGAGGGGCTTGGGGCACTCACTCTTTAGGCAGCACTTGGGGCTGCTGGGGCAGGGTGGGAGGCAGGGAACAAGCTTTGATATAATGATATAACGTCCCCTCTCAAACCTCAGGGAGCCCCATCTCCTAATATTATTCTTTCTTCATTCTCAATTTAAACCAAAAGTGAAAACAGAAAGAAAATAACTCTCTTTTCTCTCCTCACTTGCCTCTCCCCCCCTCTCCCCTCCTGCTGCTGCGCCAGCAATGGGAGGGAAAGGAAAAGGGACGAGAGCCACTTAGATCAGTTTCATGCACAGGAGAAGCAAGACAGGAATTATTTTTCTTGTTAGCCTTTTTGTAAGAAGACAGACAACCCTTTCAGCCCAAATACAATATTGTAATTGCTCATATTCAACTGACAGAGGTTCCCAGATGAGCTCCACTGAGGCGTCATTTACTAATCTGTCATGTTCTATAGCACCCGGCACAGAGCGCTGTAAAAGTGTCTTCTTCTCTTTAAGTTATTTATATAGTTGGCTGAAAGCGCTTTGCTTGTACAAACTAGAAACTATTAGACTAGACCAGCGGAGACAGCCAGAGGCAATCTTTTTAACAAAGTGAGTGGGATTCAAAGTAGGGTTGGAAAGCAAATATTATTTCACTGGAAGTCTATTAGAGGTAGTTCCCTGGATAACAAATAAGTGCTTTGTTAGCTTAGCTTGAAGAAATGCACCGGTCAGGTTGGCAGCAGCTGGGTCTAATGGTAAACTGTGTGATAGCAGATGATAATTCTGTGATCAGAGCAACACATAAGCCAGTTTTGCTCTCCCTTCCTTCGCAGCCTGCCACATCCCTGAGTTTACTTGTTTAAAGTGCATGTCAGAACTTAGCAGCTGGGGAGAACTCCGTTTGTTTTAAAACTTCTCATCATGACACGCGCGCACACACTGAAAGAAAAAGTATGGAAATCCAGCCTATCAGAAAGCAAATATTGTTCTCACCAGGGAAGGCTAAAAGGTTGTGCCTGTTGGAGCTCTTTAATAAAAGTGGAATCTGGGCTCAAACCAAGTTTTACACATAGAGCTCATCACGACAAACAGAAAAGCAGACTCCAAGTGTTAGATGAGATTGAAGCATATTCATAAAATGTTATGCAAAACGACTCATAATCAATATTAGCTGCTAATTCTGGAAAATATCAGCTTCATTCAGCCCCTGAGACAGCTGCTTTCAGTGATGGATAATGTGATTTTTCTTTGGTAGAGCATAAAATGTCCCTGTGCTGTAAATCCATATCAGAGTGATTCCTAAAAGCATAAACATGTCTGTATAACACCTTGGGATCTATTTCTTTCTATGAGAGGTGCTCCATACATGTAAGAGTTTGTTTTTATTTATTATTAATAACCACTTGCCTCCTTGGACATTTCTGTTTGTAGCTTCCAGTCTCAGGGTTCAATAATCAAAAATTATGCAGTTTCCTATGTAGAAGGTGGATGAAAGTCAGACAACCCAAGGGATGGCTAAAATGCAAATGGGCAGATGATGAATTTTTACAAAGCAAAAGCCTGTTTGTTCCTGACTGTGGTCTGGATTGCTAGAGACACCAGAGGGCTTCCCAAAAATGTCATTGCTCAACTCCACTCCTTGTATTCACATACAAAACTGGCTCCAGGCTGGAAGCAACAGGAATGCTGGGCTACCCAAAAGAACAGCAGAAAAACCGTGGCTCGGTGTCCTGCTCAGCTGCACCTGGAAAAGCTGGATTTCCTCCTGGGAAATGCATGACAGAGACTAGAGGGGCTAGCAGGGTCTGCTCCTGGATCAATGGGTCTTGGCAGAGGACACTGCACTGTCCCTTTTCTAAAGAACAGTAGGGCTACCCAGGGCTAAGCATGGTCTTTAACCAACAATTTCATTTTCGAAATCCAACCACCATCAATAGGTCTGTCCCAGGGGCAGCTTTGTCTAGGTAAACCCCCTCTCCCTGCACCCTCTCCACTTCCATCCAGCCTTCCCCATCCCAGTGGGCTGCAGCAGCACTAATTAAACAATCCTTGTTTCTCCACAGCTTCCCTTTGGCTCCCTGTGGGCCCCCTGTGTCCAATTCTTGGGACTGACAACACGAATCTGTGCTGGAAACCTGTAAGTTGCCAACTCCGCAGTTGGAGAACAGGTAATGTGAATGTGTTGAAGTTTAGGCTTCAAGTTCATGCAGGCAAGGTCTTTAACAGATAAATCTCCATTAAACTTCCTTAAAGAGACAGGTGAAAAATGTGCTTTTATCAACACCCTCCAGTGTCTCACAAAGGCTATTTGCTCACCCTCCAAAACTCCTGCAAGCTGATAATTAGCTGGACCCTGTCCCAAGGCAGCCACACTTACTCGGAGGAGAAAGTGCAGAACTTGCCCGGCCTGCTCCCACTCTAGCACTGCAACATGCATTTTTTTGGATAATCATTTTACTTTCCTAGCTCTACTTTAAAACTTCGAGGAAATTTGCCCTTTTGCCCTCCTTCCTCCCTATACTCCAAAGCCGGAGGGTGAAAAAGAATATGACAGAAGCTCTTGAAGAGGTAATTTGCTTTTTGTGTTCTGGGGAAGGGGCTGTAAGGAGAAGGAGTGAGGGGTTTTGTAGAGGCAAAATGCAGTGGGAAGTCCAAGAGTTACCTCCGAGTTGTGCAGGTGAAAAGCACCTTCCACTTATTATTACTCCTGAGTGAGTTAAAAACCTAGGGATTCCCAGAGACACACCTGGGTTCTACCTTGCCAAAGGAGTGGGAAGAAACAAGGTCCCCTCCCAAGCCCAAACCACTCCTACGCGGTGGCAGAGCCCCAGTTCCTGTGTCTGCCAAAGATCCGAGTGTGCTTCCCTGCCATTGACATTCACCTCTAATAGCGCTGCTCCCCGCTAATGACGGGTTGGCCTTTCTGCTGCTGGCAGCAGGCAGCCAAGCTGCACTTGCCTTTGATCGTCCCTCTCCACTCTGCCCTCAGGGCCGTATTTTCCTAAGGGAGAAGGGGGCGAGGGTGCAGCCGTGTCACCAACTCCCTCTGGAACAAGTCAGGCCAGTCTTTTATCTGCAGGGAGGTTTCGCTCTACTTAGGAGGATTAAGGCTCCCCCAGTTTGACTTGCAGCCCTGGCCTGCTGATAAAAATGCCTTTCAATGGCTCAGCACACCTGGCTCAATGCACTGCAGGGTGATGAAGTTTATCCCTGTTGAAGGGATCCAATGGGTGCTGGCAAACCCATGGCAAATGGAAGTGACTTTGCAGAGCTTGGGGACGCACGGGTGAAAGTCCCTCTTCCTTTTTCTCCTCTATTCACTGAGATTTTTTTCTACACAAAGTGTCAAATTCCATCTTTTACTTCCATAGGAAGGTGACAATGTCAGCAAATTTCTACCCAGACAGTGAAAGATCAGGGGCCAGAAAAGATCATTTGTTCTTCCACTCGTCTGCAGTGATAAGGATTCACCGTGTGTGACTGGGTTTTTGCAATCGCTTTTGCTCCTGCTTTGGCTCCCTTACAGGTTATCGGTGGATCTGCTCTACAGGAAAAGCTCCAGACAGTGCAGGTGATCTGCAGGGACATGGAAATAAGAAAATGCCCATGGGACAAACATGTGCCCTGGAAAGCTGAATAGCTGCTGGGCCAATCCTCGGCTGTATTTCCACAGCAGTAAATGTAGGCTGGTGGGATTTACTCCTCTATTTACTTTTTTTTCAGTTCAGAGTGCAGCAAACATTTCCTTTTTCTGACTGTGCATCAACCAATCCCACATTCCCTGATCAGCGACAAAATGGGAATTCAAAGGCGTTTGTCTGGACTGGCAAAAGAAATTTTGTCATATTGAACTTTTTAGAACAAATTCATTAGTTAGTTTGCTTTTGTTCCTATATCAGCTGCTCGTTGCCTTCCTAGAGCTGGCTTTTGTCTTTAGATCAGTCACAGGCAGGCTGTAATGGTCTTAATGCAGCTCTGATCTATACAAGCCAGCAGCCGAGTCTGTGATATATTGCAGTCTTTATTGCCCTGTTACTACCATTGTCTCAAGTGCTTCTCCAGATCGATGATGAAATTCCTCTGCTTTAGTGGTCATAAGCTGGGAGGTCGCTCACTCACCAGATGTGTCACGAGCTGAACTGTCACCGGTCGGACTTAGGGACGCTCGGCCTACAAAACATCACGCAGATCCACCCTGCAAAACTCTCAGCAAGGGTGAAATGAATTCCTGGTAATGTCATAGCGCCCATGTTCATGGATTACAGCAGGAATTGTTTCTTCTAGGTGGATCTGGATCTACTCCCCACGTTAAGGTTGTCACAGCTATAATCTGATAAAATGATGGAACAAAAGGAATTCAGATATTCATCCAGAACTAGGCCTGTTTGGGAGAATGAAGACTTCAGGGAGAAGCAGTGAGGATGTTTGCAGAAAAATGAGTTTGGACGTTAGACCTCAGGATCTTTGTGTCAAGGCTCTGAGATCAGGGGGTCTAAGCAATCCTATTGAGCCATTCGGTGAGAGACCTTAAACCTGGAACCCTGTTATGTGCTCTTGCATCTAATGACTCCTCCCTACACAAATACAACCCTCTCTCGCTCTTCCTCTCCAAACCCCAAGTCTGAGTTCACTCATTTCCTTTCTTACCCTCTCCCCTACGCAGGGAATTCCGATGCAAACGGCTTCCAGCATTGCTTAGCTTTGTTACACCGAATCCTCAGTTCAGTCCCATTCCCTGCCCTCTCCCGGGCTCCTTCACACCTCTTCCCAGCTTGAAAACAGTTTCAGTAGGAGCTCCTTTATCATCCTAAATTCACGGGGAAGAGAACAATTACTGAGGTTATCTCCTCACCCCTAACGAGCATTGGCAGTACAAGGATGCAGAGGGAGTTAGAACAGAAGAGATTGATCCAATGTCCCTAGAAGAGAAGGAACACAGAGCATCAGCTGCTCTTCCTCCCCTTCAGCCTTCAGGAAAAATATCATCTAGGCTCTCAGGAGAATCCTTTTCCTGAAGAATATGGTGAAACAGAATCTCAATTTTCATTGAGAAATTCTCAACAGTAAAAAAATGAAATCTGTAATGCTCAAATCCACAGCCATAACTATTCAAGAGTGAATATATTGAGGATCTATCAAGTTTTAGCATGGCCTGTGTATTGCTCATCCTTTAAAAATGTGTTTCTGCTCTGGAAACAATTCTGGCTCAGATTCCCAGCATAAAAAGCAGCATTCCAGAATCCAGGAAGGCAGCAACTGCTCAGCAAAGGGATGTCAGAAAGGGGTTTGGACAGCCTAAGGTGTAAAAAGGAAGAAATTAATAATTAATAATGTAAAATTATTATTTAAAATGTAATTTTTTAAAAAAAGGAAAGAATTCAAATTTCAAAGGAAAAAACTGAGGGCACAAACATGAAACTGATGCAAGGAATTTCTCTGTTCCACAAAAATATGAGGATGTCAGGCCTATCGAGATTGGTCCCATGCAAGACCTGGAATAGAGACCCTCAGGAATGATAAAACATAATCTCTCTTTATGTCATTTCCTTCTTTAAAGCCGTGGTCCCTGTGCACCAGGGGGTACCAGGAGGAGCAGGCCTGAGAGGTTTTTTAGAAAGATGCAGAAGAGACTGATGGACTGGAAAAAGTCCTGTAGGAACCAGTGTGAGTGCCAGGGTGTATGAGACCACAGTGGATTGAATAACGTTGTGTGTGTTGGGAGAGTTTCAATTACTTAATTAAGGAAACAATGATACCAAGAGTGGTTTGAAGAGAAAAGCTCTCTCATTTGGATTCATTTCACTTTATATCTTTTTGGTGAAAGATGGAAATAAAAACGGAAGCAGACATGAAATTTAATAATGTTATTGCTAGAAACTCAAATGGAAAAAATACTGGGGATGAATTAAAGCTGAGGCATAAAATGCTAAAAAAGGAAAGAGAAAAATGGTCAGGCAGAATGTAAATAATTCATTTATTTCCAGCAGTGGAAGAGTATTAAAAAACAAGGTACAGTGATTACAGCAGGCGAGTGGGAGATGGGACTCCTGAATTTTATTTCTTTTCCTTAACATGTGTCACTCCATAAGTCATGTCCTTCCATGCTCCAGTGTCCCCAACACTTCTTCACATGCCAGTGATGTAGTTGGACTTAATTTGCTGATGCCCTGTAGGTGTAAATTGTTATGAATTGGCAGAAATCACTTGAGATTTAAGGATGAAGTTATCTTTCCATTAGGAGCTTGGCTACCAAAACAAGCTCTCCTTTGAACTCCCCCGAAGAAAATGCAGCTCCCACTGAAATTTCCCATTTCTTCTCTCACTCCAGGTATAATTTTCCCTTGTGAAGTGATACTTCTAATTGAATATCTCCTTCCAGCTCCCCAGTGAGAGTGTAGCTTCTGGGTAAGGAGTGTGAATTGCCTCTCTTGTGCTCATAAAGTTGAATCAAAGCTTCAGTTAAGTCAATTATTGTTGTATTTTCCCTTGCAGGCCTCAATATCAGCTCACATCGGAAGACTGGGGGCAGTCTCGGTGCTGATGAGATGTGCTCTCCACTCAGACCTGCTGCAGATTCCTGACACTTGGGCAAAGGGGATTAGGGCTTTGCTGGGCAACTCTGGCACCTGCCAGAAGGTGCTGATGGTGTCCACACACAATCCCTCAATAGTAAGTGTCCTGCCTTGGAGAAGCAAGTGTTGCATCTACTAGAAAGCTGCAATTCTTTAAAACATTGCATTTCCCATTGTTGTACAAATTGCTATCCTATGGGCATTTTTGGAAGATGCTCATTGACCCTCTGGCAGGTTTAATTTCTAGGGGTGATGTCCTTTTCCAGCAGAGAATTTGTGTCAATAAAACCTACAAAAACATACTCAGCTACATGTTGAAGTCAGTCCAGCTAGATATGCAAGTAAAATTCTCCAGAGCAAAGGCTTCCAGATTATTTATATTCCCTGTAGACTGTCATGGTAGTGATGTTGCTCCTGCAGATCAGAGAAACCAGATGGGTGTTTGGTTGTCCGTGATTGTGTAGATAATCAGTTACCAAAAATGACAGCACATTCTCATAGAGAGAAGTGGTCTGTGGCTCCTCTGTTTTGACAAGCTCAGTTGCTGCATCTGGATTTGAATTGCTAAAATCAGCACAAATGTTATTGTTGAAAGCCACAGACCATGCTTTATGTCAGTGACAGAGAAACCTCAGAAAGTTTGGAGGTTTCCCGTCAGCACCCAAAAGTTTGGGTATTTCTCCAGCTTTAGCCAAACAATTGAAATACTGCTGTTTGAAAAAGTTCAAGCAGTAAACTCTGAGGCACAAGTTGTTTCACAAGATTTCTGAAACGTGGTTTCAGTCTGAGGTTGCAAGATCACCCCTTTGCTCGCTATCTCTTTGTTAGCTCCATTAATTACTTTCATGAATATTATTGCATCATCTAATTCTGTGATGTTAATGAGGGCACACTGTGGCAGCTTCCATCCCATCCGACAAAGCTCTCAGGAAGGGGTTCCAATCTAGATGAATACAGCATCTTAAAAGGCAGGAAATGAAGTAACATCGCTCCAGTCCCATGGGGAGATGACAGAACTTGTCTAAGATCATGACTGAGATTCGTGACAGAGCCAGGGACTGCAGCAGCTCCTCTGAGATGTCAGCCAGCACTTTATTGATAAAACTCTTCATTTCCTCTTTCTGCTAATGAAGAAGCATCCGTCTGGATGCTGAGAGTCAGTTACCAGAAGAAATAATTGTTTGAGAGATTCTGATACTTCAGAACAAATTCCATTTTAGTTTTGAACAATAGGTTAAGGTAATTTCCAGATCAGTATGAATAGAGTTGGCTATCCCTGACTCAGAATAGCAAACATCAGCAAAGCACCAGCAATTAACCAAATTGTTAACAACTGCTCTGCTGGGGAGAGTCTGGGGCAACTGTGCAGGCAGGGGGAGAAGATGTAAACTGTAAATCTTACTGAACATTTCAGTGCTGAGTCTGATAAATGGTTTCTGAAGGGTTTTTGCGAAGTATCTGGGACTCTGAGGAGAGGAAACATTTCTCAGCCCAGATGCTGTGAGCCAGAGTATCCTACCTGCAACACCAGATGTTGAAGCAGAGAGGTGGAGGGGAGTTGTGGTGTGAATGCAGGAATACAAAATCCAGCCCCGCTGGAATGGTCTCTGAAAGCATTATTTTTCAAATATTAAGCTGGGAATAAGGTACTTAAATTTCTGACTGTGTGAGGAGGAAAGAAGAGTCTCAGACACCCATTTTTAAACACTAAGGATGGGAATCACAAGGTCTGTGGCTGCAGATCATTATCCAAATCAGCACTGAAGTCTTAACTCCTGTACACAGAACATGGGTGCTCTGAGTGTTCATCTGAGCACCCTCCTGAAAATACATCTTAAATATCTCTGTGGGAACTGTTGGGTGAGTTTTGGGGAAATTGAAACAAACAAATACACTTTTTTATTTAAAAAAAATTATTTCTTTTGTGTTAAAATATGCATCCTTTTATTCCATATATACACAGACTCCAATGCTGGCACATGCAATTTTCTTTTCATTGAGTCTGCTCTCAAACTGGTGAAACTTAGCAGTAGCAGAAATCTGAACGTGTTGGTTTAAACAACTCTTGTTCCTTATATTTCCTTATGAACCTTTTACTTTTGCATCAACTCTTTTTTTTTTTTCTGGTTTAAATAAAAAACATTAATAAAAAACATTCTGAAATAAAAATGGATCTTGAATATCCATATGGATATCTCACAGGTATATCAGGAGAAGTTTAATTCTGCAATTACAGATTATAATTTTTCCTTCGTAAGGATATAAAACACACTCACATCTCTCCATAGTGATCAGAGAAAACTCCAGCTACTTATTACATTTAAAAGAATCAACAAAACACTCACCTTTTTCTAATATTTCAATAGAAAGAGGACTACAAAATG
This sequence comes from Bombycilla garrulus, assembly GCA_013400315.1. Classification (NCBI taxonomy): domain Eukaryota; kingdom Metazoa; phylum Chordata; class Aves; order Passeriformes; family Bombycillidae; genus Bombycilla; species Bombycilla garrulus. Next base: position 239,469 of record VXBU01002246.1, read on the forward strand.
GTGCTTTTTCCTGTATAAACTGAGGTTTTTTGTCAAACCTATTTTACTGCGAATGAAATCAAGTTCTGCAGATAATTGCTGACAATTTCTCTTATTTCTTACACACCTTTTCTGTGGCCCCAAATCTCTAGGAAAAGTCTCAGGACCTTGCATTTGTTTTTCACTTGACTTGATTAAATTTGCTAATCTGGATGTAGAACAGTTTAGGCACAGTTTGCTCTACTTCAGTAATAATTATTAAAAGAATAAATTGCCTTGCCTGATGGCTACGTGTGTGTGTGTGTACATAAATACATGCGGGTAATTATAAAGAATTATTCATGTTTCTTTGTATTTGCTATATACTTTAACTTCAGGTAAGTGTTTATGGCCCATTAAAATGGAGCAATTCCAAAATTTCCTAAGCATGATGAGCGGTACCATAAATACGTGTACGCCGTTGCCAATTACTACATGAATAACAATATCCTGAATGCCATATGCCTTCATTAAAAGGTGAGCTTGGGAATATTCTCAGTTTCTGCTTTCTCTGCGTTTCTTGAGCAGACTCCAGCCTCGTGGTAGTCAGCAGCAGCAAGCAGTGGGGAGCTGCAGTTTTAATAACAAATGGTGACTGGTTGCTCCTGGCTGCCAAGCGGCTCCCAGAGCAGCGCAGGGCCCTGGAGGTTGTGAGAGAACACAAGGACTCCATTAATAGCTGGCCTTTGGAGGGAAATGCATCAAAGCCTGAGCAGACCCTTTGCTGTGGGAGATACTACCCTCAGCTGAAACTGGGGCCAGGATTCTCTCATTTGCTCAGACCTATCCATTTACAGCAGACAATACCTTCATTAACAGCTGAGTGAGAGGAGGGCAAGGAGGCAAAAAAAAAAAAAAAAAAACACTTTAAGGTTTTAAAGTGCAGGACAACTATTTATTTCTCAGAGTTGAACTTGCTGTAGAATAACAAAACAGTTTGGGTTAGGAGGTAGCTTAAAGACCATCCTGTTCTACCCCTGCCATGGCAGGGACACCTCCCACCGTCCCAGGCTGCTCCAATCCCATCCAGCCTGGCCCTGGACACTGCCAGGGATCCAGGGATCCACAGCTGCTCTGGGAACCTGTGCCAGGGCCTCACCACCCTCACAGGGAAGGATTTCTTCCTCAAATTTAATCTCAACCCTTTCAGGCTGAAGTCATTGCCCCATGTCCTGTCACAATTCCTGGTGGAGGCTCAGCTCTGGTTCAATGACAGCTCCCCAAGCCTTGGACAGCAGTTTTACAGCCTTTACTGAGGATCACATACACTTCGTTATTATGTCAGTGTAAATTAGCATCATTTATTATTTATACAAACGAGATTTTCCGAAGTGCCAAGGACACCCAAGCACCCAACTCCCTTCAAAAGTCAGTGTGGGAAGGAGGGTCATGGATCTCTCTGTACCTCCAGTACCCACAAACACCTTGGTGCATCTGCTGGGCTCCGGGTGTTTATTGAATTATCTGTAAGATTTATTTCTGAGGCATTTGCTTTGATTTTTCAGAATCTGGGTCCCAGACAAACAAATTCTCTATTCAGTTCAACCAGGCACTCCAACATATTTTGTTTGCATTAGCTCCACTCTGTTGCATTAGTAATGTCCCATCATATCATATTAGCAGTCTGCTTTGCTAATACAGGAGAAGTCGTTCACACAGCACAAAGTCTACTTGTGTTAGCACTTGTTTTCCCTGTGTTTCATTATAGACAGAGCTCTGGGGGCAGGAGGGGAGGGGTAATTTCTTCAATATCTCATCTTAGCTCTAATGGGAAAATAGGAGGACATTTTGTTTCACTTAAATTTGGACAGGAAAAATATCAGCACTTTGTTTTCTTTCTTTTGTCTTTCCAAACGCAAAGATTTTGTTAAATTGATTTTATTTAACTGACAGGAATGCAGCTGGCGGAGATTTTTGAATGTGGGCATTTCGACTACTTTTGCTTTTGGGAAAAAAAAAAGAAGAAAGTGAGAAACAATGTTTATAGGACACCAAAATGCTTTTTCCTCCAACATCATTCCCACCCTGTTCACTGCTGAGTCCACATAACTGTGTCTGACTGCAATGAGAGGAAGACTCTCTGCTCCTTTGGAAATAAAGGCACCATTTTTTGTATGTTTACAGAAAATTGAATCCAGCGTAAACCAACACGGAGACTGAGCTTCAAACTGATTTTTTTACACCAGTTCTCATGTGGGGTCTAAGGATTCTCTTTTATCATGTATGCCCAACAAGGTCCAAAACAAAACTGAGTTTATTTTGTTTTTTACTCTCTGAACCACTGGGACAATTGGACAGGCTTGTGAACCAAGAGTGAAAACATTTTATTGCTATTGAGTTATTCTGCTACAGGATACCAAGTGAGAAAATCGTTATTTACCTATTATGCTTATTATATTAAGTTAATCAGTTTAATTAAGGCCAATTCAGCATCACTGAGCTCTTCCATACACTAAAACCCAAGTTAGGAGGAAGGGAAAATGGGTTTATATGTAGTGACAAAAGGGAGAATAGTATTATCTGGGGAATTGTGTCTCACCTGTTACTCAGACAGCAGGACCAGGATCCTTCCTCCTTGTCCATGGCTACAAACAATATTCCTGCTAGCCCCAGGGACCATTAACAAGCCTGCTGCTTCATGAAGTTTATTATCTTATGGTTTAGACACTTCTCATGTCTCCAAAGATTCTTGCCAGGCAAAGACTCCTGTGATACACAATGCAGGTTTTTTTAATTTTATGTTTTAACAGGCTGGTGAGGGTGGGAGGAGCACCAGGCCCACTGCTGCAGCACGTGTGACCTGTGCTGTGTGCCAGCCTGGATTCACAGAGAGGCTTCTCCCTCCTTGCAGGGAGAGACATCCCAGGTGGATCCAGGATTTCACAACTCCAAACCTGTCCCAGGTGTGTGGTGATAAAAAAGTGTTTGAGAAACGTTTCAGGAGTTATTAGATCTCTTAGAACCCACTCTGTATCTCTCCTGACCCGTTTTAGTGCCTCAGGTACAGCTGCTAATGATCAGTGTTATTTACTGCAGGATACTGCCTGAAATAAAGTTGTGAATCAGTGCTTGACAGAATAACACAGAGCAGAAATGTGGCGCCTGTCCAAGGGTGTCCAAAGCCATGAGCAGCTCAAGAAGAGTCAAACACTGTACACTGAGCTCTCCTGAAATTTTGGCCGTTAAAATTGACCAGCTTGAAAAAAGGAACAGTTTTTAAATCCTGGCCCTTTTACCAGGTATGCACTAACCAGAAGGGGAAATGGTAACAAAAATATTTTACAAATGTTTTTTTTCTGTAAAGGTTTTTAGGGTATTCACCGATTTGATGACTCATAAATTGTCAAGACTAGAAATGTATTAAAATGTTTAGAGGGAGTGATTTACTGGCTCTTTAATGGAACAAAACATTTAGGATGTGAGGCTTTTCAAATCCAGCTTAGATCTGGCACAGAAGTGAATATTACCCAGCTCACACCAAGACAGAAGATTTCAGTGCATCTATCTCACAAAAAAAAAAAATTTGATTCAATTAGTAAAAGGAATTTTAAAGGAAGCTTTATGATATCTGATGGTGTCTGTCCTAATGCCAGACTAGACAATCTTAGCTGAAAACATAGCTTTTCTGAAAAGCACAATTTTTCCCCAGAGCAGCTTCTTAATAACTACATCTTAGTGTCACCTCTTTTTCACTCTTTTCACCCAGGTATTCTGTAGAAGATTTTTTTTTTTTTTAATGCACACTAGGGAAGACATTTCACTTGCTGTAAATTAACCCTCAAATATTTGACTTTGCATTACACATGGCCTCAATTAATATTGACAGCTACAGCAGATCCCTTCCTTGACACCCGCTGTTGGAAAATCCACGGTAGTGGACTTTCATGTGGATCTCAGAACCCTGATAAGACCTTGCACAGAGGGGTGAGAGCCAAAGGTTGCAATCTGTCCCTCACCTGTTTGGTTTTGCCTCCTGCTATTCTCCTCAAAGCTGCTGCCTATTTGCATTTTCATCCAATTTCTGAATCATTTTATCAAGACAAAGTAAAAATAATTTAAAAATAAATCCCTATAGCAAAATGTAGCTTATGAACTAGGTAATTCTCTAACTCTGAAGCCAATAAGAAGGAAACCAATAGAATTATACATGTTAAAATTAAAATCAGTGAAATCAAAATCTCCATTGACTTGTAGGGATTGAAATTTTACCCTCCAGAATATTATCTAACCACCCAACCAAGCCATTTAGTGCCTGCCATGCAACAGCTCTCTGGATCCTGATGTGTGCTGAACACTCAGACATGAAGAGTTCTGATAAAGTGATACTAAAATGTTTTAATATGTCAGCCTAATAACACTGACCTTGTGAAGGAGGCTCAAGGATGAAAAGGGGGCTGTGTGTGGTGCAGGAGGGGCTCTGGTTTGCGTGGTGCCTCTATTTGCTGATGTCAGAGAGCCTTCAGTGTGATGGAGCATTAATATTGTCTCATGTCAGACAGTGCAAATATAGAAAATTACAAGTAGTGTGAGCATGTACTGAAGACGAGCTCTGTGACATTCATTATGTAGAAGCAAAATCTTCTTACCTCATGGAAGATGGCAGCTTGGAAGGCTAAATTTAATGACTGGGATTCTGGTCTCGTACTGGGTTAAACAAAAAGAGACTCCCTGTCAGGTAATGGAAATGCAGTTCTGCTGAGCAAAAGAGGCTCGGGTTCACTGCTACACCCAGCCTCGCTTCTGTAAGAGCTATCAGCTACCAAAAGTGGCTGTTCTTTTGTATCTCATTCTTTGCAGTCATCATGATTGTCATTAGAAAACCTCCAGCAACAGCGAGTCGAGCTATAAATTAAAAATAAGCCAGCGGTACCTTTAAATGTGGCACGAGCTTTGTTTTTGGCACAGGAGCCTCTGAGCGGAGGCTTGCAGCTCAATTCAGACAGTTAGCAGGGTGCTGACAGCAACATGTTGGTACAAGACTGTACTTCTCTCTTTGGTTTTGTTTTAATTAAAGCCGCATTTATTTTTTAAAGCAGGTCATAAAGCTAACCTACTCTGACAACACTGAATTACATTATAAAATCGTTCCTTATAATAATTATAAATCTCTACTAAAGCAAATTGAAATGAAATTAAAGTACCGGCATACGCTGCCTTTCTTCCTGATAGGAGGAATTCATCTGATCAAAATCTCCACAGCCAGCTCAGAGTTTGCAGCGAGGACAGATCCAGAAATGAATCTCAGTCTCCAGTTTCCTGCTGGTCTGGGCCAGTTAAAGTGTCAGAGTTTAGCTCCAAAAGGTGCCCTCAGAGCACCTCACAATCACTTGGCTGTACCACGCCACATGCCACAACTACAACAGGTTTCAGTGGCACTTTTTTCACCAGCTTCAGATGAATCCTGTCCTTCCACACTTCCAGCAGAAATTGGAAATGCTGGTGGAACAAGTGTCACAATTCAATTTTAAGCGAGGCAGTTTAAAGCAGAAGAGGAAAAAAAACATTATATATATGTGTATATATGTGTTAAAAGAAAAAAAATAAAATTAAGCCAGAAGTATTGAATGCAGCAGGCTGATTTCAGAAGGTTTATAGTCTGGGGTGACATTACTTATATAACACGTATGGAAACTATGGGGTGGAATTTCCCTGAAAACAGTCCTTCCCACAAGATTTCTGGCACTTTGGATTCTCTACACAGCTCAAAATCCTGCGAGGACAATCTGTCTCATTGTACTTGAGTCCTCCTTGGTTGAGTTGGAAACCAGGGGCCAGATCCTTAATTTATGTAAACAGGAAGAATTCTGTTGAAAGAAATAGAGAAGAATCAAGGGATATTCTCAGTCCAAAATATAATAGTGAGAGAGGTTTCTAAATCCTTCAGGACCTCAAAAAGTACAGACCAAATTCCTTCACAGAAGTGAGTGGGATGAGAAAAAGAAGTATTTTTTCTTTGCCTCTCCTGATGGCCTGCCCAGAAAAACAGACGTTTTTCTGTTGAGAAATTTGCAGTCAGGGGAACCCCCTCGGTCTGCTGCAGTGAGGCACCTCTGCCCTTCATTTCTCAGCACCCCTCAGAACTGGGAACCTGACTCAGCTTCAGCACGCACCGAGTCAAGAGTTTCAGGATGAGAGGAAGCACAGTGTCCTAGAGTCTGTAAGATGTGTGTGGGTCACATGTTACAGGGAATGTCGAGGGACGTCACAGCATGAAAAGCCTGGAGAATGTGTCAAGGTGACCAGATACTGAGGGGATTCCAGAAGTGCACTGAGCATTAAAAAGACAAAGTATTTTACAAGGTGGAGTTTAATCTCAGAGTACCTGAAGTGAAATAATCACTACAGTGATTAGCAACCAGCAGTTCAGTCAGTGGAAGCTGAGAATCCACTGGCTCTGGTGCATAGGTGATGTGTAGGAAGATGGTGGTGGTGATGGCAGAGGCAAATGAGTCCCATTCAAGGTTTTCCAAGACTTCTTCTGTCTGTCTCTCCACTCTACAGCACCAGAAGATTTGTTTTTCAGGTGGAAGCACATGTTTGCAACTCAGGAAGTGTTACCTGTTAGTGACAGCCCAGGGGTGTAATTTATTTTCCCCAGGACCCTGGACTGGGACTGGGTCAAGTTGGTTACCCGTAAGTTTCCAGAAAGAAACTTAGCAAGCTGCAAAGCACGCTGCTGGAATAACCTAGCAGGGAGGTTATGGGAGAATTCATTAATTGCTGCATTGCTTGGCAGACCGGACTGGTTACCAGTTTGTTTCCTGTTGCAATGAAATCCAAATTCCCAGTTTGGATCTCCCTAAACAAAGCCCAGCATGGTTTGGATGCTGCTGCTCCTTTCATCTCTGCAGATGCTGAGATCAACTGCAATCTTGCATCTGAGTGATCTGAACTCTGTGTGCGGGTGGGGTTGGCGTGTACCTCTGTGGGGGAAGGCATTTCCTAATCAGGACCTTCAGCTTAAGCAACACCTTGCTTTCCCTAATGATTTGGCCAAGTTAATCAGGATTACCTTTCAAAGCATCCAGCAAGGCTGGCTATCCACTCAGATTCCTTCTGAGAAATCTGCTTTGGGAAGTGGAAGCCTCCAGTGAGGATGGGGATGGTGAGAAGGAACTCATAGTTATTCATATCTGATACGGGGTGATGTTATTGACTGATTTGCAAATGCTCTCAGGTGTCATGATAGAGACAGAGAGAAAATATATGCAGATACAGCAAAATCACTTCCAGGATGTGGGGTAACTATTGCTGCTTAGATTACAATTTTCTAAATGTGTGATTTCTTCACGAGGGATGTAGCAGGAACTCAGAGAGATACTAAGAAAAATAAATCCTAAAATTATGATTGATAAGGAACAGTAGGTGATATCTAGGAACTCTGTGGTCTATGAGTGATCACAGGAGCTTCTGCTTCTAATTCCACTGACTTCCACTTTGCTGTGGTGTTCATCTGAGGCAGCCCATGAGTGTCTAAACCAGCAGAACAGGCAGAAGAAGAATTCCAAAAGCATTCCTGGCACTGAGCAAGTAATTTCACTACCTTCTTTTGCTGCTTTTTGTCTATCATACTGTCCTTAAGCCTGAAATCTTGCTTTCATGATCTCTGTCTAAACCTTTCAGGGCAAGAGCAGTGTCTACTTGCTTGTCCATACAAGTGCAAGCACAGCAGGTCCCAGCCTTAGTTATAGCCTGCAAGTGCTATTACAGAATACCTGCTAATAATGGGAAAAAAGGATGAAGTCATCCCGAGCTCTTGTCCCATTTACTCACCACCCATGGAAGTTTCTGTATTTCCATCTCTGAGAGCACAGCAGATTTGCTGGATCCCTCTGGAACCAAATTTGGAAAGCTCTACCTTTATCTCCCCACCTCTGTTTTCTGTGATCAAACAGGTTCCTGCCAAATGTATCAGAGGAATATTTCTCCTCTGTGTTCTGCAAGTGCCCAGGAAGCTGGGTGTGACATTCAAAGCCAAGGCCCAGAGCAGAGTCTGGGATAGCAGACTTTAGTAACCTAGGTTACTCTCAAATCCAAAACCTGTAAAAAATACCCCCCAAAATACACAGATTCTGGCTCACATGTGTGTCCAGAGTATCTACGTTTAACTTGACTGCTTAGTGGTTTTGTGGCATTCATGAACACACAGAAGTGTTTCCTGTCCCGAAACTCAGACAATGGTTATTTGCTGAGCAGTGATTACAGAGCTGCTGCTGCAGCTGCTGAGAAGGATGGCTCTAAAGCACAGCAAAAAGTGGTCTGTAAACCCGCACTGAGGGAAATCCCTTTATGAAAAAGAAGTGCTCCTTGGAGAGCTGCAGTGCAGTGTGATCGACAGGACTGAGCTTTGGGTTTGCATCAGCAGAGCCTGTGGTGAATTCTTAGCCTTGCATTAGACAGGTACCTGAGGATGAGGATGGATATTGATTATTGGAACTGGCTGGGCCTGGAGGATCACACTTTGATGAAGGTGTTCATGTTAATGCACAATGATGGGTTACGCACCTGCTGTAGAAATGGTTTCACATCTTAGCGTTCACACAAACATTTTCCACTATTGCATGGGCAGTTGGGGTCCTTTCTGTGAACATGGAAATTTAGAAACTTCAACATCTAAACATCTTGAAGATCTATTAACCAAAGAATTCAACCTCATGAACCAGCTTCCAAACAGCACTTGCTCAACATGGTTCATTTTTTAAATGCCTCAGCTCATTTGAGAAACAGGAAGAGCTGAAACTCACTTAGCAGTTGAAGCAAAGATAACCTGGTAACTCATAAGTAGGGATTTCTTCACAGCATGAGTGTATAGAAATGGTCCTTTCAAGGTTTTATCCTCACACAAGAAATGTTTAGAAGATGACTCATTGCAATAGTTCACCTTGTTGGTTCTCCAAGACAAACCTTTAGTGTGTTGAATGTGAGAATCTGCTGATGTTAAAGGGTGCAGTTACATTATGGGGGCCATAACCACTAAAGAAACTGATCAGAAAGCACAGATTCTTACTTTAGCCCAAAACACTTGAGGAAAAAAATGGTGCTATTTTTACTATTCACTAACTCTTAAGGATATGTTAAAAGCTGTAGTTTCATTCTATAGACTACACTGTGTACTCTATCCCGTGGATTAATAATCTGATTTTTACATTTCTGGTCCCTAAAAATATGTTTGCTACCACTGAAATAATGTTTCTAGTGACAGTAGTAGCAATAAAGACATTAAGGAGAGCAATCTAAAGAGATTGCTTTATTCTCTTTTCTGATCTGCACCGCTTTACACATGCATACAGAAAGATCTGTGCGTATATACACACACATATATATTAACTCAAATCCAGCCACCAGCTCCATTTTCCAGTTACTTCCCACAATTATTTTATTTAGGAAGCTCTGATGAAACGGTTCTTTTGAAAACACGGCTCCATTGCTTTTAGCATTTTAGCTGCAAAGCAATTATTCAGCCTGTCAGGGTAATCATCATAAATATTGCTGTCCACGGTTTTCCACAAGCCAACAGTAACTGGTTGGGTCAGTTCAGCTCAATTCAATGACCTTCCAAGAAAGAGTTGCATTTGTATTCCATTCCCAAACTACAGAGCAGAGTGCATGCTAAAACGGGCCATTGTTAAGGCATTGACCTCTTTCCCATGATTTCTGAGTCATAACCATCGACACCAGCAAATCTGAGCTCTGCATCCCAGATATTTGCAGGTGTATTCACTCTCTTGTTCTTGCAGAAGCTTGAAGCGTGTGAGCTACTTTACAATTTCCAGGATCTGCCCGGAAAACAGGTACAGAAGCGTGTGCCTCAACAATCCAGACCCACCCGTATTCATGCTGGATGTTTTGCATGCATGACTTCAATATTCTGTAATCGACCTACACCCACATCCCACTGATCAGTAAACTGAGGCCCAGGACTGTGATGCTGCAAGATCAGTCAGGGATTCAGTGGTGGAAACCAGAATAAAACTCCAGAGTCAGCTGCTAACCACATAAGCTATCCCTGCTGCTGGCCTGCACAGTAAAAATAATGGTTTGGAGTCCTCCAGTTTTCATTATTAGCTTTTTGGATGAGTTTTGCCTAAGGGGAATGAGTTATTCTCTGCTGTTGTATGAGTGTGTTTCACTTCAGCTGAATTATGTGTCACTTTATGGTAGGGTTGTCTTCATTTTTTTCTTGGCTGTGCTTGGGGAGATCTTTGTGAACATCTTGTTTGACAAATTCTGCACCACCCACATAACCACTCTGAGGCAGACTTAGCAGAGTCAGGCACTCAGCTGGGCCCACTAATCTTTGGTGGATCTCGTGTCCTTGTTGCTAATTGGGATCTGCCAGGCCCGGTGGCCAGAGCAGAGCGTGGGGTTTGGATCTCAGTGCTCTGCTTTGCTGTTTTGTCCTTGTGGCTTTGGGCAAGTTACTGAACTTGATTGAGAACGTGTTCACTTATGTGCTTGTTAGTTCCTAACAAAAATTTCAGCCAATGCAAAAAAGTATTTGCAGTATTTATGCCTTATTTTTGCAGGGAGGAGATGTTACATTAAAAAAAAAAGCGCAAGGTTTTACCCAAACAGAAATATTTCTTTTCTCTTTTCTTTCTTTCTTTTTTTTTTTTTTTTCAGTTTCCTGAAATCTGGAAAATAAATCATGCCTAAATCCAAACTGCAGCTTCTCAAAGAAAATGAAGAAAAAATTCTATTTCAGCATCTATTTTTTTTTTTTTTTTTTTAGGATAAAAAAGAATTTTCATGGAAGTTTTCAAGCAATAGCGAAAGGGCAGAGAAATGCCTGGTTTGTAACCTGCCCTGTCTTGGTCCATCTGCTTCAGTCTCAAATGTCAACAAATAATGGTGGCTTTCAAAAATCCATAGGTTGTGTTTTGGATGATATTTAGTTAAGCGATATTTCTCGTATATAGAATAGCCTTGATTACATTATCTAGCAGAATAAAACCAGATGGCAATGAAGTAACTATTTATCTTCCTGGTGAATTTTAATGCATGGGGAAGTGAGGGCACAAGAAGCTTGGTACAAAGTTGGCATAATACAGTCAGCGGGAGCTATGAAAGCTTTCCTCACTCAGCTCTGCTCCTGCACCCGATCTTGACCTGAAGACACTGCTCCTGCTCTAACCTTCTCCTCCTTGAGTTAAACCATCTCATTTCTACTTCCCCTTCTCAGCATTTCTGGTTTGTTTCCTTAGCCCCATGGTTGCACACCACCTAGTGAGCTGGCACTGCAGCACAGGGAGCTCAGGTACATCCCTCCACGGTGCAACAAGACTGGATCGACGAGAATGAGCCATGGCAAGGGCAGAAAATTACAAACCAGCTCGCTGCAGTCAATAATTGAAGTGCTGCCAAATGGTGAGAAGTTTACCAGTGCTCCCTGCAGCGGGCAGAACATGGATGTGCTTCTGATGGAAGTCCAGCCCGTCCCCATTTTGGATGCCCAGTGTTTTCTGTGATTATGGCACAGTTGTTTCTGAGTTGGTAACAGGCTTGTGTGACACTCCTCCACTCTGCATTCAGTGACCAGGAACTGCTGCTTGTGTTTGTACCATTTGGGTTCACACAGAGCAACTGTTCGTCCCCAAAAAGTGACTGCCAGGATCTGGGCTGTACCATCAATGCCAGAAGCTGATCTTGGAGGCAGAAAGGGACAGTTTGGCAGGACAAAACTAAGCTCTGAGCCTTTCACAATTCAGCATGCTTAGCAGCCTGGGTGGATGCTGAATTTCATTATCCCCAAATTGCTGCAGATTTGTTCAAAGGAGCCTTCCCTTGTTGGTAGGGCCGCACGACAAGAACCAGCACGCTCGGGTCTGACGGTGACGTTCACTCCCTCCAGAGCACCAGAAACCAGCCAGGCAGGGCTGTGTGCCAGGCTCTGAGATAGGCCAGCCCCAGTGCTCCTGCAGGCACCTGCCAACCATGAGCCATCCCCTTCTGCCCCCCTCCAGGTGAAACTCTGATTCAGCATCTTAAACAAAACCGCAAAACCTGCTTGTCAGTCTGGGAGCTCTCCCGTCTCTCTCTTCCCTCCGCCGCAAGACTCTACTTGCAGCCGTGCTGCTGCCCAGGGGCTGCAGGGTACGCTGAGTTACAGCCTCACACTGCCTGCTCTTGGAGAAACTGCCGGGCTCTGGCTCGCTCAGGGAGTGCAGTTGTTGCTCCCCAGGCTTGGCAAAGCTGTCTGGACTTGTACTCCCAAGGAGCACTTTGCAGCATGTCCTGGGCTCTGTCACCCAGACACAACTGCACTGGGGGAATTTGAAGGTTTTCAGAAGTAGAAGTTTGGTGATTTGCTCCAACACAGCCTATTTTTTTTTTCTTTTTTTCTGTAATTTAATTCTATTTTATTTTTTCTTGGTGGCTTGAACTGTCAGTGAAGTAGAAACACGGTAAAAGGATAATCCTGGACATGGTTATTGCTCCCAGCACAGATGCTGGAGCCTTCCCAGCCCCAGGTTTGCTTTGGCCCCCAAGCAGCCTCTCTTCAGGCAGGGAGAAGGCTGAGGGACAATTTTTTAGCTGACTGGAGTTGGCCAGATTTCTTCTTCAACCTGATACAGCCTTTGCTGTCATTCTTCTGCTTCCCTGAGTCATCCTAGTCCTTAATGCATCCCCTCTTTCTGACTTTGTTTTTTATGTTTGATGAGGCTCACATATCACAGATAGGTTTATTTACTCTCTGGAGCCTGTTTGATTTCTTTCTGCATTTTTACTGATTTCCTGCAGCGCAGAGTCTGAGTGGGGAACTAGCACAGCCTTCGTCCTTATAATTCAGCTGCCCTTTTTATCCTCTTCTTCCCTGACAAGTCCTTTTATTTCCTAATATAACCCAATTTTTTTTTGTCCTGCTCTCTGTAGTTAGTCAAATAGATCCATCCAAACTATTAAAAGCAGCCTTTTCAGAGTAGAAGTATTTCAGAGTAGAAGTTTTTATCTGTTCCCTTAACATGAGTGCAGTCATACAGACTTGAGTGAGAAGGACAAATACATTAGCTTTGGATATCAGAAGAAAGGCAGAACAAACTGTCATCCTACCTAATTGTGGGGGGAAATGAAAAATCCTGGGAAACGCTGTATTTAGAAAGTGGAGGTGATGAAACTCCTCCCCTTCTTCTATCTAAAACATCCCCAGAATAAGTGTTAACCCACAACCTGAAACTGGAATCCTCTCCTTGTCTGGGTGGCTGAAGTGGTTGAAAAAGAAACCATCCCAACATCTCAAATTTTGCAATTTGATCTGAACTGTGCCATTGCTGCTTCTCTCCCCCCATCATTAGGCTACATCTAAAGGCATGAATTTTGCACTTAAAGAATTGTAAACCTGATTTTTGCCCTGTAGTGAACACATTTTGATAAGGCCCCAAGATTATTCCTATAAATGAGAAGAAATGGCATAGATGTGTCATTAAATCTGGAAAGAGAAGTTGATAGCATAGAGTAACGAGAAGGTAGTGGTTATATTTAGAAAGCTTTTCATTAGGTTGAACAGAAGGGATTAGTCCTCACAGTCCTAGATAATGTAATGCTTGTAGAGGTCTGCAAGAACCAGACTGTGATTTTCAGGGGTTTGAAGTGCTGTGGAAGAAAAATTCCAAGCTTTGAGCAGTCAGTGAAAGTGAGATTAATAGAGGAGAAAAGCACACTTACCCTGAGAAAGCAGAGCATGGAGATGAATAAACTAACTCCAATCTAACAAGACAATTTGCATTAAATCCAGCCTGCTCTCCAGATCTGGGATATGTCAATACCAGGACATGAAAACTTGGTTCTCTCCATTGCTTGGGACAGTCACTAATTTTTAGACAACTGCTTCTGGATCTTTTCCTCAAGCACAGCTCCAAAGTCATCCCAGAGCTGAGTGGTTCCTTTCCTGACCTTCATCTGGACAGGTTAATGAATCTGCACGTGGCAGAGCTGCTCACCAGAGCTGGAAGGTGCAAAAGGGAAAGGAAACAGGCCCATTTTCTATCCAGCCTCCAGCTAGAAGCTCAAAGCTAGAAATCCGAGCTCAAAGATATCTCAGGCTCAAGATAGAAACTCTTGAGTTTTGAGCAGCCTTGGAAGTAGATGACTTTCCTATCCTTCATACTTTACAGTTTTACAGCAGCTGTTGTATTCATGCTCAGCTGAATATAGAGATTGGGAATCCCCTTACATGCTGTGTCTCTCCACACACAGAAATGGTGGTGGGTGACCCCAGGAGTCCCCTTGGAGACAGGCAGAGCTTCATCACTGCTCTGTCATCTCAGGTGGACTGACAGAAGTCTTGTTAGGCTTTCCTGGAGAAGTTAAATCTAAATTTAATCCTAAATTAAATGACAATTAAGTACATAATGCCCTCAAAGGTCTTGTTTCATGCTCTTAGCAGAGGTGATAACCTGCTTCATGCTCTGATCAGGAACTTGCAAGGAAGGTGAGATACTTTTTTTCTTCAAAGAAATGAAATTCTATATTCCAGTTAACATATATCCTTCTCAGGGCATCCTTGGGTATGGCCTGTAGTGCTTCTGCTTAAATTTCTCTCTCTAACCAGTCTCTGCCTCCACAAGGAATTTTCTCTGTGTTGGCTCCTGTCTAGGACTTGTACCTTGTCTAGCAATTTTCTAGTTCAGGACCTGTATATTTTTTCTCATAATGGATCCCTTGAAGCTTCCACTATAAACAAAATACAAAAAAAAATTAAAGTTTGTGGTGCTTCAGTACTCAAAACTGCACCTAGAATCCTTGGTTTGGCCAGGGACATGGGTGTTAAATCTCAGCCTAAAAATAATGCACTCAAGAGCTCATCTGGAATATCCCTTCATGAGACCATCTGTCATAGCTGAGCTCGGAGCAGTTTGGGACATTGCTGATCTGTCTCAGCGTGCTGTTGTTTTTGTCTCCCCACTGGTGAGCCACATTCTTCTCATTCTCTTAATTTGTTTCTCCCAGAGTGTTTTTATTCGTGAGTAGTCACCAAGTCAGTGTGACCCGGAGCAGGAGGGAGGAGAGGGGCACGTTGTGCCCGCCCCAGTGAGTGTGTGCCCTGCTGGCACTGCCCAGGGTGGCTGTGGCCCATTCCTGTGCCCATCCTGCTGCTACTCCTGCACTCCCTCTGCAGCCCCTGCTGTCTGCCTACTTGGAGATGAATACAATCATGACAATTTTGTTCCTTTTCCATTGCTGGTGACTACTGGAGCCCTTCCAGCCCTGTTAGCGAGGAGTTTCACCCAGGGGGTTGTGTTTTCCCAAAGCCCTGCTGATCCTTGCTCAGCCCTCACTGCAGAGCCCTGCTGGCACGGAGTGCTCAGAACGAGTTGTACACAAACACACATTTCAGCGCCTCTGCATTCTCCACTCCATTCTCTCTTTCAAATCCTCCTGTCCTTTCCCCCTCCCTTCTCTGCTCCCTGTATGTCTTGTTATACCTTGTTTCTACATGCCTAAGTCATGCTTTAAATAACAGCTGTCTGATTCTTTGCTTCTTCTCATACCCAGCTAATTATTTTCAATTTATTGATTTTCCACATGGAGATTAATGGGTTATTCAGCTCTCAAAGCCTGTATCCACACAGCTGTGAGCTAATGCATGGGTATGAGAAGGGGTAGAAGGGTATGCGTTTATGTGGCTGATCACCTTTCTGATAAACTTGTGTACCAAACCAAAGGGATTTTTCTCTCCCTTACTCATTATAAGAAGCTTCAAAATCTTACCAATGAATAATCACATTTCAGAGGGAGTAAAAAGTAATAAATAAAAACCTGACAAGCCTGCAGTAAGAAAATTGTTAACATGTGTTTTTCCTGTGTATTTAATTGCACCGGCTAATGTATTCTGGGTGTGAAAGAGCCGGGAACAGTGGCAAAATACCACAGCCTAAATGTGGGGTGAGGAGCTCCCCCAGGACCCCTCCTCTGGTCCCACCCCTCTGTAACAGTTATTTCTGCTTCTTTGTGCAGCTGCATCAGCCTGTGGGGTGCAAACAACCAACCCTTCTCTTGGTTTTTTTCTAACCAAAATAATGTCAGCGGTCCAGTGTACAGCACAGGAGCTGCACCACGCACTCAGGGTAGGCACAGGCAGCAGTGAAATCACTGCTGATGGAAAAGTATCATGGAAACTTAACCTTTGTCTATAGAACACTGACCTTTCTGGTTTATTGGACCAGTGAAAACCCATGGAATTATGCTAATAAGGCTTTGGACTTGAGCCTCATATATAATTGATTAGTAATTTGAGGGGTGGGAACTTTAAAAATGTTTTGTTAACTCCTCTGTTAGCAGTTTTCACACCATTTTATGTTGTCAAGTCAGGTGTGAGTGGGACCAGGCTCGATTTTTAAGACAGTAATTGCCAAGAGACTTGGGGAGAAGTCGCAATAAATGGCTGCGAAATGCAATCAGCAGTTAAAGGAAAAATAAACAGAAACATTGGCAAAGTGATTATTATTTTGCAAGTCTGGGCTCAATATTTCCTGTTTTCCTGGAGCCTATCAAAATGGTAGCCCAGATTCTCTGCCTCATTAGGATCCTTGGTTTGTTGGGCCCTTAGCTGCACAATTGTAGTTGATAGCTGAACGTTGCAGACTTCACCATTTTCAGGACATGTTCAGAACTCTTCAAAACTCAACCCACTTATGAATGGTTTGAGATGTTCAGCTTAAAAAAATAAAAGTTTCCCTCAGTGAAGTCCTTTTTAAATCTCTGACCCTGACTTTTATTCTTATTCCAGTAACAAGGAGGAAAAAAATACTTCTGGACCTAACCTTCCTCTTGCCAAGACTGGATGGATTCAGTTGTGTTCTGGGCAAGGAGTTCCTCCCTAATGTGCTACAGCTTTCTTGTGACCACTGCTCTGAGAGGCCTATGTGTATTAAAATTGGCATGTCCCTGTTACAACCACTGGTACCATTTGACTGGAATAAGTCAGAAATAGGGATAAGAATGATGGTTTAAAGCCAAAATTTAGGAATGAGGGCATTAAACACAGGAGATTTGAGGCAGAGCACAGAGTAGTTCTGACCAGACAAACATGGCTGAGGAGCAAGAAAGAACTAGATACGGGCGCTTTCTTTTATATTAACCAGTTCAAGAAGGGGATGGTGGGACAGCTGAAACGCGTCAAAATAATATTCATTTTTTCCCCAGTGTTAATTCCCAGCACAAATTAACCTCAGCCATTTTCCTCTTCCCTCTTATACACATGCTATTTGTCAAGCCTTGTTGCCTTAACACTTCCCAGCCATCTGGGACAAATTTAGCCTGCCCAAGAAAAAAAGTGCAGCATGGCAGCCCTTGGATGGAGGAGCAGGCAAGCCTCTTGCTGACTGCAGCCTCTTGTAGGTCATGGCAGCACACGTGTGTCCCCCTCCTCTCATGACTTCTGTTGAAAGTGGCTCAAGGTACAAAAAACTGCAGCTTCCTGTTGGGCTAGGAACGGATCAGTGTGGGTAAGGTAGCGTGGGCAGGAAGGCATGCGAGCATCTGGTTTGAATAGCTCCACACACGAAAGATCGGCCAACTTTCTGTAGGTTTCACGGGTTTTGGGTTTTTATCCCAGAGCTCTGGAGCAGTGGTGGACCCCGCCCTTCCCTGCACCTCCCAGGAAGGCTGTGGGCAGCTCTTGCAGAGGGGTCAGCCCTTCAGTTACAGGAGCCACTGAGGGTTGAAATAAACCCGAAAAGCTTGGACGCGCTCCGGAAGGTCAAGTGTCTCCTGTGACACTCGGGAGGCAGGAGGACCTGGTGCCTTGACGTGCTTCTGATGGGAAAGCAGCATGTGAGAAGACAAGCGACCGAGCGGCCTGCAGGATACACATTCCTAAATGTCACTTAGCCATACAACCTGCGAGGGCGGAAGCGTGGGCACATGGAGAAATAATATTTTCGTTGAAAATTCTCTACCTCTAAAATATTTCCTGTCAGGTTCCTTCCAAGGAGGGCTGGAGCAAGGAAGGAGGGGGGCTGAGGTGGGATGTGTGGCGGTGGATACAAGTTTGTGATTCCTCAGGCCTCTCCATTTTGAGAGCATTTAACTCAATCCCATTTCTTCTCCCCCTCCCTGAGAAAAGGATCGTGCTAAACGTTGCTGGGGCCGGAGGCAGTTTGGGAAGTGAAATAAACACCTGACTGTTAAATGCTAAATGTTTACTCAACCAAAAATAAAAATAGTTCTGGTTTCCTCCACAACACTCTAGAGTTACGTTCACCAGCGCACATGAGCTGGAGGTTTGCACAGGGGGAGTCTTGAAAGGTTGAAACTCTTTGGAGGGGAGAAATTTGGAGGCAAAAAACAGGCTTCCCTCTGTCCTGTGAGAGCTCTTCTGCCATGGAGAAAATGCTGCAGCTGTTTTCCTGGTGCAACTTAAAAATAAACTCCCTCCTCCTTTCCTAGCTGCTCGTATCAGTTTCATGGGTGCCAACCCAAGCCAAGATGTCAAGTGCAGAGGGTCAGAGCCCAAGGGTGGGCACAGTCCCCTCGGGGGGGGTCTGAAGAGCAGGAGGGAGATGTGCCTTGACACCTCAGAGGAAATGTCCAGGAGCTTGGAGCTGCGGCCACAGGAGCCTCTGTGTGTTCAGGAACTGCAAATGGTGCAAATGGCAAACCCTTCAGCTGGGCAGTGGATGTGCCTGTGCGTGGATGGTCCCAGGACAGCAGAGCAGAAGTTATGGTGTAGACACTGACATTAGAAATTCTCACTGGAATGTTCTTTGCTCTCCCCATCGATTTGCAGACTTTGTGTTGCAATGTGTGGAGAATCATTCTGCTTATGCTTCACCTCCAAAATGCAGGGTGGAAAATGCTATGTATTACCAGAGATATTTATTGGGCTTGATTAGATATGACACATACATTTGCAATATGTTTCCTTCAGTCAGGTCATCCATAGATGGACTAGGAAATAGCATTTAACACACATGAAACGGAGCAGATTCCTTCTCTGAACGATGACTACTTGCTGATTCCCAAAGCTTGCCAACTTGTAAAGTAGCCCAGAAGGGCTAAATATGAACTAAACCATCCTTCAGTAGCTACTGCACTGTCTTATGCAGACATTCTCTTTCAGGTAGCGAAGCAGATTATGACAATTGGAGAGAAGGACACCCATTTCACACATATTCAGATGGGGGAGGAAATTGGGTGATCAATGGGAGCCCAAATCAACATCTCTATTCAAGCCAGCTAACACCAGCTGCTTGCTGAGAGAAGTTCCCATCTTTCCCCTTTTCAAATGAGAGGAAGAAAATTCATGGGATCCTAAATGATTTAGGACTCCCAGATAGGTAAACTGAGTTGGAATTACAAGACTCTCAAACTTTAATTTGCTCCTGAGAACTGGGAAGTCCAGACAGCAAAATACCCAACCTGAGCTGAGGTAAGAGCAAAGGTGGATTAGCATAGAATTGTTCTTGCTATAAAATGAAATTTGCTATAGTTAACCAGAAAGTATTAGGATAAAAAATCATAGAACAATTTGGACGAAGAAAAACCAGAGCCACCTGTTTAAAGTTAGCCTTTAACCTATTCCCTCCGCCTTCCCTTTTGCTTTCTCTCTCTTTCAAATTTTCCCAGTATCTCCTCTTTCCATAGAAGCAAATCTTCCCCAGGGAAAGTCAATTCTGAAGGCAATTTTCCAAAAACCATTTGGCAGAATTGGCCGGTGCTTCAACTGCAAACATGAAAAGGCATTTATTCCACTAACTCAAATGTAGTTTGGAAGAGACATTACTGAACTTGTTTTAGGAATATACTTTGACTGCATCAGTTTTATTGCTTCTTGTATAAATGTCAAACCCAATTTGCCTTAAAGCAGAAGAAAAGTACATGGTAATGTATATATTAGATACAAAAACTGGGGGGAAAAAAGTGTTGTCTCCATGGTAAATTCAAGCCTATTCCATGTTAATTGTGCTCATCAGACACACTCAGTATTTCACCAGTGGTGAGAAGAAGGAGTTGGTGTGATCCTGATATTGAAGACATTCTGTGTAGTATTGCTGTAAGCTGGCCAGCTAATAAAGGATCCTAAATTTCTATTAATTCTTATATTTTGGTTGCCTAATTTTGTGACATGAAACTTCCTTTTTCACCCCTTAAAAGGGCTGCTTTCTTGTTGTGTAAAGAACTTGTGGTAACCCATCCTTTGTGCACCATCAGCAGCATTTAGGCTTGCACTGTTAGCACATCAGCTAACACACATCACATTTGAGATCCAGGACACCCAGCAGCAAAGGGTTTTTTTCTTGGAAAGGGGGGAAGAAAAGAGCAAGTCTTCCAAATTCCTATTTCAATCAGCACTCATTGCCAAATTTTCTAGTGAGAAGAGAATTGGCTATTTCAAAACACTTTGTCTCAGCAAAACTATAGTTGGAATTTCTTGGGGGCTAAGGAAAAAACCACATCTTTAATCCAAGAGTTGTCCCCCTGCTGAATTTCAAAGACTTGCTGCAGACAGTGTGGGATACAGAGCTTCCAGGAGAAAAAGATTGGACTTTCTTCTATAGTAAACAAAAAGCATTAAACCACCTAAATAATCTGCTTTCTGCCTTTTAATTGTACAACATAATTTGCAGGAATTTTAGGTATCAGAAGGGCTACATATTAGGTGCTGCCATTTGTAAAATATTTTAGGGAACACATTGGATTTTTGCAGTGCTTTCATTTATATTTTAAGGTCTGATCCTGCAAAACCATAGCTTCTTCACACGAGGAGCTGCAGTGGCATCAGCAGCACTTCTTATCTACATAAACTTAATGTCTTGCACAATTATTTGCAGGATCAGGACATAAGGCTGAAAATGCAATTACTTTGTGAGTTACAATAAAGAAAATGCTCTTTGGAATGGTAGGTGAGATTCTCTGCTGGAGTAAATGATAAAGGACCCGTTGAATTCAGCAGAGCTATCCTGATTCAAACCCGCTGATATGGCCCATTAATTTTAGTGTATGAAAATGAATCTCTGCTCTAAAAATACCAATTAGTAATAAGCTTTGAGAAAGGAGAAAAAAAAATCAATTTAAATTCATTTTGTGTAATGCACATTTTCTGATGCTATTTTAGTTAAATTATTATTATGCATAATAATGGCAGGGCAATAGGTGCTGTCACCTTAGGAATTTGCAGCTGTGATGGGTAGTATAAAAAATAGTGATAGGGAAATTTCAGAAAAGCCCATCAATTGAATACAATTGTCATCATTATGATTTGGACTAGGGTAGTGTGAACACATAAAAAGACATTGCACCAGCTCATAATAATTTACAGTCTAACCAGAAAAATAAAGCAGAGAGGAAGGAGGGAAACTAAGGCAACAGAGCTTCCATGAGTGACTGAGCTTGGAGTCAACCTCCTGCCTCCTGCCTGATGGCCAGGTGTGCTATTCAGCACACCAGGCTGATCCTCAGGAAGGTTGTTTTTGTTTTTTTTTTTTTGAAGGGCATGTGCAAAAGTGAATATGTACTTTGGCACGGAGCCAGTTTCAGCATTCAAATTCCCTGGAGATAGGCATGCGAGCAGGATCCTGTGTGAACACCCAGCTCTGCAGGCATTGAAACACCAGTTGGTGCATGGGGTGATTTGCATGCTCATTTTGCTTCTATTCAGCACTCATCCCACATGCATTTGTGCAAAGAAGATCACACTCCTGCGCCGGAAAGTTAAGTGTTGTCTCTGTGCATTGCCATTCAGCGTTGGTTTTTCATGAACAATAAAAGCCTTTTGGCATAAGTGGCTCTCAAAAGAGGATTCAAGACTGGTTTCCTCATATTCCAAGCAATCCTGCCATACTAATGAATCGTAGTCATAGCTGGATTACTCACTGTTACTCATAACATGAGGTGAAATTAAAGAGAAAAAAAACTTTGGTTCATGCAGAGGATTATTGAGAGGTGAAACTCATGTCCGAAATACCAGTTGGTTTAGAAAGCGATTTGAATCCCAGAGGACAAACACAGCAGTGACTATTAACATTATTGTAGCCAGCTGCAGGTGAGTAGAAGTGGGGAGGATGTGCTGAGGGGATCAACACTCCCAGCTTGCCTCATTCGTGCTGACTTTGCCTCACGTAAGCCAGCACTGGCCACAGGGCCACCAGCTCACCCTGGTGCAGCTGAACAAGGTGCACGGGCTGGAGTTGGCCCCAGTAGTGATGACAGCCAAACCCCAGTGCCCACCACAGCAGTTCAGGACATTTGAAGCTGAGGGGTGTTTTTGTAAGTAAGGCAACAAAAGCAAATCACGGGAGTGTATCAGCTCTGTAGCCTCATGGAGCTTTTCCAGAGGCTGCTTTGGAAACCCACTGCTCTCACACACGTCTGGGAGTGTATTGACTTTGCAGAGTTAAATCCATTTAGCACTTCTTGGGATGACATTAAAGCCATATAACAACAACCAAGAGTTCAGGGTCCAAAGCACAGAAAGCTTCGTACAAGCTGGGGGTTCTCAGACCCTCCAGATATGGACCCTAAGATGTGGAAAATTTTTGCTCCGTCTGACCTTCAGCAGCTGCGAGATCAACAGCAGCAGTTCACAGAGGCAAGTTATCCTCAGGACAAGAGCTCCCTTCCTTCTCTCCCACCAGCCCCTGTTACTAGTTTCACCTTGTTCTGCAGTTATAAAGTTGTTTCTCAATGGCAGAGAAAGAAGAAAAAAAAACACTCTCGACATTTCTTCCTCTAAGAAACCTATTGACAGGCAGATCCTGTGGATTCCTCCTAGTACAGCTATCTTTGAACTGAGGACTTCTTAGTGAAGTTGGAAAGTTTCCTGGGGTTTTACTGTTTTTTTCCTAAATTGATTGTGGAATTTTTAAACAAGGTTGGTGCCTCTGATCTTTTTCTCAGCAGCTGCAGAATCTGTTTCTCCCCCCACAACTTGTTCCACAGAAACCAGGTATTGGAAAAATTAAAGGGGGAAGGACAGCAGCACCATTTGCAGAGCCAACTCAATTGAAGCAAGCACTGTTGCTTTGTGAACAATCAAATACCCAAAAGAGCTTTGATGAAGTTTTGAGCTTATATTTGTGAATTAGGATAAAGATAACTGCAGAAGTTGACTCCAGATTTTGATTTGAATATTGGACACTCCTACAGATCATTAATCCCCACTGTTTAGCTCAGGTCTCCTCTGTGAAACACAGATTTCTTGTTATTTCTTGTGTGCAGACTTTATTTTTTCCAACTTTTCAACAAGAAAATGTCATTTGTAGCTTTCCTATTTTTTCAGTGTATTTTCCATGCGTTGTTCTAAATGTTCTCCTTCTAAGGATGCTGACCTCACTTGCACAACGCTCTCTGATTTCAGTGAAATATGACTGGACCTGGCCTGGCATTTTTAATGTTGGTCTGTCTATAGTTACACACAGTGAAATTACATTGCTGTGAGTATAAACTCTTTCCCAGGCTGGAAAACACAGTCAAGTGTGGCCATAAGAATGAGAGAAACCTGTAGGGATTGAACAATTCCCACAGGCAGAATGGGACATTTTTTTTGAGTTATATTAAAGAAGGAGAGGTAAAAACATGCAGACGCATAAAATTTAATTTTGGGATGTGCTGTATGGTGTTTCTTGCTGAATTAACTGACTGAAAAAAAAAAAAAACAGAGGAAAAGTTTTCCTTAAGAAACCTCCATCTTTCTCAAAATCAGCAAAGTGATGACAATTTATGCAGAAGTGTAGCCTATGCAGAGTTTTAAACTCAGTTTGGCTGTCTTAGGACAGCCTGATAAGGCAAGGATCAGCATCCAAGTACTTAGGTGGCTTTTTACTCCAATCCTTTTGAGGGACGTCTGCACCAACCCAATCCCATTTATTTTACACTCAACCTTTCCAAATAATGTTGGAACCAGAAAGTTATTTATGTGACCTGCTTAATTGAAAGAGCATTTGCTGTCAGTGATCAAATAAACTGTTATTGATCTTCAGCATTGGAGGCTACTCACACGGAGCATTCTGGTACGTATTTTTCATTAAGTCACTTTTCAGAAAAAAAGAGATCAGAAAGCAAGTGCAGCAAAAAAATATTCCTGTAGGGTACTGAGAGAAAAAAAAATAAAATCAAAGAGGTTTGAGAGTGACTCCAGAGAAAAGAAACTGCAAAGCACAAAATAGCAACACCACCAATGATTGCACAGAAGTGTAAAGGCTCCAACACACACAACACCCTGCTCTGAACTCCCAATTCTTGGTAAGAAAAAATATTTTAAATCATAGTGGAATATCCTGGTCCTTTGTCTGAAAAAAAAAAAAAAGAGAAAAAAGAGAAAAAGAGATGAGTCACAGAACTGCAGGATGGGGAAGGCTGGAAGGGTCATGTGGTTCAAGCTCCCTGCTCAAGCAGGATCATCCTAGACTATAAGAATCCAGGCTTTGTGTTCATGCCTTGGTGCTTTTACTCAGCAGTGCAGATGTAGGATGTAACAGTCTTCAAATTCCAGCACTTGGAGCTTTTCCACCTTTTTGAATTTGAACATAGAGACTGAGACACAAGTGGTGTTTTTTTACAGGAACCCTTCTGATCCAAAGGTGTTGCATAGCTGAATAAATCCCTAAATGGTTAATTACTAGATAATGAAAAGCTATCATTCCACAGAGTGGAATGAAGTTTAAGATATGTCTCATTTGTGACTAATTCTTTGACAAAGCTATCGCTTATATCATGTTTGAAGAGAGGGAAATACTTGTCCTACTTTTACAGCTGAGACCAGAGGCTTCTGTTGTGTTCTGTTTTACTTCTTACAACTTCTGATTGTGCTTGGGAAAAAAAATGCTTAGAACTATGAGGCATCAAGGTCAAAGTTATCTTTCTCTCCAACTATGAAGGCATTCACAGCTCTGGAGAGCTGCTGGGCTGATTATTTTACCCATCTTAGGCTGAATATTCACCAGGCTGTAGATAGGATGTAATTTTGCCAATCTCAGGGGGTGGGGAATGGGGTGGGGTGTTCTATTTTTAAGCAGAGTCTTATTCAAACTTCATTTTTCTGCAGGATTTTTTTCAGTCTCTCAGATCAACATACTTTGTATTCTTCTTACTGTGTTATTAAAAAAAAAAAGATCAAATCATGACTACACTCTCGGACTACAACCATTTTACTGGTAGAATTACACAGCTCTAAAAGATAAGGCTTCTAATGGAAACACTAACACAGTCTTGACTCTGCTCTAATATCACTGAACTTCCTTTGGGGGTGAAGCTTTGCCTCAGGAACCTTAATTATCTGATGTGGTCAATTACTCCAAGATAATGATGATTTTATCAGGTATTACTGCTCAAATATTTTACGATAGACAGGCTATTTAATTGCATTCCTAACCTACCAAAATGCTTACAGATGACTCAATTAAACACTAAGAGGAGGTAGGGGGAAGGGAGGGATGGACAGCACTTAAAAATCTTTGCTTATTGTTCATTTGGAGAATTTTGTTCCTCTTGAAAAGCCATCCATCCATCATCCATCCATCCATCCATCCATCCATCCATCCATCCATCCATCCATCCATCCATCCATCCATCATCCATCCATCCATCCATCCATCCATCCATCCATCCATCCATCCATCCAGGTTCCCCAGGCATTGCCTGGACAGAAAGTTTGGATAAACAAGCTCAATATTAATGTACAAATAGTAAAGCATGCCCATCCTCCTTACTGATGAGGGATTAGGACTGGATCTGGAAAAATGCTTATGGTGGGTTGAAAAAGTCATTTTTACATTCCCAAGCATCCCAGAGCACAGTGAAATAAACTTTCCATCATGTTCAGGTAAAACATAATTTTTAAGACAGGGAGAACATGTCTTCATTGCTGCAGTCTCTGGGGATAGTTTCAGCTCCTGCAGATCCCTCAGCTGCCCAAGTGCAATTCCTCTCCCTTGGCCTGGCATTCCTGGTGCAGGGCTGGCATTTGCCCGGGAGGTTGAGGTCGCCCTGAGGACTGCTTTAATTGGCATCTCTGCTCCAGTGGCCCTAATGGGCTGTTTCCCAGGCACAGAACTGCCCTGCCTGAGGAATGCTTTGGCTGCACAGCCTCTGATTTGGGCCCAGCCCTGCCCTGGATGCTCCTGTGCGGGTGGCTCAGACCTGGGACCTCTCGTGCCCTGAGCAGAGCAGGGAGCTCCTCCCAGTGCCCCCGACAGGGAAATAGGGGGATATTTCTCCTGCCAAGCGATCAATTTGCTGCTGGTGAAATAGGAACTGCGAGCAAGATTTTGAGGGTAGATTATTTTTCCCTGCTGCTTACAATAATGTTACTGTAAGATTTTCAGCAACTGTGTCAAGGACTCAGCCAAGATCCCTGAGAACAATGGCCAGGCTGCCCTTCCTTTCATGGCTGCTGGAATTCTGCTGCATTTCTCCACAAAAGTCCATTTTTCTTTCCATTCTGGAAATAATGTGTGTTGTTGCACTATTGTTGGAAAAACTGGCAGCGAATCCTCCTGGGCAAGGAATGTGGTTACCCGCTATTGCGTGAGGCTAACAGGAGAGAGATGACATTTTATGGGGTTTTACTCAGAAAACTTTTCATGAGACTATTATTACCATTTTATGAGATTTTTCAGCAGAATTTTCATGGGCAGCATTTTGATCAGTTTCTGTTATGTTTTCAGCCTCACCAATATTCTTTTCAGTCACATTCCGAAGCACAGCATCCACAAATATTCCCAAATATATCCTAAATTGCCCAGGAAGGAAACAATTTTTCTATTTGAAATTAGAAAAAAAATATGATTCTGAAATGTCAAATTTCAGCAAAGCCAAATGCTGCAGGAATTGGTTTGGATAAATGAAAGCAGTTCAGCCTGACTTTAAAAATATTACGATCATTAGTTCTCATATCAAGATGAAAAGTCATATTGAAACTACTGTAATTCTTTCATTATGAAATAGAGTGGCAGCAGTGAAAGAAGCAGACAGAGGCAGCAAAAATCTTAATCACCGTGTAATCCACCATGATTTTGTTCAATATTATGTAAGTTATTACAATTTCTGGTGAGTGAAATGGTTCCTGTTGACATCCTACTCCATATCCCCTGCACAAACCCAAACCTCTCTAAGTCACTTTCTTGCACCAGTTTCTGCAAAACCAGCCTTCCCCCAGAACTTATTCCAAATACTGGAAATCAAATTTTTATGCCTGCAATGCTTGAGCTCCTTTTTACAGTACATACATATTTCAGACTTACCACTTAATACAATTATAGTTCATTTAGCCAGCAATTACAGTAATAGGGAGACTGGCAACCACTGTCATTCAGACTGGAAAATCAATGTTGCACAGAGGTACTTTTATTCATTCTATGGAGTGCCTCCTTCATTAGATGCACATACTCTGGAATCACAAGGAAAGTTTCAGATCACTCTGGTTTTTATTATTATTTTTTTTTAATTTATCCATATACTATTGGGTTTCCAGACAGAAATATAGTGAATGACATCCCGAGGCTCTCTACAACGTGATTTATTCTATGATTCTGCGAATTATTGGTTCTGTTCTTTCAGCAGATCCATTTTCTATTGCATTTCACCTGACAGAGGACCTTTGACAACCCATTTCTTAGCAGCGGCTCAAAATATGGTTGTCCATGGGCAGTGAAATAGATTCTTTGGAGTTTTATTTTAAACCTTTAGTACAATGTTTGCTTTTAGTCCACATTCCATCAACTTATGTCCAGGAAGGCATTTAAATAGGTGTTTCAGTTAATCCCTAATTTAACAGAGTTCTGAAAAATCCACGTAAACATATGGCTACAGTTAAGCATATGTGCACTAGACAGGAATGAAGTGCTGAATTACAGATGTAGTGCTTCCAAGAGAAAGCTAAGACTATAACCATGTCTCCTGAGTTTTAAATCCTCTCTCAGTCACTTAACCATGCTGCAGCAAACCTACTTTGGACTGATGGCTTAAATAGCTGTTATATTTGCATTTCATTATGTGAAAAATTAGGACTTGCAGAGGGAAAAAAGGATCTATGATTTTACTTGGAATATTCAGTCCCAAAAAGGGTGGCTAGCAATGGGAGGGCTGCCTTCATTGTTCAAAAAGGAAAATCCTTAAATCACTGCCATTACTGCAAGAAGTTGTTTCAGCAAGGAGAGTGATGGTATTTCTGCAGGTTGCCAAACTTTTGCTGTAGAAGAGCCTCTTGGCAGCAGATCCACTTGATCGGATGAGCATTACTGAATTTGCTCGTTGATCTGTTTGTCTCTGCATGGTGCCATCTTTTGACGGTGTTACATTATAGCCTCTTGTTCTTATGATAAATTATTTTAATCCATCATCAGAGCACACTCTTGCTCTAATGATGGATTAGTGCTATGCATCATCAGGGCAAGGAGCACTGATAATGTACCATACAAACCCCCACTGACAGTGGAAAAATCTGCCAAAAGAGTTGGTTTGCACTGCACCAAACTGAGACCGGAGATAAAGATACCATTACAACCCACAGTAGAAATTCCATACCTGGGATAAAGATGCCCAGAGGTGTGAGTTCAGTGTCCCTGCATGGTCAGAGCAACTCACCCTGGTGCACAAGAGTATGAGAGACCTGAATTCATTTAGGGCTGTAGAGGAAGCTTAGAAACACAGGTTGGAGGGAACTTAAAGGTCATCTACTAGCAAACAGTTGCCATGGGCAGGGACACCTCCCACTGTCCCAGGTTGCTCCAAGCCCCATCCAGCCTGGCCTTGGGCACTGCCAGGGATCCAGGGGCAGCCACAGCTGCTCTGGGCACCCTGTGCCAGGGCCTCACCACCCTCACAGGGAACAATTTCTTCCTCATATCTGATCTAACCTTACTCACTTTGAGTTGAAAGCTTGTTCTAGCTCTACATGCCCTCATCCAAAGTCCTTCCCCCTTCTCTTGGAACGCCTTTAGGTACTGGAAGGTGCTATAAAGTCTCTTCAGAGCCTCCTCTTGTCCAGGCTGAATCTCCCCAACTCTCTCAGCCTTTCCTTCTAGGACAGGTGCTCCAGTCCATGGATCATCTTCATGGCTTCCTCTGTGCTTGCTTCAGTACCTGCTTACACCCAGGGCTCCAAACAGCCTGAAACTGCTGCCTGCCTCACAGGTGGGAGCAAATCCCTGGTGCAGATATCTCCCACTGAGCTCCTTTCTTGTAAAGCCATACTGTGTGTAAGGACTGTGATGATTAACATCAAGAAAACATTGAACATCAAAGAAAACACACAAGAAATTGAGCAGACTATCACTCACCTTCAGGTAAATCCATAATACAGAACATTAAACAATATTGGCATCATCAGAGGCTAGGCTCAACTCATCCTGTAATTTCAGCAATAAAAGTGAATGAGCCTATCGGCACCTGGGCTCTCCAGGGACTGCTCTGCACTGCACATCCAAAAGCTCTGAAGATTGTTCCTTATTGAGTGCCCGAAGATTGTTCTCAAACAGAGAATTTTCCATGCTTTGAAAGTCAAACTACAGAACCCAAGAATGGGAGTTGAATTTGTGACCCCTACAGATGAGGCTGGTCCTTTTGGATGCAGCCATCTGCCTCTCTGTCTAAACTGTCACACTTGCTTTTCATTCCAGCTCAGCTTTGTCAGCATTTTGCCTACCCAGTTTTTCGAAGGAAGGTGGAAGTAACTCTATAAACAAGCAGCGATGGAGAAATCTTTTATGATTTGCCAGATTTGGGGACAGCATTACTGTTTTAGGAGGAGTTTTGGCATGGAAAGGCATGTCCTGTTGAACAGCACTACTAAACAAGCAGTTCTGCATTAAAGCTAATGATTTGCTGTGGTTTTGAAGAAGGAAAGCTTTCTTCTCCATTATTACCTTTGGCACATGGATTAGTCTACCCATGGAGGTTACTGAACCAGGGAAGGGTGGGGATATGTGTGGGAAGAGCAGCTGTTGGGGCAAACTCCTGTCCCCAAGCTGCTTGTCCCAAGCAGATGTTGAGGGTTTGGGACCACTGATGACACTGAGACTTTTTCATCAGCTTTGCTGAGCATTTCCTCAGTGGTGTGTGTTTATCCCATGTCACTTTTGGGTTGTGCAGTACCAGGCAAGTACCAGGATTGCAATTAATTATTCATGTTGTGCACTAATGGATAGTTGGTCTAGGAAGAAAACTTCCTGAAGTATATAATAATAATAACTACTTTTTTTTTTTTTAGTGCATCCTCTGTAGAGCAAGTCTGGGCACATCTCCTGTCTGGCATTTCATCTGCAGTTAGTTCCTCAGTGCTGCCTTTGACCTGACACCTGGAGAGGATCCAGGAGGAGATTTGACCACGAAGGGGAGTATGACATGGAGCCTTCTTGCCTTCCGACTGAAACCCCCGTGCCAGCCATCCCAGGAATACGCCCCAACAGTTGTGATTTATTGCAGTGTTATCATGCCTGTCTGCCTCATTACAGACTTTGAATTTTATCAGGCAGCTTGTCCTGCAGTGTCTGGTAACCAATTACTGTGGTCTGCAAAGAAGCCTGAGGTACTTTGCCAAGCACTACTAATAAACTGGGAAAGAGCCTGAGCACAGCTTCAGGTTGCCTTAAGGAAATTCCAGGGAGCACTTTCCACTTTATTGTCTAGTTCACAGTATGAACTGGGAATTATCTTGAGGAGTCATTCTTTACACAGAATTAAACTCCCTTTTAAAGATCGTGCCACACTGGATTACTGCACATGAACTTGCCTGCATCCAAAGACTGCTGAACTCAGTAGGAGTCTTTCAAATGACAACAGTGAGAGCAGGACTCAGCCCACAGTCTGAAACCAGATACTTCAGAAGACAATGAAAAAAAAAATAAAATTCCTTTATTCCTTTTTCTGATACTGTACCTAAAGCTGGAAGGAAATATCAGAATGGCCAAGTGTCTGCACTACAGGGGCAACATTGTTGTTGCTCCACACTTGTGAAAAAAAATTAAATCTTAGTGGGTAAAATAATCAATAGTGCTTTTCTCAAGTCCTCTGCAACAAAGTGAATGCCATATGAATCTGTAGCATGTGCTTTGCTATACATATTTTAATATTTTCTTTCGAGGCTGGATTGCCCTAATATCCAAGGAGGAATGAGCTGACATCCATCCAGCAGAAGTGACCACCATCCACCCTTCCATGGATAGAAAAATTCTTAGTCCTGCTTATTTCTCCAGCACTCCAAAGGGCTTCACCTGTGGTCGGGCAGCTTCAGCTCGCTGTAAAAGTTGAGCAGATTGGGAGCCCTGCTCTCTGAGAAGGCTGCTGGCAACTGCAGAGCTGCCCTGCTCACATCCCTGTGGAAACACACACACACACACACACACACACACATATAGTTTCTCTCTCTCTCTATTTTTTACTGCAGGGCAGTTTTCTAAAAAGTTTTTTTCCAGGTTGTAAAAGACCAGTTCCATAAAGGAATGGCTTAGTGCTACAGTGACATGATTTGTGGCTTCCAGGCTCCAAAGCTGTAATTTATTCAGACAATTAGCAGCAGCCCTGTATTCTTGACAAATTCTTCACTTGTGTGCAGCTACTACACAACAAGGTGCTTTTAAGAACTGTGCCTTATGGATTAAAAGACTCCCCCCTCCTTTTTCCTCCTTATTCGACAAGTTCTTTTCCCAGTCAATGGAAATTAATACAGCAGGTTAGAGGGGTGATATACAATAATCCAGGCAGTCAAGAAAGCATTGTCTGAAAAGAGCAGGTAGAGAGCCTACAGGAATGTTCAATACACAAAAGGGAACACTCCAGCATTTGCCTTTTGGTGAAGTTATTTCACTCTTTGCCTCACAAAATCCTCCAGAGTTACTGTACCAGATGTCACCGTGCTGCTGTTAATAAGTGTAAATGACATTTAAGTGTGGGTTAGCTGTCCAAAACCACACACCTGAACGCCTGCCCCAGCGCTCAGGTGACTTTGCCTGGCCCATAAAGCAGCCAGAGCATCAGCTGGCAGAGCACAGCGTGCCTGAGCAGAGCCCCCCACAGTGTGATGCTGAGACCCACCGAGGGGCAATATAAATCCACCCAGAGCTTTCTCACACACAGGCCTGCAGTCAAACCTGAGTGATGAAATCCAGCCCCAGCTCTAAATCCTGCCCTCCTCCAGCACTGCTGAAGGCCAGCCTGGCTGGATGCAGGGGGGTGGGTCAAGGTCCAAATCCTGTTCTAGCCGGGACCTCGTCTTTCAAGAGCAGCAACCCTGCTGGAACGAGGGCTCTGCTTCCAGGCACAATGTGCATTATCTTTTTCTGGAGATCTGTTAAAGCTACCACATTACTGGCAGGATGAGCAGCCTCTCAGCTCATTCTGACAACAAAACCAATCAAATCATGGTGGACTTGGGCAGAAAC
Organism: Bombycilla garrulus; assembly: GCA_013400315.1. NCBI lineage: Eukaryota > Metazoa > Chordata > Aves > Passeriformes > Bombycillidae > Bombycilla > Bombycilla garrulus. Next base: position 271,802 of record VXBU01002246.1, read on the forward strand.
TTTTCCTCTTCACTGCAGGGGAAAATCCTGAGATGATGCTTGGACTAGTTTCTGGGATGATATTCTCTCGCTCATCTCACCCCAGAGAAGTGAGACGTGCAGTGAGACCTCTGCTGAGGGCTCTTCCCAGCCTTCCTTGTGCTGTGGCACAGATGGGAAATGACATTAATGATCTATACTACCAATTTCACATTATGCTATATAAATGCCAACAACTTGGAAAAAAAATGGGGGTTTGGCCAGACTGAAATTTGTTAGCATGAAATTTTGAGCAAAGTGCAAGACGATAACAGATTTTTTTTCACCGACTGTGGGCAGAGAAAAGGAGGTTTAACAGGCCAAGTATTCATAAAAACTGATTCATCTGAAGCTCAGTTGCTGGTGTGAATGGGTATCTCAGAAATACTTGGAAGGTTAAGAGATGTCCATAAAATCTGCAAGACTTGGCCCACTGTTGCTTTTGCTGTGAGTTACAGAGAATTCAGTACCAGCCGAGCTTCACTCCACAGCACGGGAAAATTCAAAGTATTTTGCCTCATGTAGCAAAACAAAGTGTTTGTTCAGTGGAACTAACTTAAGCAAATTCCTCGTAATTAATAAGCAGATGTATTTTCTTTCAACAAAAGCGAGATTGCTATCGAAATATAATGAAGATCTTTTTAAAGATCTTGTCTTGTTCAGAAATGGAATTTTTTTTCATTACACTAAAAGGGAAAAAGATACAATAGAACAATTATTGAGTCAATAGATCTGTTAATTGTAAATAATTTGTAATGGTGACTAAAAATACATTTTGGAAAATTGCATCAGTAAGACTGAGGTAAAAAGAGGGAAGTTTGTGGCAAGAAAAGCACATGGATGCAGTAGGATGTGGTGCTTGCCCTGGCTTTACTTCTCCCAGGGATGTGTCTGCTGTTCTGGAGCTCGTGTAAGTGGTGCAGTGACACTGGTTTTAGGGGAGCTGTGCTGATTGGTACCTGCTGGGCATCTGACACCTCAGTGTGTCACCCTCAGATGTCAACGAGGCTCACAAAGGAAAAACAAGCCATTTTCCTAGCAAAGTTAATTCGTAAAGCCACCAGGATACAGGATTTCAAAGCATTTGTTATTTATTTAGGAGCTCACTTAAACTGGCTTCCTTTTTCTTTTTTATTTTATTTTATTAAAGAACAAGTTTCCTCTCTCCTGTGTCATTGTCTCCTTTCTCAGCTACCACCTTGTTTTGGGTTAATTTCCCTAAACAGAGACATAAATACCATATGAGATTTTCTCTTTCTTGGCTGTGAGTGAGGCCTGCTGTGCTGTGAGTGCTTGCTGGAGTTGCAGAACCTGTCTCTGCAACAGCAGCTGCACTTTGCATTTAAAAGGAGGTAGGAACAACCTACCTTTTTAAAAAATTTTCTACCCCCTCCAACCCTTCATTGATATTCTATCTGAACCAGGAGAAAAAAAATTTAAAAAAGGTAAAACAAATCAAGAAACTAAACCAAAGGAAAGGGAGGGATGGGATGAGCATTTCTCATTTCTTCTAGATTCCAACGTGTCTTTATTCTCTCAGGTGAAACAGCCACCAAAGACCAGGAACTCACGTCAGAGAGAAAAATCTTAAAAGGCAGCTGTGAAAAAAGTCTTGAGAAGGTCTATCCATTATCAGCCCAGATTTCTGGTGGGACTACCAAGGAGTAAAGTTTTTTTTTTCCTTTCCAGGCACTGGCAGGACCCTCTGGGCTGCATTTGCCAGGAAATAGGGAAAGGGGATCTTATCCAGGAGTACTTTTGGCATGCATTATTAAAGCAGAGAACATTTCATCATTCTGCTTACCCTGCTCAGAGCCCCCCAAAAGGCAGCAGAGCCCCTACAGCGAGGAGTGTTTATTTTCTGCTCAGTTGGAATGCAAAGGTCCTGTTACTGTTACAGGGAGTTACAAGTATTCATCAAAGAAAGAAATGACCCATAAAGGCAGTTAAGTTAGTTTTATTCCTGCTGCATAAGTCAACCTCTTTTCTATATATAAAATGATGGGGTTAGAAAAGGATATTCATCAGGCAGTCCACTGATTTGATTGGCTGCACTTCCCCAAGTACTTTATAATTTGCAGTTATAAATAAAGATGTTTTTAATAATCAATTGGTATTTAAGTAACATACAATAACTGTCTTATTAAATCCCACTTTTTAGAATGAATAAGCAGTTAGATATTAAAGGCGTGGGTACCAAACAGCCACAGGATTTCAGACCATTTTCTTTTTTATATACAAGCCATAAATATCACTATGGAATGAGCTGGTTAGCCAAGGCCCTGGATGAAGCCAGCAGAAGACCCCACTCTCTGATGTTGTCTTTAAGTGATTATATACTTTTCTGGTACGATGACTTTTTAAACAATAACCACATGTTATTTTCTTTGGCCACCTCTTACAGTTCAAAAGGGGCAGCCTCAGACTCCAGAGCCGAAGCAATGTGTCCTCAAACCAGAGCCCCAAAAGCAGGGAGCATCTAATAGCAGGTTTGAGATGCTTGGTCTCAGCTGGGCCTGCAGCTTTTCCAGCAGTGAAGTTCAGGCATTGCCTCAGGAAGAGGGAAAAAAATTCTTATTAATTAGAAGAAGTCAAACATACACAAAAGTGATTGGCTTTGTCTTTCTTTGAAGAGGACACACATAAATACAAACAAACTTTTCCCTTGATGTTGTTTTTATTTTAGATTTTATAAGGAACAACTGAGCACTGATCTGTGTCCAGTCCTGCTGTTCTGTCAAGGATTTGTCTGAAATGGGGATGCAGAGCCAGGGGCGGGCAAAGCAAACCTACCCTGGGTATGTGGGGATGACAGGATGGTTTGGATGGGGGCACCTGGCCCTGGCTCAGCTGCAGCTCTTGAGCCCAGCAGTGCTGGCTTTCTCTCTCATGAAGGGAAGTCACCCACAGGGCTTTATCCCTGAAATACCATGTTTTCCCTGGATCCCTGCCGGCACAGACACCACCCTGCGCAGTGCTGGGCTGGGTTACCCCTTGGAAAGCAGCTGCCAGCATCATGCTGGTGGGGGAATCTCTGTGTTTGGGCCACCCCAGCTCCCAAACATCATCTCCCTCCCGCCCCTCGCATCCCTTCGTGTGCCACAGGAACAGCCTGAGGTGGGGTCTGGGTGTGGGCTCTGCAGGTGCAAACTGGGGGAGAAATCCATCATGTCTGAGAGGAATCCAGCATGTCTGAAGTTTGACCTCTGCTTGGTTAGAGAAAAGCACAGAGTCAGTGTCAGGAATCAGAGCAGTACTCTACTCCCATTGCCAAACTTCATTTGCTCTCCCTGCACTCAGCAGAGGACGATGCAGGTCTTTCAGGGCAGGCTGATGCCAGCACCTAAAAACCTCTGTTTCCAGCTGGACCTGAAGCTGCTTGGGAAGAGAGGCACTTTCTGGTGAAGGGGCAGGTGTGAGGGGGTGGCTGTGCTGCCTTCCTGCCCCTAACCTGCAGCCAGTCCCTCACATCTCCTGCCTCCAGCACCTCACCTGGCCCTTGCCCTCTTCTTCTTTCATTTTTAATTTAGTTTAGTTTTGGTTTTGTTTTGGTTTTATCTTTGGGTTTGGTTCTTTTCCTTTTAAGCCCCTGCCTGAGCTGAGATTAACTCCTTGGCACAGAGCCCCTCTAGAATTTATCACCCCGTCACTGCAGCCCAAGGCTCTGGGGCTGTACCACTGGTGCTCCATGCTGGACCATGCTCTGCCAGCTCTCATGTCACCTGTGTCCCCAACAGCCCTGCCCAGCAAACCTGCCCAGCTCCAGCCACCACATCCTCCTCTGGAGGACACAACCAGATCACAGATAAAGTTTACCGGCATTCTTGCTCCAATAACTTTTCCCATCACACTTTTTTCCCCCAGTTATTATTTTTTCAGCCCCCTCCCAACCCCTCCCCCCCTCCTTATTTTATTTTAGGCGCCTCTGAGTTCAACTGTCGCCTGAGGCTTCAAACTAATTTTCTCTTCAGAAATGATTGCAGAAAGCCGCATGCATAATAAATCCCGTTATTGCTCTTGTTATTAAAATAGGTTGTTAGGGATGTGGACTTGGAGGCCTTTTTGTCTGATGACAGCAGTTCTTCTTAGCTCGGTGCTTATGGCTTATTGACTAAGGCTGCCAGGTTCAAAAAAAAAAAAAAAAGAATAAGAAATGAAAATCAAAAAGAGAAGGAGCTGCAGCTGCTGTTTAATAGTGAGAAAGGTGGGATGATTTGAGGCGGTTCTTTTAATCATGTCCATGGGCCCTGTTTGAAAGACAGTGAATTTCCAGCAGCTCCAAGGCTGCACTGAGGGCCCACAGAGAGTGTCTGTGGTGAGCTCTTTTCTGGAGCAATGATTAATTAATATTTCTTTGATATGATCTATTTGAATGATTAATTAATATCCTGTGACAGCCAGGACTGCAAACCCTCACCATGCAGGCAACCAGCAAGCTCCAGTGGGAACCAGAGCCTTCAGTGGAGAGTCTGGAGGGAACAAACTGAGGGACTGCAAGGGAAAATGAGTAGGGCTGCTCTTTTTCAGGTGAGGAGCTGACATGCAAGGCAGCAAAGTGACATGATCAAGGTCACCCAAAATCTCAGTGTCAGGGCTACTAATTGAAAAAACACTTGTGAGTTCCTGTGTGGTATATTGACCATCAGCTTGTGTTTCCTCACCTTGCTCCAACACACCACACATCTACCCAGCAATCTGGAAGCTTGAGCAAAGCAGAGCAGAGCCCCTTTAAAAAGAAATCTGGTTAAAGCAGCAAAACTCCTATGAAAATAGATTCTTAAAACTATAGAAGGCTTTCAAGCAAGTTTGATAAAGGAAAGTACACTGCCCAATCATTAAATGGAAACATTTTCTGGTAACCATGTGAAAATATGCTTCATAAATCACTGGTGCCCTGTGAAACAAAAATCTAATCATAGATGAGGCCGCGCACTTAGCAAGTTTCATATGCATGGAAACTATGAAGCAGGGTGTGTTCCTACCCAGGGAAACCAAGCATGTCACATCCACAGGGGAGCCCGTGCCAGGACTGGCGGGAATCTCGCAGAGAAACTTCTTGCTGGAGGCACGGGGGAACGCTCACACAGCACAGGAGCATTTCCCTGGCACGTCCAGTGCAGACCTGGAACACACAGAGCATCGGTCTGAGACCTGAGGAACACTGCAGTGCCGGGGCTGTGTCCTCTGCAGCAGCCACTGGCAGCGGTGAACAGAGGGGACACGTCCAACAGCCTCCCTGACCGTTTGGAGCCCGCCTGGCCCTCGCTCCCTAAAGGAGGACACTGCCTCACTGCCAGTACTGACTCTGACATCTCTCCTTTAATGTGCATATAGGTGATGTCATGCAGTGTTTGACAATTAATTATTACTTTATCATCAGAGATATGTGGGTGGTTGAAATAATTTTTCGTGCCCAGGGTCAGGAGAGCTTTTATACAGCAGCACTCCCAAGGAGAAGCCTCTGGAGATTTTGCTGCCAAAACTGTGATACTGTGGTACTCCAGGCCTTGCTCCCAGTTTCAAAAACTGGGAGATACCCATGCAATCAGCGAGCTCAACTTCTGCAGCAGATAATTCCCCAGTCAGCACAGAGAGCAATCATGAGAGGCACCAGCTCATGTGTCAGATTTATCCTTGGAACAATCTGATCAGGTCCTTTGGCTCTGAGATGTAGAACCACACTGCAAGCTCAGGGCAATGGGGATGTGGGCAAAGATTTTGCTGCGGACTTCGATGGATCTGGGACTTGGCCTGTGCTTTTCAAGAACCACATCACTGTTCAGGTTATGCTGAAAATAGGTGCTATAAACACTAAGACAACTGAATGTAGCGACACAGAAGAAGGGAAAGAGCTAAATCCAGGAAACACTATTGCCCAGAGGAGAAATATGGTCACTCAAAAGCTGTCAAGACTAGCTAAATTCAAAGACTCCTGTAGAAAATATAGAGTCCATTAGACAAAATACAGACCCAGTTGCATATTTAACAGCTTGAGAGCCCCAATTTGCAATCCTAGATCAATTAATTTAAGGTATCCATTTGAATGTGGAAACTGGCAGTAGATGTGAGTAAATGAAGTTGGACATTAATACTTGAAATGCCCAAATTGAAAACAACATGCTTGGCTTCAGTGAGGAGGAAGAAAATCATGCAGAGTTTCCTCGCCCATGTTCCATTTCTAGGTGGATTTTAAAGAATGCAATTCATGCCCCAGCAATACAGAAGCAATTACAGAAATGGAAAATGACCAAGTCATTCTCAGGTATTCATAGAAAATTGGCATCTCCTGAATATTGAATTGTACTGGGTTCCAGCTTTCTATAAATACAGAAGATCAATAATTATCAGGCAAATGCCTAGCTAACGTCTCAAAGCTGGCAGGACTGAAATAAGAAATGCCATTTACGTGCTAGTGCCTGAAAGAGAGAAATAGTCTTTCCTGTTCTCTTGATGAATACTCCACTTGGCCTCGTGATGAGGAATAATTATGGGCTGCTCCATTTGCACACTCAGAAAAGGAGAGAATGAACAAATGCTGGCTACAGCTGACTCGCTCTCCGTGATGAACATTACAGAGTTCCCAGCCTGCAGGGCCTGCAGGGCTGCTCCAGCACACACCTTCACGGGGAGATGGTGTGCTAAGAGCAGCTGCTCTTGAGAACTGCTTGGAGGGCCACTGAATAACAGAAATGTTTATTGCTAACCATCCAAAGGTCTTGGGGCACTTTTCAAAGTAGATAACGTTACCAACCTTATTATATAGGGAAAGAACTCACTGAAGCTTTTAGGAACGGGGTAGGATGTAAATTAGTGTTGGGGCCTCTGGACTCAGAGAACTCCAGACTCCTGCCTGTTTACTTTCTTTGCTTCTTTCCTGCACCTTTCCCTCCTGGGAATACTACAAAGGTAGTGAGCAGTGCAAGGACTGCAAGCTGCCCCTTCTCAAACTCCAGCATTTTCCTCCAGAGAAAACTCCAGAGTTTTCTTCACAGCAGCAGACTTTAGAGTTTGGAAGAATAAAGGCAGAAGGGAATAAATAAGATAGAAAACATATCATCATCATTACAAACATAAAAAGCTACAAATCTGTCACACTGCAGAAACTCTCACTTCATTGTTACTGTGATTTATTGGGGAGCTAATTTTAAACAAGTTTTCTTTTCCAAAACCACAACACAAAAACAAACTGAATAAGCAAGCCAGAGGACAGAAGCTAGTCGCTACCGGACAATTTAAGCAATAATCTCATTTGCTTTGTAGTATAAAAAGCAATAAAGGGCTGTTTACTGAGTGAATAAACACTGAATGAATCACAAAAAGCTCTTTATTGCGATTATACTCCAAGGCAGAGGAGATTATTGTTATTACACAAGAAGGCACAATGTGAAAATTTAACTCAATGCGCCAGATTTTCAGACCGTTTCAGTGGTACAATTGTGTTCGGGGAGTACATTGTGTCTAATCTTAGCAGGCTGTTTTGACAATTCTGCATGCAAATCAGGTGGTGGGGTACAAATGCATTTAATTAACTATTTACAGCCAATTTATGCAAGGCTGGTGGCTGGACACGTGTTTTGCACAAGCAATGGCATGTGAACTGGTTGGAGAATCAGTTGCCCTGTGTGATACGTTCAGCCCTGCACAGGACCCAGGGATGTTCTGCTGTGAGGAGCCTCCTACACGTCCAGCCTCCAGGTGCACTGTGCAGCCTCCTCATGGGGCCAACCTGCCCAGCTCCCATGAAAAACTAGTTTTAAGGAGATGGAGTAAAAGCTGTAAGAACTACAATAATGCATAGAACGTCTTTCTCTTCTTTTCCCATCATGTGTTTTTAATATATTTTCTTTTTTCTAGGCAGTAGTTTTGACTTGCAGTCCTGATAATGTGGCTGTGCTGAGGAAAGTAAAGTTAATCCATGCAGATTTTCCCCCCTTACTTTTCCCTACTACAGGCTTTTCCTAGTGTCAGGTCAGTAAAAATGGAAAGAACTCTGAAAATCTGACCTGTGTCATGGACAAACCTTGGTGCAGTTGAGGTTTGCCGTGCTCAGCTCGGCAGGAGCCACCAGCCTTTGAACTGAGTGTGCCAGGTGTGTGTTCACACCAGCTCTGCCTCGTGCGCAGGGACATTGCTCAGTCTCTTCTGGTGTCCCCACATCTTCTGGGGCACTAATCTCCTCTCAGCTGGCACAATGGACATCATCCCCTTCAAATAATTACCTTTGGGGGATGGGGTTTGCTAATTCTCCACTGAAGCCCTTTGTGTCCTCATCCTACAGAAGGGTTTGGTGAGATTTGATCTTTCACTGCTGCCTTGTCTTCCACTGAGACCTGCAGCCTTGGCAAAGGCATGGGCACCTGCACTGGGAAATGGCAGAAGATGCTCCCAGTTCCAGAAGATGCTCTCAGTTAGAGAAGTTTTTCCTGCTGGAACTGTTCCAGATTGAAAACTTGTATAGCTCATGCACAGAGCTGGATTATTAACACTTGATCATCAGCTAGTTGTTGTTGAGTGAGAAAAGTGAGTTAAGCCCTGATGATATGACGACTTAAAGCTTTATTCTCCTTTTACATGTAGTTGGGAAGCTGCTGGGAATCATCTCCAGTGTGGCTTGGCTGGCATGAGAACCGGTGAGGTAGATATTTGAATTGGCCTTTTTTTCCTCTTGGTTTCCATTTTTAAGGTGCTCTGGTGTTTATGACTGACTTTAACCACTTATGGGCATGGAAGAAAACCCAAGTAATGCAGGGGCCTTTCTGTTATGTATTCATAAAAATAAAAGAGAACAGGTCCATAGAAAAAAATAATAGAGTTTGTTAGAGGGGAGACACAGTGAAAACAGCAGGCTGCAACTCCCTTTCAAAATATGCTTAAAAAGTCATTATGGATTTTTTGTTTGTTTTTAATTGCTCTTAGTTCTTGTTTCCCCCTCCTCCCTACCTCCCATTTGGAATGCTTCAGCCACACAAGGAGGGAAGAGAAACAACCTAATGTGATATTGGCAATCAGTCTCATCAGACAATAATAATCAAATCCAACTACTTGTATGCAGCAAAAAAGCTTAATGATTTTTTTCCAGAATTGTAGTTCTGCTCTGTATATTTGGTCTGATTTCTGAGCTATCCAGTAAGAAAGAAATGAGCTAAACTCACGAGAGTAATTTGGAGCAAATAGTTCAGATTTGCTCTGGTGTTTGTCCATTTTAAGGGGCAATTAAGTAGATTCCAGGAATTGGGTTTTATTTATTTTATAATGAAACCTAAACAGCCTCCTGATGACACCCTTTGTGAAGCTCAAATTGAACTGTGAGGGAACAGGCGCTGTAGAAACAGCCTTAGTGCTGATATTTGAAAATATGGCCTTTTGGGCCATAACCTCCCATGTGGCAAACAGGCACCAACTGGGACCTCTCAGGTAAGGAGGAGGAGTGTAAGAGATTTTGTCCCCAGCATTTCCTCACCTCACCTATCTTATAACCAGTATAAGGAAAAAGCAAGGGCTGTAATTGCCAGCAAGTGCAAATGATGGTTAAAGTAAAATAACAAAAGGAAAAAGAAAATATAGAATATTATGGAAAGTGTACATGGAGAAATAACACCACAGACCTTAAAAATATCAATCGCCTGAGCTCAAAGCAATGGATTTATTTTTTAAATTGTTAAATAAACATGGGACAGGAACGGAGGGGGCTGTCATGGATGAGAATAGAAAGTATTTTATTGCTGATAGTTTTAAATCTCCTTTGAAGGTTTATTTTGTGAAGGCCAAAGCTTCCAAGATCCTGAATTCAGTTCCTTTGGGCTCCTGGCCTCTGTAAACACTTTCATGGACTACCAGTGCAGAGAGAGGAGCTCTGACCCTGGAGAACAAAGCCTTCATGTTCAAGACACGATTTCTGTGAGTAAGATGTGGTTTTGGCTGTTCTGTTAAAACCACTTACACCTGGTTTACTTCAGCAGTGCTGGACAGGATATGGTAAAAGACCTGGAGTGTTAGGACCGAGCATACCAGATCTGCCTGCACATACATTCCCTGTCGCAGGGAAACTCCCAGCAACAGCCCCGTCCCCTTTTTCATTCCCTTGACCACAATTCAACGATCTAAACAAAACATTATTTTTGAAGTATACATAATTTTCTCCTTCACCCTGTGATTCCCATTGCCCTTCTGACCATGTCCAACTTAGCTTTAATTCTCCTTAGCAGCAGGGCTCCTAAATGCATGTTAGCATTTGCTATGCTGGATAACTCCTGGGATAGTTTTTCCATTCAGACCAAGAGTTCTGTTCTGACAGAAGTTGGGGTGAACACTGGCCACCCTGTTTTCCAGTGGTGATATGAAGGTGTGACAACCCTTCTGGGAAGTTCATCACAAGTAGGGCCTCGCTTGTATGTGCTCCCAGCAGGACATATGAACATGGATAAGGGTGATGAGCAGGGGAGGAAGGATTTGCAGTTCTGAATAAAACCTTGTCAGGTTAAGTAGGGGAAAAGCTAACATTTCCAGTAGATCTGTCTAAGGTTTCATGCTAGAACCTCCTGAGACAGGACTCTAGGAATGCCAGGCTTCCAAATCCTCAAGCTGTTCAATACATCTCCTTTAGTAGGTACAAACCAGCTTGTTTTGAGGACACAAGGAGAAGTAAGACCTCCAGACTTAAGTTCTCTTCTAGATCAAGAAAAATGACAAACCATAGAAAACAGATTTAAAGATCCATTAGAAGATCCCACACCCTTGTTCAGAGCCCGTGTAGCAGCACCACCTTCAAACTGCCTCTTTCCACCTTTTCCCCGGACCAGCAGAGGAGCTGCTTCACCTCTCAAAGGTTTGTGACCCAAACTGTCACAACCACACAGAGACAGCCACAGCTCTTTGAGGAGTGACTGTGTTGGTCAGAGAGGAGATCTGACTGCAGGACCATGATGGCTCTCCTGAAAAAATTAGCAGCATGGAGGTGTCGACCTGTCCGTGTAGATCTGTCCATGGAGCTTCAAACCCCCAAGAAAAAATGGAGCACTGAAACTGCCCAAGCTTATTCTGTGGTACACCTTCCTACTCAGCAGAACATGAGTGGATTGTTACTGCACCTGTGCATTTCAAGGTTTTCATCTTTTTAAGGCTTTTTAAGTCTCTTTCCCTGGCACCAGCTTCTACATCATCTTAAATTCTGATTAATTTCAGGGAGCTGAAACTTGTTGAAGTTATATTTAAATGGAGAAAGAGATGAGCTGAAATAGTGCCAATATTTCCTGCTCTTCACTTTTTCTGACTTGTCCATCTCTTCAGTGCACACCAGGCCCCCAGGTTAGGATTGTGCAACAGCTGACATTTCCTCATTGGTCTGTAGATGCTACACTAATACAAGCAATACCTGACAGTGTTTAAATGCTGACTTCTGAATTTCACTTGTTGAGAAATTTGTAAGGAGAAAAGACGAAAAGAGCTCACTTCATATGTAATTTTCTATGTCACAGCTTTGTTTTTCATTCCCAGATATCATCCCTTTCCCTCAATTAGTCAGCCTCCCGTTGCATGAAATGACTGTCATCTTGTGAATGTGGTAATTGCCTTTTGCAAGATCAAAACCAGGTATAAGACTAAAAAAAACCCCAAAGCTCAACCATCTAATGGGGCAAATGCTGCAAATATAGCACACAGAGCTTTGTTTAACTTCAGAGGAGGTGGGAGTGGACTGGCTTGAAAGGAACAGGCCGTGCTCCTTAGCAAAGTGTTATTGTAGAAAAATATTTAGGCCCTGCTTCGTGATTTAAATAGTAAAATCCTTACATCTCCAGGGTTTTATCACAAGAGATTTCAAAGGCCTTCACAGCACAAACAGAAACTCTTCTGCTCCATCCTGAACAGCAGCCAGCCCTGGGGTGAAGCAGCAGGGCTATTTAAAAGTGATTTACAACATGAGGTTAAGAGGAGCATTCGATGCAAATGAACTCACTGGATGATTTCTGATGGCTAACATGCCATTAGCCTTTCCTAGATCAAGCCAACATCTCGGGCTTCTGTGAAAACCACCATGATTTTCTTAATAAAAGAAAAATATAAAAGCTCAAAAGGCTTATCCAGGTGGAGCTGGGAGGGAGGAATTGAATTTTGTTCATGAGGTGCTCTCCAGGTGAAATTTCACTTACAAAAGAAAGCAGTTTTAAAAAAAATAACCTGTCTGGGTGGAACCTGGCAGAAGTGCCTAGACAGGGGACTTTCCCTGCTACCCTGCACTAACTTGTTCCATTAATCCTTCTAATTTTGTGTATTCATTTTTACACAGTTTAGCTTGTTCGCTGCATGCCAGTACAAATCATGTTTTGCTCGCTCTCCTCTCGACAAGCTCCTGTCTCTGCAGGGCCTGGCTGCTGCTGCAGTAACTCATGAGCTCTGTCAGCGGGGCCACTGGGATGCAAATCTCCTCTTGTCCCCTTGGGGTGCCATCGATACTTTATTAAGAGTTTGCATCCCTCTTTATCCACTGAAGTGATGGACTAACTGCATTTTCCTTCCTCTCTAGTGGTCTCAGAGGACAATAAATAAATAGATATACCCTAAAAATGTCTAGAAAAGAATGGCTGAAGGAGAATCAACCCATAATTTATCTAGGTTTTCTTAAAACTGAAATTTGTTTTAAAAAATGTATGTTTCAAGTGTCATTTCCCCCCTCATTTTCCTGAAGCCATGTCATAAAATAAGTTAGTGATTCATAATGAGATTTTTTTTCACTGAGTATCTAAAACTGTCTCAAAATCCAGTGCATCCACACACCAGATTTTGCAAATATCTAAACTATATTCAGCTAGGGAACTGATTTGGATGTGATAAGTCCTCCCTTCTGTGGGGGATTCTTGGGGCTGTGATTTAATTGAGGGCCAAGTTCTAACAAACAAACAAACACCTGAAGTTTCACCAAAGCTTCAAAGCCAATAGTTTAAGTTCACCCAAGCCAGTGGTGATTCCCTTGGGCTGGTGATGATCACCTCGTGCTTCATCTGAAGTAAATGGCAGTGAAATCCTCAGAGCAGCTTCTCATTATATGCAAAGCTAAACACTCACTTTGCCATTCTTCTGAAAACACAGAAAAACTTTTCTGAAGCCCCAGCAGCACGCTGAGTCCATGGGGCACATGTGCTGCAACACATCTGGTCACCCACCGGTTTTCTGCAAAGCCCCCTCAGTATTTTGAGGATAAAGGTCAGATGCTCTCTCTGAAAGAGCAGCTCCTCCATATTCTGTGTTTCCCCTGCCTAAGCACAGGGCCCCATGCACTATATATGGCACATCTTACAAACCCTTCATCAAGTACAGAATTATTCATTTCCTCATGGGCTTTTCAATAGGCTCATCAGGACAGCATCCAAGCGCTTCTCAAATACCCACGGATGTTTCCTCAGAGCAATCTGATGAGGATGGGAAAAGATGAGGTCCTGAAGGAGGAAAAGTAGGACAAGTCACCGAGGTCCTGAAGGATGAAGACCAGGATAAGCCATTGTGAGTGTGACTCATGCAAGGTGAGATAAGGGAGACACCTTGTTTTCAGAGCTGAAGTTACTGGCACGTCTTAGCTCAAGGCCCTGCTCCAACACCTCCAGGCAGGTGAGGACCCAGCACCCCAGTGACACAGAGCCCTGAAAACCTCCTAGACCTGCACAAAATGGGCTCCATGGCAAAGGCTGGTCCAGGAGTGCACCCCGCTGCCTCCTCTGGGAGAGCTGCTTCCCACCTGTGCTGTTCACAGCTTTATTTACTCACAGCTTTGTGACCTTATCAAGGAGAGGAGCCTGGGTCCCGTGGCTTGGTCCTCCCAGTTCTCTTGATAATGCTTTTGCCTGCAGCGCACTCACTGGGCACTGATGGGATGTGGCTTTGTCCACTCTGAACATCTCTGCTATTGGCTCTCTTTATTCTGATGGAAGTTGCTCTTTCCCAGACTTGGCTGGGATTGTTCTCCATCTCCCAGTTTCTCTAAAAATACTCCTGGGTCCACATTACTTGAGAAGCTGCTATTTCTATAAAAAGAGTCACTGTCTTCACAAAAACAATTCACCTTCTCTTTAGGTCTCACCTTGCTTTGCTCCATCTCCATCTTTCAAGACTTATGAATGGATGACTTATGAATAAGAAAGGTTTGTTTAGCAAGTTAAACTCCGAGATGACTTTAAACAGAAGGCTATGAATAAACAGAAGACAAAGCAAAGGCATTTAGCATTGCAGGTGGATCACTCTCTAATTGCCTTGTCTTTGGAATTCAGCAGGTCTTGCCCTGCACATCAGAGTGCACGAGGCAACGTTTGGGAGATGAATGCAAATGCTCAGCTCGAAACCTGGTGTTTCATGATCCCCTACCACATGCCTGTGGGGATGAAGGCTGTCCCATTTCCTCACATCATATTTTAAGCAAATGTTTCCTCCCCATCTGCAATCTTCTGGCTTTGTAGATCTTGTTTTCAGCACCCCACCTCACAGACACCCAAAGTTACACACAGCGTGTTTCACAGCCCAATTAGACTCCTTTAATTTCCTCCTGAACTTCAGGAGTACAGTGACCACAGGCTTGTGCTCTGCACTTCTCCAGGCTCCAGTGCTGTGCCCATCAGGGTCTCTTATCCCAGCCTTCCCAGGTGCCAAGCAGGAGAGGTGCCAGCAGTTCAGAGCTTCTTCCACACCTGCAGGCTGCACCTGCTGCACTTTCCAACACCTTTCCCCTGGGCTGGATTCTGGCACTTCCCAGTCTCATGACCTTTGTTCCTTTTGTAGATGGAGCCTGGAGCAGGAATATTTGCTCTTCCTCTTTTCCACTTCCTCCAGAATCCCTTTTTGAGATTGCAACTGAACCCCCCCACACCAGTTCTTTTATTTGTACATGAGCACTCATCAGACACAACACCTTAAGACTCTTCATTAGTCTCTTCCTAATTACCTTTACCACAGCACCCATGCACCAGTAAAGTAGGAGCAGCAATGGATGTAAATATACCACAGAAGGTTCAACTTTTACCCTTGTAACTCTTATCTCAGTTTCTCCAGGCAGTATTCTCTTTGAAGAGTAAAACTGAAGACTCCCTACTCAGTCTCACTTCTAATACTCTTATTTAAAACAGAGGAGTCTCACTTTTCTTTTAATTAACAGTAGTTTCCTCAATCACCTTCCCATCTTCATAATAAGATGCAGAGCTTCAGTTCTGGACAGGTTTAATGCAACCTCCCTAGGAACCCAAAAAGCCACAGTTCTTTTGAAAAAAAATCAGGAGAACTTGAGACATTAAAGAACATGTTTGACAACAGTTTGATGATGGAGCCAATCCTGCTTTGAGTCACAGAGAACTAGATGACATCTTAAAGCCTCTTCCACCCCATTGTATTATAAATTTTATCCATTTAAAGATGATCAGAGGACGCATTTTCCATTGGCATTTCCCAGCTTTTGAGCATTTGCCATCTTAAGAATGTTCTTTTAAGGGGAGATTTCTCATATGGGCGCCCTTAATGCAATTGAGAGAAGATAAAGTTGTTTGAACCCTGTCCTACAATCCTTCCATCTGTGACAGGTTTGTGTGAGATGCTGTCAGACACTGCTTGAAAGAGGAGAGTCACTCAGTCTCTGGACACTGAGGAGCCCCACGGGCAGCACTGCAGCCTGCTAGCCACACCTCGGCAGTGAGGCAGTTAACAAAACATTTCTGTTCATGTGAAAATACAAAGCAGCTGCTTAGTTCTGCACTTGGCAGAAGACAGCAGCCCCCTCTGCACTCCTGGTCTTCTGCTCCTCTTGGATCATTGCAGACCTAACCAGCTGTTGCATTCCACATGCCAGTTACACCAGTTTGGGAAAGCAAGGGCAGGGAAAGCTGCACGGCTGTACAAAAAGGAATGAGAATAATACACTGCTGAACCAGAAAGGACAATATTTATATAATAAACATTTTCAGGAACATAATGATTCCTTTGTCGAAATTTTGGAATGGTTAATTGTGTGCGCGAGAAGTGCACCTAATCCCCACGCTCAGAGGTAGTTAATGTGCTCCCAAAGTGGCCGTGCACTGCAGATCTGGCCATCTGCACAGCCCTCCCTGCACAAGTCCTTGCAAAATAGGCTGGGCAAATGCACAAACACTTCTGAAAATAAAGTTGCGTGTATGAAATTTTCAATTTTTATGCCTGTGTATATGCAACTTGGGTGATTCTGTTTCCAAGTACTAAACCGAGCATTGAGGGTTTATTGCAAAAAAGTTCATGGCAGTTCTGTGCTGGAGAAGGTGTTCAGGTATAAACTGCAGTTTGGTCTTGAGATATGGTGGACACAGCCACAGGAATCAGCTGCAGACCGAGATTCTGAGTCAGAAGCTGTCTGAGTTCTGTTTCTGACTCAGATTTAGAGCAAAAATCTATGTGAGTCAAAACAGGCTAAGTGTGAAAACTTTCCTGATACTCAGTCTCTAGGAGTCAATTTCTTATGTTTGATTTCTTGGATCTCCAACTTGTAGCAGCGTTTGCCAGTAGTGGAAGTCCTCAGTGGCCACCACATGGATTCCAGAGCTTTTTCCTAAATGCAAACTAAAAATCTTTAAAACAGAGGAAATACAGCCAAATGTAAAACCAACATTAAATGGCATCCAAGCAAATGGTACTTGAAAGAGGAGAGAAAAGATTTTCTTACATGCAAGACTTCTTGAAATTTCTGAATCACTTCTCTCAACAGATTTTTGTTATACAAGGAATTATCTGAAACCTTTTCCTTTTGCCATAATAAATTTAAATTATACATACCATAATGATATCAGGTCAATAGACACATCTAAAGATTTAGAACTTTGCTATTTCATAATTGGACTATATCCTATGTAAAGAAAAACTATTCTACTTTTAAATTATAAAGTCACTTTCAAATGAGAAACACAGCTTTCTTTATGAAAATGTTAAAAGTCCTCATTCAATAATTTCTTTCAAAATTCCTGGATGTTCATAAAAGCCAGCCTTTCTCAGAGAACTGGGTAGATTTCACTGAAGTAGCCATCATCTATTAAACCAAAGTCCTTGAGCAACAGCAAAATGCTTTATTAAAATAATGAAAAAAGCCTTTTTCTTTCCTGTACAGCTCAGGAGGTGATCTCAGTGAGCATAATGAAGTACGGTGCATGGTTGCCTACTCTGGTTAATTTGTTATATCCTGTAATGCACAGAGGTTGGAAACTTGACTTGCCTTCCAAACAGCTTTCCTAGCACCTTCCTTCCCCATCCAGCCCAGGACCTCAGCAGAATTATTCCCCCAGATTCCTGCAGCTCTGCTGCTGCTGGCAGTGGGACTGACTGGGATGCTGGAGCTGCTGCTGCCCCATTTGGGCAGGATTAGACACCTGCAGTGAGTGCTGGTGCTGAGAGATTCTCACCTGAGAGCTGTTTGTGGGCTATAGGAGGTGAGGCCAGGCTCCCATGTCCAAAAGAACCCTTTTCTCCTCATGATGGAGTGAAGTGTTATTGTTACCAGTGGTGTGTGGGATTTGTGTTAATGGAGTTGCTAACTGAGCTGGCCAGGCAATGATAGTGCCTGGCTGCTCATCAGTCACCTGTAAGGTGTTCCTGGTATTCAGGTCTGCCTGGGACTGCAGAGATTTGGGTCTCCCCATAACAAATTTTTCCAGAGGAGATTTAGATTGGATATTAATGTAAAGCACTGGAAAAGGCTGCCCAGGGCAGTAACCATCCCTGAAGGATTTAAACGACTTGTGGAAGTGGCACTTGGCAACCAAGTTCAGTGGTGGCCTTGGCAGTGCTGGGGGAAGTGTTGGATTTTATGATCTTAGAGTTCTTCTCCAGCCTAAATGATTCTACTGTTCTGTGGATGGCCCTGTACTCACCAGCAGTGCGGTGACTTCAGCAAGAGCTCTTCCCCTCCTGCACAGCTTTTCAATATTACCTTTTAAAGAAATGTTCTCATTTTTGAGAGCTACACATCAAGTCCTCAAACTTGGTTGTACTTCCTGAAATAGAGGAAATAACCAGGAATCCCTGCTCAGTCGGGACAGATCTCTCTGAAACCCTTCCTTTACAGGTTTCATGAGCAGCAGGAGTTACAGAGCTGGTTTTTATGTGCGAGTAACCTGCACTTTCACTGGGACTGGAACACAGCTCTCCTTTACCCAGGGCTAGTGGTTAGTCCAGAATTTATTCCTCTTTGACACTAGAAACCTCCCCCTTTATTCCAAAAATTTGTTTCAAAGAACTGACATTTTCTAACCGAAAGACTTTTAATGACAAAATTCCTATGGCTCAGTCCGAGGGATAATATTGTTACCCTTTGTAAAACAGCCATCCAGCGTCCTGTGATGTGCCCCTAATCCCCAGGAGCCTGGAGTCAGGAGCACTGGCGAGAAGCACAGAAATTTGGGTGCTGTTAGGCGAGTCCACCCTGCTCCTTTGGCTACCCCGGATAAATGAAACCCCACGCAACTGCTGCGGGAACAAAGGTGGGCAGAAATATTTACAAAAGCAGCTCTGCACACAATGGGAAAAGAACCAGATAAAGGATGTCCCCACCTTACCTGTCCAGCCCCAGCTGAAAGCAGGGGAACATCAGCCTCCTGCTGAAGGCAGCAGCTCCTGGGGCTCAGGCTCCACACCGGGGTGATGCGAGGGGCCCTGCGTGGGCAGCCATTCCTCAGCACATCCTCCAGCTCTCCCACCAGTTTTTAAAGCACATCCCCAAGCTTTGGAGCTAGCGTCCTAATGAGGATAATTATTATTATTACATACACATATATATACATAAAACCCCCAGATCCCCGCGAGGTTTCTACAGATTGTCCCAGAAAGAAAACATTTTCATTGTGTGGGCTGTGATTGGGAACACATGGACCCGCCGCGCCCCACTCTGGTACTAATTACAGGGGGAGCAGGCCCAGTGCAGAGGTTTCTTTAATTCCTTGGGTTTGGAGGCTCAGCAGTTGAATTACCTGAGGAGGCTGGGACGTCTCTGGGGTCCAATCAGTCATGCAGCCTTTGGGTTAGGCCAGGGTGGGTAATATATACACGCTGGCAGCACTGTGCAGCCACCCAACTGGGGAAAGAGGAATTTCTCTTAATTAATGGCATGATGTATGACACGTTAGCAGCACAAACTCTGTAATAAACCCCGATGCCTCCTTTTGCAGCTCACACAAGATGAAAGCTCGCCAGGATACCTGCAGGAATGGGGCATTCAGAAATGCTGGCAGAGCAGCTTGTGGTGAGGGAGCTTTAATAGCTGCACATGGAGCTTTTGATTCCAGAGTCGATTTTAGGCAAAGCTGCCTTGGAGCAAAGGAAGCAAGTTTCACTTTCAACCTTGCCCAAGGCTGCTACCCGGAGATGAAGATACCAGTGAAGATGACTGAAATCTTAATTTAATTAACTACAATTCCCAATAGGACAAGCCTGGGAGGTTTGGTTCAGAGCACGTTTACCTGAATCTGAGCTAAAGTATTGGCTTTCCAAATTCCAGTTCCAGTTTTTGCTTGGCACAGGACTGAGACACAGGCTAGATGTAAAGCTCAGATTCACTCAGATTTGCCCAAAGTATGAGGGCACTCAGATTTTCAAAATACATGTTTACATTAAGAATAAATTTGGCCTTTTCCCACACCAAAAGCTGTTTATTTAAACCTCTCATTTTGGTCATGTCTTTTTCATCTTATATTTCTTAGACTGCTAGGTCAAAGAGTGAGTAAATAGGTCAAGCGTTTCATAGAAAATGGAATACAGAGGCGATGTGGCTGGGACTTGGACTCCAGAGCTCTAAATTAAGCATATTAGCAAGGACTGCTATGAATTACTATTTATTCTTATGCTCTTTGATGGTCTTTGCCTCCTTGAAGACCAGTTTTTGGTTTCAACCAAGAAAGGGTAGGAAATGGAAATGTCCCAGCTCTTGGCAAATGTGGACATCCCTCAGCTGAGATCCTGGAAGCACAAAAACCTCAGAAAGAGAGAGATGGGGAAAACAAAAACAAAATACAAAGAAAGAAATAAAATCAGGACCTACCAAATTCTGCAGAAAAGCCAGGCATGACCCCTAGGCTCAGAGAAGGAACACAGACCCCAGGCAGCAGACGTGGCAGGAAATTTCAAACTCACCCAATCACAAAAACAATTTTAAAAAGCATTTCAGGGCTCTTCTGTGAGAAACTTACAGCATCTTGTGTCACTACACTTAAAAAAGAGATGACAGATGTGTTTGACCTGAGAGCAGGACCAGGTGTGTGACGCTGTACCTGTGCAGCTCCAGAGCCATGATATCTGTGCAGGGCAGCCTGCGAGGAGAGAGCCCACAGAGCAGGCACAGAGCCCTGGCCTTATCTCTGCATCACACATCACACACTACAGTCCCTTTGCCTTTCTCCCATGGCTCTCCAGAAAGGTGAGAAACAACAAAACTCGCCAATGATTAAAAAAATTGCATTCCCCAAAAAGGAAAGGAAAGGAAAGAAGCAAGTTGTTGCTCCAAACCTGCTGCTTCATTCCAGTACAAAACTTATTTATTTTTTTATTTTCCTTTCTTTCCTTTTTTTATTTTTTTTTTTTTAGTGTGGCAAATAAAAGCCCAGCTAATTTTTAAATCAGCATGTAGCCAACTCAGCCACCCAGTAGCTCTGTCCTTGGGCAATATTATTGAAGCACACACAATCTATACTAAAGCGATCAGCTTCCCTCAGGCCTGCCAAGGGGATGCGTTAGGCGAGCCCAAAATATGACAGAAGGAAATTTATGTGCAACTTTTACACATAATATCTCATTATGACTCTCCCCAATCTTTCAATTTTAAAAATAAACGGCCTTTGTAATGATTTTACCAGGAGCGTGTTGGAAAGGAGATTGAAAAAGAGAAAGGAAAGTGGCTTTGGCCACAGTTATTTCTTTTGCTCTTCTTCTCTCGGGTTTTTCTTTAATTTTCCTGAGGATGTTTCCACTCAATTTAGGAAGAAATGGAATTTCCCCCTCCCTGCCATCACTCTTTTTCTGTTTTGCCCACGTTTTCAAAGAATGGAATGGCTGACATAATGAAGCCTATGTCAATAGCAAAGTCATTTTGACTAGTTGGTAAATAATGAAAGTTTCCACTTAACGTGCAAGCCAGCTCACCCAGGGGAGCAGGGCTCGGTCCCTCCCAGGCCAGCAAACTGTCATCCCTTGCACAGCACACACAGCTGAGAGCCGTGCCTTGCAGCAAGGGGAAACCAGAGCCCAGCTGAGCCCAGAGCCAGACGCTGCTTTGCCACGAAGAACATGCACTTTTGGACACTGGAGTGCTGATTGCACAACTGTGTCAGCTGCTGCTGGCAGGATCAAGCCCAAAATAGAATGGAAAAAAGCTAGAATAAATAAGTATGCACAAATAAGAGGGGGGAAAGCCCGAGTGATGATTGATCTGCAATATGCAGTTGGCAGAGCTGAGCTCCAGGACTCAGTTTGATAAAGAAAGGACAATTCTGTTACTTGTCCCCTGAGATGCCAATTCTGGCATGATTTTCTACTGTTTCCTTGTGGGCACCAGCAGGAGCAGTGCTGCTCGTACTCCACAGACCGCAGCTTGAGAGCCCAGGGGAGGAACATATACCTGAAGTGAGAATCAGTTATGAGCATTTTCGGGAACAACCTCCTCTGAGTGGGGGTAAGCAAAACAAACAAAGCCAAACTCTCACAGCTTCTGCTGGTAGCAGAGTGGGATGTTCTCAGAGTGGGAAGCAGAATCACTGCCAATGTACACTGGCTGGTGGAGAGAGAGTTCCCACTGCGGGCTGATGGGCGAGGGACCATTGTCAGGCAGAGAGAACTGGAGCAAATGTAAAAATATCCCAATCTGTACAAAAAAAGCTTTCACTGCCACACAGTACTGTACTGTGTTTCCTTTGCATCCCAAATATCTCCTGAGGAGACAACAGCCCCTGTGTCTGAGTCCCCTCTTCCCCTCTCTGAAGGCCGCGCGCTGGGACAGGCTGTTTTGTGAAACCATATTTTCTTCATTCATTCATACATTGCTTGCTTTTCTACAGGACTGCACGCTGCTTGGTTCTCATTTTTGATGCGCTTGTGAGACCAGCAGTAAAGTTATTGGGACCAAAGATCTGTAGATATCTTCTGGAGCTCTCCCTGTTGTCCTCATCAATCCCACACCCCTCCAGCGTGTCCAGCACAGACAGCCCATCAATACCTGCCCTCTTGGAGTCTGTGGGTGATCCCTTCCCCCAGGTGGCTTTCAGCCACATCTTTGCTCTCAGGGATGAGCTATGAATTATTTGTGCAATTCTGGACAAACCACAAGACAAATTGAGACTGGGTGCTGAAGTAAATAAGAACAATGTATATAGATATATATAGTAAATGGCCATGACAAAAATAACATCAGAAAACACACCCAGTGGAAGAAAAGATATATATTTTGGCAAGAAGACTGTGTATTTTCATTGTATTTATGATCTATTTATGATTATACATTTGAAGAAATCATTCAGTTTAGGCAAGAAGATTTCACTTTGTTTACTCTCTTCAAGACAAAAAAAGGCAGAAGTCAAAAGGCTGATCCTCAGTGGATTATTCCAAATTACCTAGTACAAAACAGCTGGAGGAAAGGACTGAACCAAGATCTCCTCTGGGTGATTTTACAGACTAATGAAGCTCCTTTAACCATCCTGCCACAGCCTGGAAAATAATGTAATTCATAAAAGGAGACTTCCAACAGAGGGATAAAACTGGACATACTGAATTTAGAAATATTTAAAATTTACCAGTTAATGGTGGTCAAAAGTAGCATCGCTGTTTTGTGAGGGAACAGCTACATGAACTTTGGGACCATTAGTATTAGTGGCATAAAATGTCATCAGGTGAATAGAATTTAGGAGACAGTGGCAGAAAATCATAATCCTGGGAGTTCCTGAGGGCATAATGCAGTCAATGAATTCTCTGGACCTCATTTGTCCCCACTGTAAACAGGTACAATCCATTAAGTTGGGGAGAATTCATTTTTTCTGAAATACTTCTTTGAATTTAGTGTCTGCCATGGACACACAATGTATGTGGAGAATGGAAGAATCATAGAATGGTTGGGTTGGAAGGGAGCTTACAAATCTTTTCATTCCAATCCCCTGGCAGTGACGCCTTCCACTGGACAAGGGTGCTCCAAGCTCCATCCAGCCTGGCTTGAAACCTTCAGGGTCCTTCTGGACACCCCTGACACAGCCTGTACATGAAATCCCTGGCAGTAAAAAAACCTGAACACTGAATGTGCAGAGGGGAATGCCCCAAGTCCACTGACTGCAGTAGAAATGTGGAATCATGGAGTGCTTTAAGCTGGAGAAGTTCTGTAAGACCAGCGAGTCCAGATGTTTGTGTTGTACCATAATTGCTCAGCCTGTAAATCAAACAGCAAGACAATTAGCAGGTGAATGTACTTCACACACCTCAACATCCCCCACTCCACTTTGTATGGAATTCTTTCTGTGGAATAATTTGCCTCTTACTTTAAACAGATTTAAAGCAAATTTGCCTCAGATCTTTGCACGCTTGCCACATCTCCAGGTATTACCTGGCAGTGCTAGTGCTCTCACTGAGCAATCTGAGGCTAAAACCTTTGAAGTGAAGGCACCTTTGTTCCACCACTGGATTCTTTGGAAGTACAAGGCATTGGACACATCCCAAACCCATTTTTCCATTTGTAGAATGAAGAGTCTTTTCTACTGAGTTGTTATAACTGGATCCACCGCTGCAGAAGTTGCGTGTATCTTTGCCATATTTTCTATGTGGGGTATGAACACATACTTCTTTCCAGACACGTTTATTTCCAAAAGAACAGACTGACTAGAAAGCTCAGAATTTAAGAATATTTAAAATGTCAAGAGGCTGGGAATGAGGAGAGCAGAGTACACTGGAGTGGGGCTATTTCAGCCTCATGTGCTCTTTTGGAGACCTCCTGTCCCAAGCCAATGTCACACTTTTGCTCCCAGCAGGGTGACCACAGAGCAGAGGACCTGGTCTGGCCACTCGGTCACAGCTACCTAAGGCAGCCAAAAAGTTCAGTGGCTGCCTGTGGTTTCGAATCCCAGAACCGTAAAGCACAAATACAGGTTTCAAATGCGAGGCTGTGACCTCTCCACTCACCAATAAAACATGCCCAAAGTCATAATAAACAAAACATTACAATTCAGGGTGGCAAGGCATAAACCAGTCATATGTATTTTCTTTCTGGCCACTTAAGCAAATCTTAGCCTTTACCAAAAACTACCTCGGTGAACTAAGTTAGCAAAACAATCCTGATTACAACGTAGGTTAGAAAAAATAAGTCAAATAAACTTAACCTAGAGTTTCTCATGGGATGTTTTATGTTCTTGTTGTTGCAGAGCGGAATATGGGCCAGGATAAACATGGAAGGGACACAAGTGTGATAATATAATGACACCTTTTATTAGCTCAAAGACCAAAAAAAGAATAACAGAACTTTAGATAAATCAAAGGTCTTTTTTTCTTCACTTTCAAGATGCAGAAAGGAAAAACCACAGCTTGTATATTCCTGACAATGCTCATCTTGTCAGGAGCATGAACCCACGTTGTTGGTTTTTCATGTCTCTGGATAGCCAGCGAGGCAGGGGGAACGGGAGAAAAAGAGTGGCTTTGTAGGAGTTGAAGGAACTGACATCTGGTTATACAATGATACAAATTTCCAGGTCATACTTAACAGCATGAATAATAAACTGCAAAGAGTTGCTGGCTACTTTCAGAGTGACACTGTGGTAACCTTGTTAAGCTGCTTTCCCTGGGCTACTGACGGAGCCCCAGCCGATCGCAGTCAGGGCAGGAGCAGAGGAAATAGCATTTCAGGAAATAAAGATGGGAAATTAAAATTGTGCAGGAAATAAAGATGGGCACTCCTGTGTATCTGGGGATCTTCACAGAGGGGACAAGATTCAGAGGTGCTGGATGGAAAAGAAGCCAAACCAAACAACCCAAAAACCCCCCAAATAAAACAAAGAGTGCCCAAGAGGAGATAAACCCATGGATAAAAGAGATGTGCTGGCAGCCTGGTATCTGCTGGCTGTTATCAGATTGGTGCAGTGGATTAATGATTTCTGTCCTCTTACATCTTTTTCAGCCCCTGCCATCATTTATTAGAGCATCCTTACTTTGCTGCTCAGACTGACAGAAGGGGAATAAACTTTACCCTGCAGGTGTTTTCAGGAGAAAATACCTATTCCCCAGGACCTGGATACTAGATTTAATGAGTAATAGCTATTCTTCCCAACAGTTCAAGACACTGTAGTAGCAGACACCTTTTGCCTGGGTATTTCAGATATGCCCACCTGTGTCCTAAACAATACTGGTCTCCTGTGAATATACATTTTTAAACATAGGAAGTATTTTAGAGCAGTAGGCTAGGAAGTGTATTAAAGTATCTATCATGTTGATTTTAAAGGATTACTTTCTGACTTCTTTGGTGCAGGCAGACCAAGAAGCTTAAAATGTATTTATCACACAAGAACCAGATTAAATCCATTTTACTCTTTCTAAGTAGATCTCAAACTTCCTTAGCAATAATGGCTTTTTATTTTTTTTTTCAATTGATCAAAATAAAAAAAAGGGGTTAATAGGATTTAGGATGACTGGAAAGAAGAAGCAGTCTCTAAAGGGAATTTCAAAACACAGGCAAGGGAGATGGAAAGAGGAGTCCTTCCTAACATGTCTCTTGTTAATACCCTCCTACCTTCATTTAGTGCAAAACTACAAATCACTTATTTCCCTAAATGTATGTGTACAAATACAAAATACAACTGTAGTTATTATTTATTGCATGTGTTTCTGGCTGCAGAGGGGGAAAGCAGGAGGAGCTGAATGCAGTGAGGTGTTTAGGAGGCAGCCAGAGAAAGGCTGAAGGAACAGGAGAGAAGTCACCAACTAATCAGCTCCATCAGTGTTGGAACCCAGGAGGTTCCTATGATGCCTTTGGCCGACCCAAAACCTGGTCAGGAGGCTTTTCAGCCTTGCCAGAGGTGTCAGGGACCCTGGAATGATAAAAAGAAGAAAATTTGAGTGTATGTCCAGGGGGGTTTAAAGCCCTGTACAGGGGGGTTGGAGATCTGTACAGGGGGGCCTGAGGCACAAGATGGAGGATTTTTACACGTGGCATGTTATCTTTTGTTCTTCTTCATAACCTCCATCTTCTTAGTGATGCTGGCACTTCTAAATTAGTTTGACAGAAATCTAAACATAGTGATGTGAGGGGCACGAATTGATACTTAATTATAAACATTTAATACATAATTTTTAGTATAAAAAATTACAGCTCACCCGGGGAGGGCACAGTGTGTCTCTGGACGGATTCTGTGTCAACCCTGGCAGGGCAGAGAAATCTACTTTTGATAAGGAATTAATAAACTGCCTTAAGAACACAAACAAACAACTCCAGACTACTCCTTCAACAGCACAGGGCAGAAATCTGGACTTTTCTACACATTGTGGGGTCTCCTGGGGCAAAGGAGATCCCCACACATCAGGAGCCAAGGGTGGGTTCAGCAAGTGTTTGAGAAAGGGTCAGGGACAGAGACTGGCTATTGACCCCATGTCTCTGCTAAACAGCTTTTCATGGAATAAGACATTGCATTTTTAAATTTTTGCTCCAACAGCATAACTCTGAAACACAGAGGCACAGTAAAAGAAGGAGAACAAAAATCTGTATTTCTACCAGGAGCAGTTTCAGCATTTTCCAGAGAAGAAGGAAGCTCTGGACAGAGTGAAAGGGCTGGGGCAGCCCTGGGACTGTGTATGACTGCACAGCAGCCCAGCGGCCTCTGGGCTGGGGCTCACCGGCCCTGCCGAGCTCCAGCACTCCAGGAAAACCCTGAGGGATGTTAAAAACGGCTGGAGAGAAGATGTTCCATCTCCCAGGATTGCGTGGAAGCCTGGACCGCAGCACAGCAGTTACCCCACTTCCAAGGACCGCAGGGAGGGTAATTTTACTGATGCTGGGCGTGCCCTGGCTGATTCAGAGATCTCAGACAGCACCAGGGAGAGTGCCCAGAGATTGGAGATAGGGGCCACAGGGAGCTGTTACCTGCAAGCCCTGGGGAGAGGAGCACTGCTGGCCATCAGCTCAACCCCACCCAGCTGCCCCACTAGGTCCATGAAACTAGGAGAGGGAACCAAATGGCAAAAAAAGTTTGTCTTTATATCCTTTAAAATTGCTTTTCTGCATTTCTCCTGGTCTTCTGCCAACCAAGCTATTGTTTGCTGCAGTAGTAAGTTGAATAAAACTTAAATCTCTTTAGGGTTATTTTTATGGATTATACAGTTTTTAGTTAACAATTACTCTGGCACTAAGGTTAATGTGATTTAGATATTCTCATTTGTGGAAGAGAACAGACTGGCACATGGACACACTGAGAATGCCAGGTTGCAAAGCACCTCTGATATTCAGTTAACATCTGGGCAATTTCATAGGACATAGTCCACAGGCTTTTTTGCATTTCTTTGCCACAGAAAACTTTGGAGGGTGACTGTTTTTGGACACAAGGCCTACAGAATAGGCCAAACAACAAGATGCAAAACCTTCAGCTTTACCTAAGTGCACTGCACCTTTATCCAGGCCGAAATTGAAATTCTACTCTTTGCAAAAAGCATAAGGAAAAAAGAGGGAAGCCCATTTTTTTGCCAATTTTGGAAGGGCAAAGGTCATTTCTATGGTAAGAGAGGCCAAATGGGTGGCTGCAGTTTACCTGTCCATACATGGATGCTTGGACAACAGCTGAAATTTGCCTTGATAGAGGAGATGCAAAAGAAAGCGAAATGCATGAGTGATCTGCAGCATTATTTATGGTAGCAGCTTTGGGTCATTCCACAGGTCACATATTTGCTTTATTGGATTAGCAGTGAACACGTGTGTTCATCACACACACAGAGCAAATTCTTGTCTCTTTGGGTCTGACTTTTTGGCTAGGTGGCAAGAAAACACCATTTTTCCTTTACCATGGTGAAACACTACAGCAGACATAGAGATATATAGATATATGACAGAAAGCTTCACCCCAGCACCTGCCAAACCTCTGTCCAGCTCTCCTTCAGCCATGCACAGGTGTCACCTTCTTGTCCCAATGTGGTCCCATTAACCTGAGCCACTGCTTCAGCCTCCCCAGCCATTCATGCCAGTGGAGGGGGTAACTGGCTCCCGGTCACAATCCTGGTTTTGTGGAAATCAGGCAAATCTCCCATTTCTGGAAGGAGTAGCTGCCCTAAATCTCCATCACTGGTGCGGCTCTTTAAGAGCACAGTAATTCTCCACCAAATTGAATCTTCCCTGACAACTGGCAGCACATCAGAGACAATTCACAGGCATATTTTTTTCCCCTTTCCTAACAGGAAATAGGGCTTGTGTTACATTTACAGTGACCTGGAGCTCCGGGGGCAGACTAATATCTCACCTAAACAAACAGACAGTATTTCTTCCCGATACAGGCAGATGGGCTGAAAGGGAAAGCTGACTTGGCTCTGGCCCTCCCAGCAGCAGTGTGGGAGGCACCAACAACGTGCAAACCTGTGAACACCAACACAGGGATCCCCAGCGCAGCGCAGGATGATGCCTCAGAAAGTTTAGAGCTGCAGGTCAACACTTGGGCTTTGTTTTTGTTTTTATGAAATTACCACTGTCTCATCTCCTGTGGACCTCAGGGGCGTCCCTCTGATGGGATGAACTGGGGGGTTCATTGCTCAGCCCATGGTAAGGCAGAGAGGACCCAAACAGCCTCCTCTGCTAAACCTCTCCACCTCCTTGTGTCTGCAGCATTTCCCCAGGAGGTTCCCACTTGCCTTTGTGGGGACAGGGAGATAATTCTGGGCTTTATTTGTGGTGGATTTGAAAAAGCAAACTCCAAACTGTGTGAAATGACTCTGGGGGACAGTAACTTACAACAGATGTCACGATTGTTCGGTGTCTGACTGACGAGAGAGCTCTCAGAAATAATAAACGCCTACATGTGCTTGCAACACAAATAGTATTCAGATACTATTTTTCTTGGATTTCCCTGCCCTGATATACTACATGTCTGCTTTGCCCTGAAGTGATAGCCTGTTCATCCCTTGTAAAATCAGAGAAACAAACCCAAACTTCATGGGGAAATCTGATTGCAAAACTCCACACCATAAGTGCATCGCACCAAGCATGCACACAAAAAGCAGAAGTGAAAAGAAGTTTCACACCCATTAACTCCGAATGCCAAAGGCAGCAGAAAATCCTGCATGTTTCAACGGCTCACCTATCCCAGAAATGGGATTCACCTCTCTGCTGCCCAAAACCCCACTCAGCTTAGCAGGAGCTGCTGTTCTGGAATAAACAGGCTTTGCTTTGGATCCTCAGCTTCAGATCCTCCCTCAGTGTGTAAAGGATCAGGCCTCACAAAGTTCCCATGCCTTTAGGATAACCAAGGAAAGCACAGTTTGGAGCTGAAGGCAACGTCTCCCATATCTCAAATATTTTTTTGCTTTCCAAACTGCCATGGAGAACTAAAAACTCTGCAGCTCCTCCCCTGCCTGTCTGTCCCCTGTGGCAAAGAGGGAGTCACAGCAAGGTGGAGGGACTCCCTGACAGCTTGGGGTGAGGGAGCCCCTCTGTGCAACACCTTCCTGAGCCTTGGCCCATCCAACAGGATTCCTGTCTGAATCCAGTACAGGAAAAAATACACTTCAGGCTGCTGAGAGCCAGACAAAGTCTGCCTTTCTAGACAAAACCAGAATAGCGGCAGGAGGAGTGAAATCCAAAGTGGGATAAATGTCTGTAGCAGAAAATATTCTCTGAGGGAGCAGCAGAGAGACAGTGTCAGGCGCAGGAGCGATGCTGCTGGAATGACTGCCTTTGGGCTGTCGTGCTGGCTTTTCAGTGAAACCACAAGTCTGTTCATGCTAGGCAGACCTCTCTCTCCCTGGCTGTTTCCAGGAATCGGCCATGGGCAGTTGACAATTAGAAGAGCAGTGTGAGAGCTGTGGCTGGCCGGTCTCCGCAGCTCTGAGGTTCTTGGTTCACTCTTTTTGCAAGAGAAACAGCGGTTGACCTTCGGTTTTCTGTGTCACCCATGGCCACGGCGTTGGGCAGAGGTATTTTAGGATGCCCATGTCTGTTTACACCGACGGTTACAACATAACCCCAACAGATCTCACCTTGTTAGGAGGATGAGCAACGTGCCAGCCAGCCCTCACTCCTACTTGTGTGGATACTCCCTAACCATCCCCTTCTCTACTTCTGCTAGGCCAGGGCTGCATTTGGGAAAGCAACTGAATTTTAACTCCCTGAATCTATTTTGGGGCCCCCAAAACCTCCTGCTGAAGCTCGGTGAAACCCTATGCCAGCCTCAAACGAGTGAGAATTTTCTGTGACTGCATCCTGTGGTTTCAGCTGGTTTTGCAATTAAGTTTGTGTCCTAGTTTCATTCTGAATTTCAGCTGATGCCATGCTCGACTCAGATAAATCAGAACCTGAAAATGAAGCTCAACCCTGTGTGAGCCTCTTCTCTGAACTAACTGTTGCCCTACACTTTTCTGGTTTTGTTGTTGTTATTCTTTTTCTCTCTCACACCTCACTCCCAGTCAAGTCAAACTCTCCCCTAGTCACTCCTCTTTCCTTTATGGCATAAGGAATCTCAGGGTGTTTGGAGGTGGCTACTGGGCCTTTCCTTGCAAATGCACATTCATCTGTGGCTCTGCTTTCAGCCCTCTTGCATTGCTGAAAATACAAATGCAAGCATCTCTGTTCTCCATGGCTGAGCATGGGCTCTGAATTCTGGGCTCAGTGTCCCCCAAAATGCCAGCTGGTGTGCACACATGGGTGACTGCTGCCTGTGCATCAGGAGGGCTCAGCAGATGTGACAGGGTTTGTGTGGCCTGAGAAGCACTTTCTTGCCTTGTTAACAGACCAGAGCATGGAAAAGTAGGAAAGATAAACAAGGATTAAAATGAATGGTCAAGTGGCTCAGATCTTTCAAAGGCTGGAGGGCTTCATGTCCTTCCAGGAGTCTGAAGCTGAAATCTGGAATTTAATCTAAAGCTGAGAAATGAGAGGTCAGAGGGAGGAGCCACTTCTATGTGCTGAAGGTTTGGAGATGCAGTCTCGTGCTTCTGGTTTTGTAGCTGAACGTGTTCCCTCCATCTGTGTAAACAAGGAGCAGAGAAAGTTGACACTACAGGGGAAATGCAGGACAGGGAAAGAGGGCTGAGCAGGTTTCGGCTACACAGCAAGAAAAAAATGATGGGATTTCAGCTTCAGCTCAGATGTGTCATCATTTCCCAATACAAATCATGAAAAAAAAGAGCAAATGCCCAACAAGAGGAAGGAGAAAGACCTTGAGGACTGTACTGGCCAGGCCAGCCACATGACCTGTGAGAACTCAATTTGATTTTTTTGTGGTGGGAAGTGTGCCTAGGACTCCAACTAATGCTGTATTGCCTGGAATGTTACACAGAGTCCCAGCTAGTTGGGGTCCTGAGTCGACACATCTGGAGGGAAAACTCTGCAGGAGTCCCATGCAAATAAATAAATACATATTAAAAATTCAGAGCCATTCAGATATTTATAGAGGTTTTGTTATTAGGTACATTAAAATAATCCCCAACAGCCAATGGAGTCCTTAGCTGTGTTATTTTTGTGTAATTAGTGATCTTTTAAGTATTACCTCTGTACTAATGCACAAATTTTTGTCTTCCTTATCCGGATCTGACTTGCCCTGCCCAATATTCTCCAGCATTCCCTTTGTTCCCCATAACTTTTTAGAGGTTCTCTCACATATTCTTTCAGGGACATCTAATCTCCTGGATAGGACACTGAATTTTTAAATTTTGCTTAAAAGATCCAGCCAAAAAAAATTTGCTTAAAGCTTGTTATGTATTAATAAAAAATTCTGCCTAAACAGAATTGTAATCAGAAGTGTCACACAAAGAGTTAATAATGAAATTTTTAATAAAGGAATTTTTAAGATCATCAAATCCCATGAATTCTGTGGGTATCTCAGGCTGTGACCAGATTGCAGAGAAAAGGTGCCCCACTGCCAGCCTTGCACACTGGGCACCGTGGTGCAGATCTTTGCTGGATGTCACTGCACATCCGTTCTGAGCCGTGTTTCCTGAAGTGAAATCTGGGTGTGAGGGAGCCAGGGAGAGCTCTGCTCCAGCAGCAACTTCCACCCAGGAGCTGCAGGGGCCGGGGCTCACGTCTCGCCCAGAAGGGCTGCAGGCTCCCACGATGGAGTTTGGCCAACTCCAAGAAATGGAATGAAAGTAAAATATCAATTTACAGTACTTTTTTAACTCTATAAAGGAAATATTAATGATGGGCAAACAGAAAATGTGTGCAGTGACTAGAATAGAATGATTGAAAAAAAAATTAGGAGCTCTTACAAGCAGCTGGTATTGGCTCAGGTTGTGAATTCATCGAGATACTAGAAATCTTTCACACACACAAAAAAAGAAATCAATCTGTGGAAAAGCTGGTAAGTTTCCTTTTCTTAGCTTCGAGTGTGTGCCCATAACGTGGTTTAAATTTTTTTAAGCTATCAGATAATAACAGATGCACAAAGCTTTCCCTGTGACCCTCTCCCTGTCACACAGAGCCCCCAAATCAGATCCAAACCGGATGGTGTGGGCAGAACAATGGGAAGCAGATAGGATCTGCTGCTGTAAAACTAAACACAAAAGAAAGGAAGAAGAAAAATCACACACCAAGTGCTTAAGTAACTGTCTCCTTTCCCTCTTCCATCTTTTTTTTTGTTTGTTTTTTTGGTGACTTGATGGAAATTCAAATCTCAAAGCAGACCTTCGGTGTGGAGAGCCAGGGCAGGAGAAGAGGAAGGAGATAATTTGCACTTTCCTAAGACCAAGTCTGCTCCTTTTCACACAGGGAATTTGTTGAGAGGAGCTGGACAATGACTTCTCTGGGCAAGCCTGCACTCCCTAAAATAAAGAGGAACACCCAACACCATCTATGAACTTTGATTCCACACTTCAGAAAGGTTCTTTACTATTCTATATTTACTATTCAATATCAACAGCACTTATTTTTCTGCTTCAAAATTGTCAGGCAGTGAGTCACAGAGTGAAGAAAAAAAAAAGGGATGTGATTTCTGTGATCCATCTTGTACAGGCAGTAATATAAAATGTGCAAACAATGTATTATTGCTGTCATTCCTGTTGGCACATTATTAAGAGCACTTAGGAATCCACTGGATTTCTCTATCACATCCCAGTACAACATCTTTATAGAATATACATAAATTGTGAAAGTACTTGATACCAACTTCAGGTCTTTTATCTTTTTTTCTGTGTATCAAAAAGAAAACCAATCAAAAAAAAAAAAAAAAAAACAAAGGCAGATTCAATGAAAACTCAAAGGCAGCTTTTGAAAAATCGGAAGTCAAAATGAGATTGTTTTGCACCACACAAATACATGAGATTTGTCCTGCCAGCCTAATTATGTGAGGAGCCAGCCCTGTGCTCTACCCTTTTTATCCCTCTTAGCTGTGTAAACTACTCAAAACTGGAGGGCACGTGTCACTTACACTGACATGCAAATCATTACTGCTTTGTCTGCCAGGAAATTTGTGTAAACCAATGCTGAGTTCAGGTTCATTATATTGACATTTTTACCAACAAGTAAATTGAAAGGTTACATTGTTGACACACCAGATGTTACGCTAACTGCTTTTCAAACCATGGTTTCCATACATCTCTATAAATAAATAAATTAGACACTTACAAATGGTGTGTGAATCAATATATGGTAAATCACCAATTTATATACACATAGCAAAAACTACTGTGTGTAAACCCCATATTTCACACAATGTCAAAACCTCCTTTTCCACCCAGTACTTTTCATTTCCCTGAAAATAGCTGTCATCTATGTAAATGTTTTCCCTCTAGACCAACTGTTCTTCATGGTAAGAACAGTACACGGAAACCTGGGTGCCTGAATTAGCACATGGTGTTATCAATGGGACTTAAGAATGCAAGTGAGAGTTGGGCTACAACACAGCTTTAAGGTTTGGAGTTTATGCAGCTAAAAGAGTAGATTTGCATGTGCTAATTTCAGGAACACTCATTTTTTTAATATGGATTTGCTCCAGTTTGGATTTAGCCTCGGGGTATTTTGACCCCCTCCTTCTGCATTTTTTTCTCCCTTGACTCAAATAACAAAAATGAGCAAAATGCTGTTTGTCCAATGAGATACTCATTTGAGACTGCTCTGCCTTCTTGGTGATGCAAATCAGCACTGACCTTGGAAATTCAGCCTCTGTGAAGCACATGAGGTTCAAAACAAAATCATAAGTGTTGATACTGTGATTTTAAAATGGTGCTTCACTCCTTCTGTTTCAGGACTAAAGCTAAGAGGGGCTACCCCAGCTTAACTTACAAAGGACTTCAGGTACCTCAGGCTCTACTGCTGCAAGAGAAAATGGTGTTTGGTCCTTGTTTGGTCTCTCACTGCAATCATTATTTCTCTAGAAGTCCCCTGCAGAGCCCAAGATTTCTTGCCGTGCCCAGTTTCCAACATATGAATATATTGTGGTTTAAATCAGAGCAGAACAGATTGATATCCTAAATCTCCAGCTGCAGAGAAATGAGATTTCTTGGAATGATGGTGCTGCCTTCTGCCAGTTGCCTCATCTCCTGATCAAAGAAATGACAAATCAGCTCTTATGTAGGCCCTAACATACATTCAACATACAGACACAGAATGGTCTCAATACACTCCAAAAGGCTCCTCCAAGCTGGAAGAAGCCTTGATCAGTGCAGACCCTTCTCAACCAGCTGTGACACAGGACTGTGTCTTTCCCACTTTATAATTCTTTGCCGAGTGCTCATACTGAAATTGTTTCATAACCACATGAATTTGGAGTTTTCATTTCGCCCTTGGAAGAAATGTAGAGCCTGGCACACTGACAAGTATAACAGTGTGTAAAAGCACAATTAACTTATGCTCCCACCCCATTTTTTTACATTTCTAAGGAAGCCCTGAGATTTCAGAGTGATTGTTTTCACTTCAGAGCCAGCAGCACACGATCACTTCATCAGCAGTGCCGTGCAAAGCCGGCGTGCTCGGCCACCGACACGAGCCCGGGCCAGTGCTGGGAGAGAGAGCTCACAGCACATCCTGCTCCTTCCCCAGCAACGGGCTCCTCAAACCAGAGAAACAGTCATTAAAAAGGCCAAGCACCAATTAAATATGGTGCTAACGGACTTAGGCACCATGGTCCCTCGTTTTTTTCTTAGTACACCCAACTTTTTTATTTCAAAATGTGGGATTGTCTATGCATAAAAAAGTAGCACCTTAGAGACTAAAGATCAAACAAAGATTTTCAGTATATTTAAGTCAGTTTATGCTCAAAGATGCTGAAGTTATCTGCTTGGCAAGTATTTTGAGATCCTGAATTCACAACTCACCTTGATGAAGCACAGACAGCTAGAAAGGAAATTATTTCAGTCACTCCATGCCAAGATCCCAACACTACAAATGTTTGTGAAGTTTGGTATTTACCTGCTTTCTAAAGACAGCTTGGGAGGGCAGAGTAATTGTAAATGTCTGCAGAATATGGCCCCTTCTCTCTGACAATGACATTCTGTGTTACTGAGAGAGAGCACTCTGTGAAAGTGGAGCTCACTGAGGCAAAAAACTTTTTAATTATTTTGCGGCTGTTGAACAAGCAAGGCTGGAGTTCCCCGTGCTGAACACAGGTGCTGCATCAAACCATTGCTCTGAATTTGTTTCCCTGATGACTTCAGCTTGGTGTCACTTGCTTCCCCGAGGTCTCAATGACACCAGGAAGAGCATCTCACTTGCATTTCATCTTCTTCCTGAATGTGGACTCCCAAAACTCTCAGCTGGTCTTACAATAGATCTTAGCAATTGTCTGTTTTCCTTTTAGTCACCCTGGTATTGACCGATCTATGTGTAGATATCTCATCAGTAAGTGGTGCTAACTCAGATCAGAGAAGCTTTCAGATTTAATCACCCTCATAATCACCTTAATAATCTCAAGTGAAAAAAAAAACCCAAACCAAACTTTCAGAGTTCATCTGTCTTAAATTCTCTTAGCTTGCTTTAGATATCCACCAGACTTGTAACTTCTAGGAGAAAACACTTTAAAATCACTGTCAAGCTGACTGTCACCTCAGAACCATGGTCCCTTGGACAAGGAGCAGCACAAGGCTCCAGCCAGCCCTCACATTTCCAGCAGCATCTGACAGCACTGCCCAGCCCTGCCCTCACCACCAGCCCCATGCACACATTCTGCCAGACACAATCATCTCTGGCTAGCCTGGCAACCTGCAAGCTCTCCCAGGCACACGGTCTGGAGAGCCTGGCTGCTACAAGAGGAACAGCCAGCTGCAGCAATGGATAAAATTGCACCTAAAAGCAGAACCAAACGCCACCAGGCTGAGCCTCTGCGATCTCTCTTTCACAAGCCTATGCCCAAATCTGTGCAGGGTTTTAAAACTCTGTTTAAATACGTGGATAAATCAATTAAAGTACTCTGCCACTCCCAAAAGTTGCAAGGGTCACAAACTCAGAGCAAAACACACATGTATTCATGGGAAAGGCAAAGGGGACTGGGTAGTTTTATACTGTGATGCTTTGCTCTGTGGATTCTGGTTAGTTTTTTTAAAATTGATTGTTCATTTTTAATGGAGTTCTAATGAAACACCCTTAAGCTCTGCAGTGGTTTGCATCTATGGTTAGCAAGCCAAATGCCAGTGTGTTTTGTTTCATAAGTAGCATTAGAGATAAGAGAGGGTAAGATCGTGCCCTGGTTTTACAAGGCTGTAAGAGGCACTTAGGGGCCATACAGTCTCCTGCTTGGCTGCCTAAAGCCTACTCTGGTCATTAAATAATGTGAAAGGCTTATAATAACAGCTGGTGACTAATCTATTCCCTTTGTACAAATGTTTTACATTTGTCACTATAACCACTGCAGAGAGACAGCTCTGCTCTCCTCAAGGCTGAATCTTGCCCAGAATTTTTTTTGTATTTACTCAAAACTGCACCCTCACAAGTCACCACTTGCCAAATATTATCACATCATGATGAGAGCTTACATTCTGTAGTGGGTATAATTGAAAGATTGTAGTCCCAGGATCTTTATGATACCCAGGTAAGGTAAAACATAAAGCAGGAAAAAGGAGTGGGAAAGGTGTTAAAGAAACTCTTTAAATTACTTGATGCCACACATTCCATGAGAAGTTTTTCTAAATCTACAAATGCAAAAGAACTTCTCAATTTTGTGTTAAGTAAAAAAAACCAAAAAAACAAAAAACCAGTAGAGCACTGGGAGTTGAGATTCACCACAGCTAAAGCTCTCTATTGTGCAAGTCACAGCTGAGGCCTGTCAGCCATGAACTCTGCTTTCCAGACACACAGGTTCATTTTTCATATTTCATGGTTTTAACAGATCACATATGAATTGCACATGAGAATCACACCCACCAAACATGCCTCTCTGTTGGTTCAGTGCCTCTTCACTCTTATTAAAGAAATAATATTGCATTCTTGGACATCTCAGGGTATCTGTGGGTCATCCTAGGTGAATGGCGAATTATTTCACTGAATGACTTCTCCAGCTGAGTTTGTGACTTACATGGTGAGGCAGAGCCTGACAGTGAGCCTGAACCTGGACCTGACCCTGATTTCCTGGAGAAGGACCAGCAGCCTCTTTGTTCTAAAGAAATTTTAATTGTTCACCTTCCACTCCGTGTGGCCATTTATATCTATTCCACTGGCCTACTTCCAAGTAAAGGTCCAAGTATTAACCTTGCTTCCAACACTTTAACTGCATTTCTCAGGAATATCACCCACACACTGTCCCATGTAATTCAGAGCATACACATTCCCCTTTTTCCTCAGACCCTTTGCCTTCCTGGCAGCACTATGGACACTTTCACATTATAACCCCTTAAAAAGTTAAAATTCCAAGTAACAGAGATGATGACACTTTTCTTCTATTTGTACAGGTCAGAATTGTACAGCCCTTGTCTTGAGTGAAGCCATGTCTTTGGTAGTGTCTTTGTATATTCGGCAAGGGAGAAGAGACAAGATTGATGCCTAGAGCTGCTCAAAGTGTTAAAGCAAAGATTTCACCAAAATCTCATTTCTCAACAACCAAAATGTTCCTCAGCTCTGTGTGAGTTGCTGCAAAATCTAGATGTTTAAAATACCCTTCTCAAACTCTAAAACATTCAGATCTTTAGTTTTGAAGTTTTCAGAAGGAAATGCCTGAATTTTCCATTAACAGTTTAAAACATTGGGTTTTTTTCTATATTTTAAGCTTAAAAAAATTAACAAAATCAATTAAATTAACAAAAATTAAATTAAATTTCCTATTCAACCCCAGAAGGAACTGACAGCTTTTCAGTTCACACAGTTTTTAAAGACAGATTTTTTTGAATGCACTCAAAAGTTCTTCACAAATATTTTGCTGCGTGTTCTCAAAATTGTCAGAACATAAAAACAGCCACGACTGTGAAGGACACAGACTCACGTGGCCTCCAACAGCTGTGTTCCATCTAATTCTCCTACTGCAGCTTTTTTTCCTATTGGTTTGGCAACTCTGAAGGTCCAGGATATCTTGTGGATAACATTAGGCACGAGAACATAGGTAAAATTTAGTCTGCCTGGAAACAGCAGTGAATTCATGGACATTTTCCATCCACTGCTGGTGTTCCAGGAATGGTGCCACTCTAGCCTACCTCCTTCTCCTACCTCTGGGGAGGACGCTGTTCCAATGGCACATTCGTGCTCTGCAAATGCATAAATGCACCACAGTGGTGCCAAGGAATAAAGCAGGACTGGCATCAGGTGAAGGGAAGGAGAATCTGGCCAAGGGAAAAGAAACCTGGGAGCGAGTGATGAGTCAACTAAATTCTCAGCGAGTGAGCTGAGAGGAGCTGGGATGGGATGCTCTGGTGACAAAAGGAGACGTGACTCATGGGAAAGTCACATGAAACATGAACTTGTTGCCCAATGCTCCCTGCTGTGTTTGGGGTGGCTCAGTCCTCACAGAGGTACCAGCAGGAGGAAACTCTGCTGCTTGTGCGTGGTCACCTCTTCCCTAAAACCCAGAATCAGAGACTGAAAGAGGAACTAAACAAGATTCTGCAAAATTTGTGCTTTTTCATGAACCTTTCCTAATGTTGCACTCTTTGTGTCAAGCTCAGCTGTGGAGCTTTCTTTTGTGACTTACACTCAATGTCTTTTATCATCATTAATTGGTCCCAAATCAAGAGCTCCTCTGCAGTAAATGTGACTGCTGGAACAATGAATGCCAAATCATGCTCTGTCCAAGAAGCTTAATATCTAAATGTAGGACAAGAGGCAGACAGAGACAAACAAACAAGAAATAAAAGAGATCTAAGAGAGAACAACTGTGATAAGGAGGAGTCCCAGCACATTGTGTTCCCTGGCACTGCCAGCTCCCTTTGTAGGCATCATGGCAGGGGAAAACTTTATTCTCTTGGTCCAAAAATAACCCATATTTTGAATGTTTTGTTATAAATCTGGTTTGATCAGACATGGGATCTCTGGAATGAGAATAAACATAGGCTATTTTGCCAGACAAATAACTCATTGGGTAGCTATCTTTGAGCTGCTCTTCCCAAACAGTTTTATAATCTACACACACACATATTTAATTGTATGCTTTACATGAAATAGCATCCATGCTGTGCCTTAGCCTCATCATGAAAATACATTTTCTGTATAATTGACATTTTAATAAAATAAGGTTTTTTTTTCTGGCAGTGAACATGATCTTTTAGCAGTTTCTGGTTTGTGAGATTATGGGGATGAGGCCTGTGCTGCACCTCCTCTGTTAGGAGGCAAAGATCTTATATGAAAATAGGTTGAATTAAGGAAGTCAGCAAAGCACCACAAATGACACCATCAAAAATTATTTCTAAGATAACCCAGCCCAAACTAAAGTTAGTGGAAATACTCCAAGTAACATCAGCAGAGGCAAGTCCTAAGTATAGCCCAGAAAATTTAATGAACTAGAAGTGTTGCCATGTTTCATTTACACAGAATATTTTTCATTCTTTGAGATATTCATATGCAAGGTCCAGTTAAAGCGAAGGCTCTGTCTCTACCTGAATCACCCCTAGAACTCAATGTGACTCGGTGTGTTCCCACACACAGGAAGCACAGATAGTCCAGCCACAGAGGAAGAGGTAAATTTAATCTATTCAGTGCCTTTCTCATCCAAGAGTGGAATTACAGGGGAGGAAATGAGGCGAGCCTCAGCTCAGCTTGCTGGCAAGAGCATCTCAGGCTGTGTGGGGTAGGAGATGGGAAAGCAAAAAGGCCCCCTGAGGTTAAACAGCCACCAGCAAATTACTGGCCTCCCTCAAACTGGAGGAAGCAGGGAGGAGAGGGATTTGAAGGGATACCGAAATTCCCGCTCACATTAGCAAAGGATGATGCAGTTTAGCTGTTACCTATTGCACTGGGAAAAACCTGTGGGTACAACAGGCTCTCAGGCACAGGGTGGGATTTCTGGGCTGTCCTGGGCAGGGCCAGGAGTGGACATTGATGGTCCTTGTGGGTACCTTCCAGCTCAGGGTATTTTATGGTTCTGTGATTTATGATAGCCTAGTGCAGAGAAATCCAAAGACATCTCAATTTTTTTATCTTAAGTCTGCAGGTAGATACAGATTTGAGAACCTCCAGTTGCCACTGCAGTGAGCAGAGGCTGTTTTCAGAAAGAACAGTGTCTCTCACCCACAATGGAGTCTCTGGCACCAAAACCATTATTGGAAGTTTGAGTTTAATTGCCTGTAACCGGTAGCTCAGGACACGAAACCATTTCCCTCTACACAGCTTGTCCAAATCAGGCTTTGAAAAGCAGTGAATTAAAGCATTTACCATCAAATAATAACAGTTAGGTGGCAGAAATAAGTTGCCAGTAGCATTGATGAGGTCTCAATTAGACAGGATTTAGCTGTACCATCAGCATTGCCCAAAGCAGGATGGAAAAGGACAGTCTGACCACTGCTTCCCTGGGGACCTCCAGGGAAATGAGATGTATCTCATGAGCTTCTCAATCAGCAGAAATTGGAAGAAAAACAAATAAAACAGTTGGTGGTCTCAACTGTATTTCTTGTGGGCAGTCACCCATGTTGCAAAAGCTTTCCTGTGATGGGCACTAATTGCTCTCCCTTGTGAGAGATCTTAGTCAAGAAGTCAGAAGTGAAATTATACCAGAGAGTAAAGGTCAGGGTGCTAAAAGCATTTTGGTGCCTTGCCCCAAATAAGGAGCCAATGGGAATGCTGGTCCCTGCATGAGAAAAGCCACCTGGACTCACCTGATACACATTTAATCAAACTCAGCTAATCAATAAAGGGCTGTTTCATTATTTTTCTACAAAGGAGGAAGAAAGGCACCTCCAAAATCAGATCAGAGCTTCTGTGGGACACACAGCTTTCCTGAAGGTGACCATTTCAAATGTCAATAGAAAGAAAGATCAGCACTGAAACCTCAGAAAATTGCCCCATCTGAGGTGTCCTGGACCTTGGCCTGTGTATCTTACACCCCTCGGCAGAGCAGCCCTGAATGTGGGAGCTCTCGCAGCTCATCCTATTTCCTAAAATACAAGTGTCTACTTTAAGCTGGTCTTCTTCACGCTCTCTGTTGGAAACCATGTTCTCCATTGACCAAGATGGACTTTTCACCAAAATTTGAGGCTTTGAGCCTCTTTGAACTGAGCTTGGTGTTTGCTCTCCTCTGCATGGTCTGTGAATGAACCTCAGAGCTGCTGCCAGGTTTGAGAGGAAGATCTTGAATTTTGATTTGAGATCTTGATTTTTGAATCATTGGTGAGTTGTCACAGTTATGGGAAGGTGCCAGGCTGGGAGAGGGTCACGCCCTCTCTGCTGTGAAATCTAAGAAGTGTACAAAGCAGTGTGAAAAAGCAGTTCTGAAACTGCACATTTTCAAAGAAACCAGATGAAACAGGCAGGCAGTGATTCTCAAACCCAAAAGTTAGTTCTCTAATCAGAAAGCAGGTCACTGAGTGTTTCCCATGAACAATATATTTGTGGCTACACAAACTGTATAGGCACAGTTCCTAATACAAATTGAGTACTGTCATTGCTAGGAAGCCCAGTACATATCTATCTCTTTTTCAGTTAAAAATGTTTACATTTCATATCTAATCTTATTTTCAATAATTAACATATTATTTTTTGTTCTTAGACAAACATGTTAATTATGGCAAATTGTTTACAGAATTGAGATTTTTAGTAAAAAAAAAATGGTAGGAAATACAATTTCTTCATGTTTGTCCTCTGAGGCCCACATGTATCAAAGAACAGATCCTGGATATTCTTCTCATTACAGAGATACCCTCAAAACCTTAATTTTAAGGAGTTCCCAATCAGACCCTTGATCTTGAGGGGCCATGGGGAGTTGTCAGGAGGTTCTCATGAAAGACACTGTGAAATGGTACATACTTGTAGGCAAGAAAAGGGTATTTGGTGTGGTGTGGACAAGCCCTTTAAGTCAGTCATCGCTGCAGCTTCTCCCCTCTGAGGCACAGTCAGGATTTATTCTTCTGTGTGCTCCCTGCAGGAATAGAGTGGCAAATTTTCAGACAAGAAAATGTACAAGTGGGCTACGTCACACAGTGTCAGTGGACACATTCTGGAGGGTACAGTGAAACAGAAAATAGAATCAAATGAAATATTAACAGATTAGATGTGACAGAACTGGTTAATACGGAATTTTATTAAAATCACTTTAATATTTCTAAGTTATATGGTTGGTATCTGGTGGGAATGATTTTCTAATGTGATATTTCACTGCTCAGAAATGCCAAATGTTTAAAAAGTCACCAATGGTGGTGTTTCAGTGGAAAATGTTGACATTTTTTTCACTTGAACATCATTGACTCTTGGGGAATATTTTATTCTACAAAAGCTTTCCAAGACACAGCCAACTCTACATACTGCTCTCAAAAGGAGAGTGGAAGGGGAAGGGATACATTCTTAGCAGAGCAAATGGGGTTTAGGATAACAGGAGCAATTGATGCTGAGTGGGAAGGTGAGTTTGTGCAGTAACTGCTCTGAACTGAAACGTAATGTCCAACCCCGTCTCCTTTTTAACTTCAGCTCGGAGAGAGTGTCAGATCCCAATGTAAAATTTCCCATCTGTGTTATTCTATTAACTGAAAGGGAAAGGGATTAGCGTGTGTACTTGTCACATCTTTTGACCTGTTGCGTACTGAGACCCAAGGTAATGTTAAAGCAAACAGCATTCTTCTCCCTCCGCCAGGATAAGCAGGGCACAGGGGTGGCATTTTGTGAGGAGAAAAGAAAGCCAGACCACGTAAAACAAAGTATGTACCCTGTGCAAAAATAAATCTTGGACACTGAAGATTTCCAAAGGGTATACCTTAAACAGGGTGAGAGAGAGAGAGAGAACATTTGAGAGGAAAGTTCCCTTCCCTGCCAAGCAGCAGATGGAGGGCCTTCCCACGGAAATAGCTGCAGAAGACAGATCGCTGACAGAAACCTCTGCCAAGAGAAGGGGTCCCACTCACTGTGCTGCTAAAAGCTCCATGGAGGAACAGAATCCTCTGATTAAATCTCGTTCTCCAGAGCAGAGGGGTTGGAGTGTAGCACGGCGCTCTTTAACAGCGTGGCCCACCTCATAAAGGAGACAGGTTTTGGAAGGATTATTTGCTTTGGGGCTTCGTTCCTTCTTTTCACACAGATGCTGTTTTTGCCCTCACTGTGAGTTTACAGAGCACATGTGCACACACACAGACATGCCTAATGACAACAATAATCTGCTTTGCCTCTCCCTTCCTCTGCATTTTATTTCCACAAGGCCTTTGCAGTGATTGGGACAAGATGAAGTGTTGGATGCTGACACTGGTAGAGAATCCATTTGGGGATAGAGGGTTTAATGAAGCTGGGCACCAAAAATACCTTTTTCAAACGTTTCAGTTAACTTGGCACTTAATTATTCATAGAAGAAGAAATTGAAGGCTTTCTGCTCCCTCTGTTTTTTTTTCCTGGATGTTTCCGATTCCTTTGTAAAAGTCCACAGGAGTGCATGCACTTTGTGAAAGAAGCAAACAAATCACCAATCTCCAGGACAAATCAGTCAGTTCAGCAGTGAGAAAAAAGGCAATTAACTGTATTGCTATCACAGAGAGCCAAAGGAATGGGACAGAATGGCCTGGGTACAGTGTGCTAGGAGAGAGGCTCTTCCAAGCAGGCCTAGCAGGTACTCCCTGATATTCCCAACATTTGAACGAGAGCCATTGTATTACTTGAGCATCTGATGTCAACAGAGTAGACAATTAATACAAAATATGAGCCACAACTTAGGCCCAGTTCCACTTTTGGATGGT
Source organism: Bombycilla garrulus (assembly GCA_013400315.1). Classification (NCBI taxonomy): domain Eukaryota; kingdom Metazoa; phylum Chordata; class Aves; order Passeriformes; family Bombycillidae; genus Bombycilla; species Bombycilla garrulus. The sequence continues at coordinate 316,220 of VXBU01002246.1, forward strand.
TTTCTCTGCTTACACTGCAAGAACAACATCAACAAATTAAATTGACTCCAGCAGTAGACTATCAAGATAGCAAAACACATGAGGAAAGAATGAGGGAGATGAATTTGTTCAAAAATCTAAAAGTTAACGAGGGGACTTTAACTGGTGCCTACTACTACTGATAGATGGCTACACAGGAGACTGAGTCCAGCTTTTCTCAGATACAGTGAAAGGATGAAAGGCGATGATAACAAGTTGCAAAAAGATAAATTCCTACTTTGTTAAAAAATAAATTGAAAGGAGGACAGTTAAGTTCTGGAACAGGTTGCACAAAAAGATGGTAAAACATCTAACCTTGCAGATTTTTAAAACTTGACAGAACATGGCCCTGAGAAACCTTAGCTACCTTTGAAGCTGGCCCTCTTTTAAGCAGGGGCAAGATGATCTACAAATGCCAGTTTCAATCTGAACTAGTCCATGATTCTGAGAGTACCAATTATAATTTCTGCATGAATATAGACAATCACCTTCTGAAATCCCCATCTCTTACCTCAACCCTAATGTCCTCTAAATGAAAACTTTTTCTTTCACTCCTACAAACCAGAAAAGCTTTAGTGGAAATAGAGTCTGCACCACCTGCCCTTTGTGCCTTCATGGCAGGGTTTTAATTCTCTGTGAGCATCATCATCATCATCACCACCTATGACAAAGAGTTCTCCAGAAAACAGTGCAGCAATATTGGCAAAAAATTCCCTTGTAGAACAGTGCATTTCTTTTCACTCACAAAGCCATAATGGAAGGAGCCTGTAGAGAAGAAAACTAAGGGTGACACACAACTTTCCTGCAGTGACAATAAGGGGCATCAAAATAAATTTATCAGGGAGAGACAAAGAGGAATATCCTGATTTTCCCTTGATCATTTTTACAGGAAATATTTCCCCATACTTTGTCAAATATTAGGCAAAGCTGGGTTAAAGCTGTAGAGAAACTCAAGGGAGATGGAGCATGGAGTGTGGAGAACAGCACTGAGCTTGTCTTGTGTTGTGGGCACCAAGTGAGATCCCAGGCACGGCTGCTGGGATTCCTCAGTGTGGCTAATGGTGTTCCCAGAGCAGGTATCAGCTCCTCTCTGAACAGAATACTGCACCACAGTCTGGGGCAGGCTGTTCTAATAACTGCAACCCTTTCAGTGCTGTGACTGGAAATGCTTACAGGGTGTAATTTTTGTCTAAATAAAGAAGGCATTTTCAGGAGGCCATGTGGCCTGGGTCATTGTTTTGCTGCAAGATAGAAAGAGATCAGAGCCCTCACGCTTCACCAGAATTAATCTTATCCCTTTTCATGACTGGAAGGGCCCAGGCTGACAGTGCAGGGCAGTGTTATTCCAAATTTCCTCAAACAACAACATTACCTCCTCATTTTCTTCTCAGTTCCTGAATCATCTTTATGGACTTGTCTTACAGCAGTGCATAAACCGCTCTTTCCACAGGCTAAGGCTCCACATGCTGTGCACAGGATGCAACCTCGACAGCACTTCCATGGTGCCATCCTTCCAGAAGAGATGTATACAGTGGTATTTGTACAAATTTATAGCCTGATGATTCTAAAATGACATTTTCCAAGTTCACTGTAAATGCACTGGAAGACACAGTGATTCCAAACACAGAGTCTTGACAACATCTGTGCAGAAGTTTGTGGATTTATTCATCTCTGATATTAGATGTTAAGAGGTCTAATTACTCAAAGTCAGATGAGAAGGTGCCTGGGTTGATACTCACACAAACAGACTGTTCTTTTTAATCAAGTAATTACCTTTTTATAGCTGTGTCTAATAATGTACAAGTAAACATGCATGCACATAAATACAGAAACACACACATGTTTTTATACTGCATATTCCAGATAAAGAGGAGCAGGGAAAAACACATCAGGGCCCTGTTTCACATCACAAATTTCCAGTCTCCTGAAACAGACAGACAGTACATGTTTTCTCTAGGATTATTCGATCTGTGTACCAAGTCAGTGGCTTTAAAAAGACCCCCGAACATTCAACAGACCTTAGTAGGACTGCTCAGCAGATTTCCACTCCAGTTCTGTACCAGAAAATTGACCTGCCTAATGCTTTTTATACCTTCAATAAAATTTCTTGATTTTTTTTTTTTTAATTCTGTCTGAAGAGAATGTTAGTTCAAGTATTTCTAGCCCATTTGGTGATGTTCTGACACCAGAATGCCAATATTCCCATCTCAGGTGCTGAAAGGCTGAAGGATGCACACACCTGCGTGTACACACAGACAGCACACAGCCCCAAACCCTGCCAGGCAAGAGACACCTGGTGATTCCTCCCTGTTTAGTAGCAGCAAAGTAAAAGGAAAACATGGTGTGGGATGTTTTAATGCCTTAAGCATTTCTATTGTTTAAATAATGTTTCAGTTTTATAAATCAGGATTGTTCAATACCTACTTTTCCACTGTCTATTTAATTTAAGCATAATTTATTTCTTCAAATTCTCACTAATAATTTTTGACATCTGCTTTATGTCAGACCTTAGACCTGAAGGTCTGTACAGGATGGTGACATTTCTGATAAGAATATCTTCATTTTTTTATTCTTTAGTACAGGTGAAGAAAATGATCACCAAAGCATTTCTTGAAGTTGTTGCAAAGGTAGAGACCTTTCTTTACAGGGAGGAATTTAGATCAAGTCTCTCTCTAAAATAATAAGTGATGGTGAATGGCACTTGTAGGATCACATGGCTTAGAAAAGTAAAGTTTCTTTACCTAAACTGTGAAGGACAACAAACTGCAAATAATCCACTGGCTTCAGTGGAGTTAAGGTTTTACACTGAGTGTTCTGAAGAGCAATATATCCTCTGATTGCCTAAGTGGGAGCAGGATCTGGTTGGCACTTGATATTCTCTAATTTCACTCATCATCCCCAGCCTTTGGGTGCCCCTAAACTCAGTGTAGAGCGCGTTCTGTCCCCACCCTCCCTGCAATCAGTGCTGTCCACACGGTTGATATAAATGGTAAATAAAAAGCAACTCTACCACTGAAAAATAATTTCAGATTTGTCTGTCTACCTTACGTGGATATGGGTGTGAATAAAACAAATTAAAGTAGAGTTCATTCAGAATCAGTCTGAGTTTTGACCCATGGTACACCATGGTCCGGAAGCAAATTGCTGTCACTTTGCTTATTCCTTCCCACTAACAAAGTCCATCTACATCAACACAAAGTCCACAGAGAAGTCTCTAAAAGGGAAAAAAAAATCAAGCTAAATCAACTCTCAAATTCCCATGTAAACTGAGTTTAAGAGTGGAAAATTTCTTTTACCTATTCTTTGGGTGGTACAAAAATCTAAAATTCCTATAGCCCTGCTTCCCTGGGCCAAGTCAAACAAGGATATTGTCCTTTTAATGTCTTAAAGGCTCTGTTTTCTTGTAATGCCAAATGCAATATTTTTTTGAAAACACTACACCAGAAGTTTCCCAGCTGAGAAAACAGGCTGGTGAAAAATGATTTCAGAAAACGAAATAAACCATGCAAAAGCTGTTCAGGGTGTGTGTATGAAATGAACATCTGGATTTGGCTTGTTAAACTGCCTCTTTTTTTTACCTCTCTCCCCCCCTTTTCTTTTTCTCACAGCTGTTCGAAAGAGTCCTAAGGGCAAAGAGATAGGTCAATGGACTGGGTTACACCTTTTTTTCTTTTCCTTTTTTTTTTTTTTTGAACCTCTTTGCACCTACGCAAGGAATCCAGGCCACATGTGTGTTTAATAAGTAGGCACAAACACAAGAGAGAGGAAAAAAAATCTCAATTCCTGTTGGTTCTTAGGAGAGACACTGAAGGAAAAATAAACTCCGGATTTCAAATTTTCTCTCTCAAAAAAAAAGAAACCTTATGGTTCCAATAAAATATTTCTTTAAAAACTCAATGGATTTTTTTATTTTTTTAATCATGGTCTTTGCAGAATATATCTTTTTCTCTGTTCCTTTGAAGAGGAATAACAATGGGTTAATCCCTTACCTGCTGCAGCAAGAGAAAATTATGAAATGCCAATGGCCTAGGTTCACTGAACTGAGCACGAAATAGATACATACATTTATATTGAGTGGGTTCTTATTTAATTTCAGGCTGCAGCTTCCCCAGTCCAGAAATGAAAGAGAGAACAAAAGGACCTGAGGAATGATCTGGAGGTGAGATTTTCTGAGCAGCAGAGGACTCACCTCTGCCTCCTGCCAGGATGTCCCTGACACTGCTCCAGCCACGGCCAGGAGCAGAGCAGCTGTAACAGGCTGCAGGCAGCTCCCTCAGCTGGCTGTGTTAGACCAGGTCTGACAGTTCTGTTCGCTCCGACCCTGCCCTTGTGTCCAACACCTTCCCCACACAACCCAGCCCTCAGCCGTGCTGCTCAGATACCTCAGGGCACTGACAGCGCCCTGCACGGAAACATCTCATTCCTTTGAGACAGCCACTGAGCCCTCAGGGTGAGACCCGTGGGACGAGGCCGTCCCACCTGAGCAGGCACTGGCAGCAAACCCACCCTCTTTACCTGGAGCTCTGTCTTCTGCCCAGCTGTTAACAGTTTCTGTGCTCCCTGTGCACACATCCACGCGAATCACAGAATGATAGAACAGTTGGAAGGGACCCACCAGGATCCTGGAGCCCAGCTCCTGGCCCTGCACAGGGCACCCCAGGAACCCACCCTGTGCCTGAGAGAGGTGTCCAAACGTTTCCAGAACTCAGACAGGCTCTGGGCTGTGACCACTGCCCTGGGAGACTGTCCCAGTGCTCACCCTCTGGATGAAAATTTCTTTCCTGATATCCAACCTAAACCCCTCCTGACTCAGCTTTCCAGATGAGACAAGTATTGCACTTGTGGGTTGATCTATATAAATACCCACCTCCTGCTGCTCAGAGGTTTTGCACACACAGGTGGAAGAGTTTATGACCCTTGTAGCAAACCTGAACCATGAATATTTACTCCACTTCCTTTTACCGTTGCTCCTCTGAATTCTGCTTGGGGTTGGTCGCAATATTGCAGTCCAGTAAGCACAAAAATAAGTCCCAGATCCCTGAGTTTGTTTGAGGAATCTTACTTTGGATAGAAAATTGATGCTAAAAATTAAATACCTGAGTAAAAACCCTTTGCAAAACACAAGTGCTGGTGCCAGGAAAGAAGCTGTATTGTTTAATGTTAATGCCATAACTGAGACAAGGCAGTGATATTTCCTGGAAAAAGCCCTTGCACAGTAGCCTACACAGCAGAGCCAGTGCTTGGCAATAGGGGCTGCATGTACAGAGCAGAGGAAACACACAGCGACAGTGTGGAGCTTTGGGAGGTTCTTCCACAGGGGAAAGGGCAGTGCCTTTTGTTGGTGTGATGACTCTGGATTTGAACTACTGAAATACAACCAAAAAAAAAAAGTGAGCAACAAACAAACAGTACATAGAAAAAAGATCCCACTCCAACCCCAGCGCTGGCTTGCTTGTCAATCCTAGCTCTGCATAGGATCCATGACAAGAAGACAAATTTAAATGTGAAATAGAAACCTACCAGTGGGGCTTTTTACAAGGGGGAATGGCTTCAGACTGAAAGGGAATAGGTCAAGATAAGATATAAGGAAGAAATTGTTCCCTGTGAGGGTGGGCAGGCCCTGGCACAGGTGCCCAAAAAAGCTGTGGCTGCCCCTGGATCCCTGGCAGTGTCCAAGGCCAGGCTGGATGGGATTGGAGCAGCCTGGGACAGTGGAAGGTGTCCCTGCCCATGGCAGGGGGTGAAACGAGATGTCTTTTAAGGTCTCTCCCAGCCCAAAGTATTTCTGTGATTCTATGATGGTTCTATAATTCTTGCATTAAGCTGATCCAATGATAGTTCTAGGCCACAATGTTTGGTCAGCAAGAAACTAATTTGTTCATATATTGCAAGTTCATTTCTGCTTCAGTAGGGCTCAAAGACAGAATTACCTCAAAATCCAGCTGAAAGTAAAGTGAATTCCCCTTCTTTTCTCTCCTACTGTATTTTTTTAATATATAAAAGACCGTGAGAAGAGCATGGCAGTGAATATTATTTATGGAGCACCTAATAAAAATGCTGTGGGGAAATAATTACTGGAAACATCTGACTGTGTGACTGTAAATGCCTGGGCCCCAGCACACTGATTTAATGGACCACTGCTCTAGTCTGTTATGCCTTGTGCTACTGACTGCAAGCCCCCTGCCCTCCTGTTAAACCCCTCACACTGCTGGTACATCAGGACTGGATTCTGCAAGGTTTGTGGCAATTTTCCAGAGAGGGATAATGTGAGCAGGGGTGACTCTGTGTTCACAGAGAGGCCTGGAGCCAGCCCTGGGAGAGAAAAAGTGCTTAGTGAAGAAATCACAGTGAAAACCTGGAGAGTTTGTGCTTCTGGGACTGAATAATGTTTCATAATCCAGACACCAGGTGCTTTAGGTATTTCTGAAAGACACTAGTTAGTGGTTAGATGTTAACTCTTCCCTTTTTTCTTTTTTTCAACCCATTTATCATTCACAGTCCACCAAAAATTTACATTTTTGGCTGTTATTTTCTCTTCAATATCCCCTTACGACCTCCTGAACCCAGTGGTACAAAGCCATGCAGCCTCCCTGCACAAAGGGCACTTCTTACTCAGAAATACTTCCATCCCCTCCACTGTTTCACAGATAGATGCAAAAATGTTAAAATTCACAAAACCCCTTGTAAGTGATATGAAAAACACAAGGATTTGAAGTTCCTGCTTTCATTTGCAAAAACAGTCCTGAAGAAAGACCGGAGGGCTATCATTTAACTGCTGCTGCTGACTTGCTAAATTAAGAGGAGAAAGTAAAAGGCAGCTCACTGCCACACTGACAGGGAGAACAAAATCACATCCACTCCTTCTGAACCCAGCAGTTAGCACATTTTTTTTTCGGGTTTTTTTCTTTCCTTCTTTTCCTTTATTGATGGTTTTAATGTAATATTTAAGTTGGAGCTAAAACAGACCACAGAACATTAAATCACTACCAAATGCAAATTTACCTATGTATCTGAACTCCATTTTCTCCCGCATTTACAAAGCAAAATTTTACCATTTGAACTGCAAGCTCCTATTGCATTTAATGGGAGGCAGCAAACTCCCGACATTACTTGGAATATACATGCACTTATCTTGTTGTTACAGGTCTCCCTCACAGAACTAAAAGAGAGCTTTAGTACCAGACAGTATCTCTCTGGGGTCATACCCAATGAATAGTGTTTTTTGAAAGGATTATTTCAAAGGAACTCTGAAAAAGAATCTAATGACTTGCAAGCTACAGGATTGCAGCATGGGAGGAAGTAGATAATGGAATATGACAGCAATGCATTTTTCATAAACCCAGTGATTTCTATCATAACGAGAAGCCCATCTATAATTCGGAGAACTCCCCCCAGAAGGAGACCTGCGCTGTTGCAGAAAGTGCACTGGAGTACGAAATGAAACAATAATGATGATGATGTTACTGATGAGTCCCACAGCTCTGTCTTCCCTTCTGTCTCGCTGAGGTTCAGGCAAGAGGAGCCGTTCCAATCCCCCTCTGCCTCGGCATCACTAACCAGGGAAGCTCAGAGCACACATCAGAGACCTCATGATAGATGCGAAGCCCCAGAGAAGAGGCTGCTCTTTATCTGCCGAAAGTTAAGGCCTGCATCTGCTCTCAATTAGCAGGCAATTAGGGGAGTTGAAAACAAACCTGTTTACATTGGCTATGAAGTCTAAAATAATTTGTGAGATGTCAGGGCAGGATATTAAGATGTTAATGATCTTGTTTCTGTAGTTGGTTGCAGTGCAGTATGGCACCTTCCTCCCGCGGCCCGGCGCACGGCACCGGGGTGATTGGCTCTGGGAGGGAGAGGAACCCCCAGGGACTGGCTTGATGGGAGGAGAAGTTGTGTTTACAAACAGTGTGTATGGGAGACCTGAGGACAACGGCTTCTTTGGAAAAAAATAAAGGGGTGGATGTTCATTTGTAATTGTGAAATAATGTCATGTCATGGATTACGGCCTTCAGAGGTTTCAACCACAATTGCCATCATAAAGGCCCAGGCTGTAACCTCCTGGGAGTGTCAGAAACAGGGACTGAAAACCCAAAAAAGGCTGTTTGCAACCCTTTGCTGGGCTTATTCCCCCAGCTCTCCCTCCACCAAGCCCACCCAGGTAGGTGGCTGTGGCACAGGGAGGTTGTTTGCCCCACTGAGACATCTAAGGACAAGTGTGACCTCTGAACTTCAGCCTAACGTTTGAGATAGAGTCCTGCTTATTTCTGTATCACCTCCTTACAAATATCTTTTTACACCATTAACTCTTCCAGAAGAAAGTTTGCACCACTGACCTCTCATTTCAGCAGCATCACCAGGGGGAGGTTGCTTAATGTTCAGCTTCTTGGCTTCACTTGGGTCATTTCTGGGCAGCCACATGAAAAAAGGTTTGCACAAACATTTATTCTCTTGGGCAGAAGATGAAAAGCAGCATCAGCGTCCTTTGTTTCTGAAATCACAGAATTCGTTTCCATCAGCACAATACAATACAAGAACAGTGGAATTGATGAGGAAAGTGCAGAAACACCTGCCTGGAATGTGCATTTTGTACCTTATTTAATACAATCGGTACATTCTTACTGGTTGCCCACATTAATTCTGTCAAACTTGCAGTGGGGCTTATTGCCATATTGACCTTATATGACACAGTCATCACATCTATCTTTAAGCCACACAAAAAAAAAAAAGAAAAATAATTCTAGTAAATAATCTACTCCAAGTTGACAAAATTAAATTTTTACTGTTCCCACTAATGAACCCTGTTACCGTAATTATTTATGTCATGTAAACAGAGCTCTGAGTTCACCCTGCCCTCAATAATTCAAAAAGCCAGAGAACAAAAAGTGCACCACAGGTGCCACTGTGCCCTCTTGTGTTCTCCTTTGGGCCATCTCCTCTCTTGTCCTCTTGGCTTTTTTCACCACACACTATAGATCCAGCTCTAATAAGAGCCAGGTGCTCAAGCCCTCAGGCTACAAAATAGCTTTAATTACAGTATTAATAGCATTCTGCTAAATCAGAAAAAAATCCCAAATAGGTCAGTATTTGTGGTTATATTTTTCAATGTCCTGGTGCTTGTTTTCTTTCCAATTTTGTGTTTCTTACTGGCATTTATAATGCCTAAGAGACATTCCAGAGGCCAAAATAGAGGCGATCTGATCTTCACATGATATTCCTAACTTTCCACAAAAAGAAATAGCAGGAGATCAGATCTACATTACACCAGCCCCAGAGGTACACCCTTGAGTCTTGACCTCCTTAGATGAAAAGCAGAAGAGCTCAGTATTATTAGTATTTATTGTTATTATCTTAATTGCTACTATTATTAAGCAGCCTACGAAATATATTAATATAAATAACGCAAACACAGACATTTGAAACATGAATTCAAGCACAAAGAAAAGACACCTCCTATTTACCAAATATTAAACTAAATTTCTTTAATACTTTCCATTAATAACTCTTGCAGATGCATACTGCATGAGTCAGTCAATACTAAAGGTTAGGATGAATGTGGACAGTATGGGAATGCCAGCTGAGCTCCTTGGTGGATACTTATTGAAAAGATTAAAAAATGGGGGGCTTTGTTAAAAAAAAAAAAAAATTATATTAATGTAGATTCTGTCATTAACATTCAGATCAAGTCAGTTCACTTCAAAAGCTGAAAAAATCAAAGTGTTGCTGGTTCATTTGCTGGTGTGGGGAGCCTCTCCTGCAGAAGGGGGACAGGGAACCATAAGTTCACAATTCTGTTCCATCCAGGCTTGGAAAGACAATTCTGTTCTTCAGGGTGCTGGAAAGAAAACTTTTCCAGAGCTTTCCCAGAAGGAGAATCATGGCCATGGGCATGACAGCTCTTCTGACTGCGCTCTCCTCATGCAGCCCCACCGTGGGGCGCCAGCAGTGATCTCTCCTCCATGTCCTCCATCCCAGAGAAGTAAACCAGCATCTCAACATCCACAACTTCACGTCCCTTCTGCTGCTTCCACTCTTCTCACCACCAGCAAAACCTGGGCAGGCCCCAAACCCACTGTTAGGACCTGGCCTAGTGAAGGTGTCCCTGCCGTGGCAAGAGATGATCTTTAAGATCCCTTCCAACCCAATTCTTTCCACGATTCTGGGATTCAGCTGGTGACCATGCAACGAGCTCAACACTTTCACTGCCAGCTCTATTGGCTCCTCAGCAGCAAGAGTAGTAAAACATGTTTTTGTCAGTAAACTACAGTGCTGTGACTCAGCCCCTGACACACAGGGTGCAGTCACCGTGTGTACAGTAACACGGAGCCATATTTAGAGTTTCTGACCATAACCACACTTGCAAAAAAACTGCATTAGATCAGCAGCCAGTTTCCCGGACTCCCACTCCTTGTTTCTGACTTCAGGAATTCAGATTATTTGTCTTGTACCAAATAAAGTTGCTTAGGAGATAAAACAGTAAGAAGGGAAAACAGAAGGGCCTAACAATTAGCTTTAATGTGTTCTGTCTTGAATAGATAATGCTTATAGAGGAAAAAAGCAGATAGTAAAGACAAAAAAAGTTGCAGCAAATTGACACCTAACATGAAAATAAACTTTTCCCTTGATTTTTATTTTTAAAGGCTGAATGCTATGCTTAGCAACCCAAAAGTAATTTGCAGAAGTGTTGTCCAATCCTCATTAACTGTATTTGTCCTCTTTAAGGCTGCCTGTAAATATCAGCATAGGCAGAGCAAAAGATCAACAGAGGAAGGTGTCTGAGTTTGCACCGTGGCTACTGCTGCTTTCTGCACTCAGCTCTCAGGAGGGAATGCTGCAGCTGGCGGAGTTCAAGACTTTTTTTCCCACAAAGAGCAGGTTTCCTGCAGTGTAAAGACTCTCTTGCTTAGTTTTCTTTTTGTTGTCTTTTTCAGTTTTTGTTTTGTTTTGTTTTGTTCTTTTTGTTTGTTTGGTTTTGTTTTTTGTTGTTTTGTTTTTGTATTTTTTAAATAACTGCAGGTATTGCTGGTAGGATGAAATCTAGAGAGTCAATAACACAGGATGTTTTGGGATTAGAGAGGATCAGAAGCTCATGCTTTCATTGCAAGAGAGAGTGTTTAACAGTGAGACCAGATGAGATCAAAGATACCTGTCCTGGGAAAAGAAAGGCAGATAAACATCGTCACTTAGAGAAGGTGATGAGTGCTGGGAGAGGGGATCTGGGGCATATCAGATAACTCTGACCTAGGTCCCAAAACATCTCCTGTCTGCAAGGAAAGGGAGGCCTGTACAGGTGTATTTATTATTTTGTCTACACTTGTTCTTTCCCATGCTATTCCAGAGAGAATCACCTGCACACAGCTGCTCCCAGGGAATTAAGGGATAACACCTGCGGGGTTGGGAGTCTAAGAAAAGATCGTGGACTTCAAGTGCAAAAGGTCACGGCTGGTCCTGTGGTTTTAGGGCAGCTGCACCACAGAGCTTCACTGCCTCGAGTTCACTGCCAGGCACCAAAGGAAAGTGTCCCAGCAGCTGAGACCTGGCACAGAGGCCAGGGGAAGTCCAGAGTCTGGAGAGCTGCCCTGGAGAGCAGAACTGAAGCCTTTCCAGTGTCCACTCTCTTGTCCATTGTCGTGGGCAGAGGGCAGAGCACTGGCACACGCCAGTCAGTGCAGTACTGAGTGACCTCTGCATAGCAGAAACCAAGTCAATCCACTGGAAGGCAAAACTGGGTCGGAAAACTGCTCAGCTTATTATTTTCTTTATTTTTTAGTCATTCTTTTAATGAATATACACGGCTTGTGTGATGATGGGGTTTTGTTCTGGGTTGGGTTTTTTTTATTATTTTTATAGAAATAATCACAGAATGGTCTGTGTTGGAAGGGACCGTAAAGATTGGGCAGGGATGTAGATCAGGTTGCTCCAAGCCCCATCCAGACTGGCCTTGGACATTTCCAGGGATGGAGAGGCCTCAGCACCCTCATACAAACGTTTCCTAACATTTGATCTAAATCTCTCCTTCTAAGTTTAAACCAATGCTCCTTGAAAACAAAGGATAACGGTAAAAATGGTCATAAAAGGAAATTGCCTTTTGACCCATTTGGATTTCTTTAAGTGCTGGGTTTTGAAGAATCCTTTTCTATCAACAGCACTAATAGATCCTACTGACCTGATTCCTTTAGGTCCATTTCCAGGGCAGGGAAACAGTTGTGTCCAGCTATCCAACTGAGCCTGAAACAAGGAACAATCAGAAACATGACAATTAAGACTCTTAGCAGTATTGCTACTTTACAGCAGAGCCCAGAAATCCTTTAGGTGGGCTCTCTTTCCTTTCCACCCTCTTCTCCACTACAAAAAGCCCAGAACAGCTCTGGGTCACCCTCCAGCTTCCTGGAGGCTGGCAGCTCCAGGAGAGGGGGCTGGCTGGCTCTGCTCTCTCTGTTTATTTTCTGGGAAGTCAGGCCTGGTCAAGTGGAATGAATCTTGTGTTCATTTTAAGAAAGTTTATATTTGACTCCGGTAGGGCTGGGGAGGAGGTGAATGATAGGAAGAGGAGGGAAGGACTGGAGACCTTGAGGAGCTGCCCCCACAACACCACAGGCAGCCCCATGGCCAAGGCAGCAAGAAAATGAAGCAAAGCACCAAAATCAAACATGCCTGGTGTTGTTTTTCCTTTCTTCAAAGCTAACAGATGACTCTAAAGCTAAATCCAGCTCTCACTCCACAACTGACCTTGTAGCTCATGAAAAAATGTAAACTAAATCCCCTACTTTTAAAAATCATCTTTTAAACTGTGGAAAAAACCCACTTCCTAATGTTGCAGCACAACCTGACTCATCTTCCAGCAACAATCTCTTTTTGATACCCACACCTTGTGGGACTCAAAGTCTCCTCTGCCACTGCTGCCTGCAAGACAAAGCAAGGCAGCAGTGGCCTTGCTGCTTTTTTCCTGCAGTCCTTGGAGCAGTTCTGTGGGGACAAGGCACAGAGTGGACGTGGATAAAGGAGCTGACCCAGCCTGGACTTTCACATGAGCTTTGCACAGATGCATGAAGCACTTCTAAAGTTTTTTAGGCTGCACCCTCAAAGCAGGATAACAGAAATCTGAGTTGATGCAAATCTGTGGCTTTGCATCTTTTGCAGGGCATCATTCCCTGCCCGGGAACTGTGTGGAGGGAGTGTCAGCAATCCTGCCTTGGCTGCTCGCAGAGGAAGCAGTAAATGGAGATGCTCTGTGCAGACTCTGTGTTCCCCGTGCGGTGTAAACCAAAACCAGTTCCTGCAATTCTCTGCAATAATATAGAAGGTTTGCTGGCTACTTCTCCCATCCGTCTCCTGTGGGTATAGACTCCTGGCCTCTGAGGAAACCAAGAATGACATCCTTCTAGATTTATAATCACAGGGATTTATAAAATACAGTGCTGTTGTTAGGTGCCTTGAAGTGAAAGGGGAAAATAAATAAATAAACTACATGGGCGTCGCCACTGGAAAAAATAAAAAAAATCTGATCTCAATCAACCAACCACATTTACTACTCTGCATCCATAGCCAGACTCGCTGCATAAACCACCCCTGTCAGCTCTTCATTCTTTCCAATACTTCTTAGGAGCATCCATCTTCTTCAACACAACTTCCCTGATTTCAAAAGCCAGACACAAATTAATTCTGGGAATCCTACAGCGGGCAGACATTAAGACCCATTTAGAGGTTTCTGTGGAAGGCTCTCTCCGTGCCTATTTCAGGCAGCCCAGCCCGGCGTGGCTCGCTGGAGCCAGCCTGGAGGAGCAGGAGGACGCAGGGACAGACTGCAGGGACACGCCAGCCTGGGATGGGGCAGCACCGAGGGGATGTCTCTGGGGAAGGCTGGGAGCAGGGCAGATCTCTGTTGTAGGGAATAAGTTCAATATTTCTTCTATTTGCTTTTTAACTCCTTCGTTCTAAGTCAAGGCATTAAATCTCTCGGGTTTCATTTGCAGAGGCCAGCTGCCTTCGAGCTTTCTGCTACAGCTCTCCATGGCTAGGATAAAGAAATGTGGTGAGAAAAGGAGGGGGAGTTGAGTCTCTGTGTTCAGAAGAAATGTGTCTAACACATCTCCTGGGGTCTGAAGAAAGAAAGAAGCTTCCTGTAGATCTGGAGGGTTAAATTACCCCTCAGGGTTAGGTGTTTAAGAAGCATCTCTCCTTCCAACATGTAAATATTTGTTATTAAGTATCTCACTGGTTCTCTTTTCGAATGGCTGTGTTAAGATGTGCAGATGGCTGGGAGGACAAGGACAGGGACCTGTCCCCTGACTCACCTGGCCTGCAGTCGGGAGGGTCCATGGGTCACACATCAGCTGCACTGTGTCGCCCAGTTGCACTTTAGCTGCTGGCACAGAGCATTACAGCACATTTTCTTCTCTCTAGCTCATAAAAATCATACATTTTGTCAATAACCCCACCTATTTTTATATTAATTTTATGGGGACTTTTTTTTTCCGGGTATTGTCAAGCCTTGCTTCAGACAATCCATGGGTAAAATAAACATTTCCTGAAGATACATTTCCTTCCTTTGTGCTTCAGAAGAGGAAGAACACCTTGTCCTCAGCGGATATGGTGAAAGGTTTGGGTTGTTTCAGGGAATTGACCATCAGTAGGAGCTAAGCTCATGCTTTCATTTGTGACCTACCTGCTATTTTTAAGAGCAGACAAGAGCACTCAGTGTCATGTCCACCTTTTAGGACTGGTGTGGTGAATACTCAACAATTGCCTCAAAACTCCCTGAATCCACAGCCACATCTGCAGTGGATATTGGTGAACATCCCCCATCTTCAGCAAGAACCAACCCAAAACCTCAGCCCTGCTGCTTCCCCCAGCCCTGGGCTGTGTTTGAACCAGCCACTGATGTTTGATTATATTGGTTTACGTCCCTTCAGGAACAACAAGCTGAAGCCAAAATTGGTACTCAGGGAAAACAGCTGGTGCTGTGTTATGGCTGACATCCTCCTCACACCAACAGCCGGGATTTGGGGTGAAGGTGGCAAAACTCCCCAGATATTCAGCTGTTGTGATAAACAAGGAACAAAGCCTATTCCAGCCATCTGGGGGAGCCAGCCCAACCACAAAGACACAAAGGAAAATCTGTAAAAGGACATAAAAGCTTATATTCAGAGGGGACCAGCTCTTACCAGGATTTCTCCCCCCAACTATTGATATGATATTGTAGTTTATATGATATTTGTAGTGACAGGACAAAAGGGAATGGTTTTTAAACCAAAAGAGAATAGGTTTAGATTGGATATTTTGAAGAAATTCTTCCCTGTGAGGGTGGCGAGGCCCTGGCACAGGGTGCCCAGAAATGCTGTGCCTGCTCCATCCTTGGAAGTTCCAAGTCCAGGTTGCATGAGGCTTGGAACAACCTGGGACAATGGAAGGTGTCCCTGCCCCAGGGGGTGGAATGAGATGATTTTTAAGGTCCCTTCCAGCCCAAACTTTTCGGTGGTTCTATGATATTTCTGCATTGTGGGAGTCAGCAAAGTGAGATTGCAAAGCCAGTGCAACACACTGATATTTTCAGTCCAGACAGCAACAGAATAGACATTTTTTTACAGATGCAGATGGACAAAAGAGTATTATTTAGAACCCCTGGAGGCCTGGGATTCAGACAGCTCATTTCAGTAGTTTTTAGAGCTCCATTAATGTTTTTCTTTGTGTTAGTCAAAGGACAAGACTTGTTCTTGCCTATTATAGAGACCTATAACTTGCCTTTGGCAAATCCCACTTGGGCTGGTTACACCTCAGTTTCCAAACTCCACGGGAGAACAAAGAGAGCTATCTGCCTCCTCACACACCTGGGGCCAAATGCTTTCTGACCATAACAAACAGGAGCTGCTATTAGAAATCTGCCTTGGACACAGACCATGTCTGTAAATGCTTGAGAAGACAGGCTCAAAACCAGTCTTTCAGGGAACAGAAACTAAATGCAAAGGAACAGAAACTAAATTCCTTGAAAGATCTATAAGAAAAAAAAACACACAACAGACGCATTAATTATTTAGCAAAACTCAGATGTCCATTAATGGCCACTTAGACGGTGTTTTGGCAGGATATCCTATTTACTGAACACTCCTGTATCCCTGTAGCTGCCCATTTTGCTTTGGTGTGTTTGTGAGTCATTTCTGCTCCTGTCAAGGGCTGGGGCTCTGCAGCTCCCCAGCTCGTTATGGACACTCCCAATTGCCTTACAGCTCCAAAAGCCAGCACCCAAAAAGCCTTCCATGGACCACTGGATAGCAAAATCAAGGTATCAGCCCTGGGATGAAAGGAACTGTGGCAGATCTTTTTTTATTTCTTCAGGAATAGATCAGTGAAGCCTCATTTTGCTAAAATATGGGATCAGATCCTTGTCTCTGTTACCCAGCAAAGTTTTCTAAGGTGACAGAGATCAGAATCTGGCCCAGGAACACAGAAAGCTTGGAGAAGTCATATTCCATGCTCTTGGGTGCCGCCTGCAGGCTTTGGAATTCAGGTTCCAAACCCACATTGAATGTAGTCACTCGTGGAATAAAAAGGGGACTTAACTGCATTAAAATTCTACAGAAATCAAGGACTGAAAAGATGAGATTTTTTTGAATTAGTTTTGAGTAAGCAGAAGCTGAGATGGGCATTTT
This sequence comes from Bombycilla garrulus, assembly GCA_013400315.1. Classification (NCBI taxonomy): domain Eukaryota; kingdom Metazoa; phylum Chordata; class Aves; order Passeriformes; family Bombycillidae; genus Bombycilla; species Bombycilla garrulus. Next base: position 332,881 of record VXBU01002246.1, read on the forward strand.
ATTCTCACAATGAGTCTTCATGATGATTTAAACCCCAAAAAAAAAATTTAATAAACAAGCCAGAGGGTTGTAAACTCAAGGAGATCAGCCTGGGAAGAAACACATCCAGGAATATCTCAGCTGTTGCTCTCTCTCTAACACATCATTGTGTTCTGACAAGGCCTCACAGACTTTCAGCCACATAAGTGCCTTTGAGGCTACTCATTCCAGCCCCAAAAGGTAGACCACATACAGAGACTTGGAGAGTTGCTGCTATTTTCAAGCCCCTTTTTCCTTTTGTTTTTTTCTTTTTTCTCCCATTCATTTTTGTAATGCTTCATGCTCCTGGACTACAGAAATCCAGAGGCTCCGGCCTCAGTGCCCACAGACAATCTCACCAGAGTTGTGATAACAGAGCAGGATGGGAATGCGCCACCTGGTCACACAGATTGCAGCTACCTGCCCAGGGCCAAGGCTCCCCTGGAGGTCTGGCATCATCAGTGCCTTCCTGCACCTCTTTGTTCTCTGGCTTTTTCACGAGACCTCGGAACGTTTTCCCAAAAGGCTCAGCATTTGTTCTGGCAGCCGTCCATATTTTGCTTCCTCGCGGTCCTCTGGGTCTGAGGCTGCTGCTGTCTCCCCTCCTGCTCCCGTCCCACCACTTCCTCCCCACGTCCCGTGCCTGAGGTAGCACTCGGCTCGTAATGACCCAGTTAGAAAAACACAGGTTATTTGTTTACGGAGCACACTGCACTCTCTGAGTCCAAAACAGCTCCGAGGGGATGTGGGGGCCCCTGCTTGGGTAAGTCAAAGTGGTTCTCACTGGGGCTGAGCCGGGGATGTGGGATTTGCCCTGGGACTGTGTGTGCAGGGGCTGTGGGGGGTGGCAGAACCTCGTGCTCCCAGGAGTGCCACAGGGGATCCATCAGGACACTCAGGGTGGCCGAGTCCCTTGCTTGGCCCTTTGTCTCCTCTGAAACAGGTGGCGAGTGGAAGGTAAAACAAAAGGGGAAGGAGTCAAAACAATTTCAGCAGAGGAAAAATTAATTTGCCTTTTTTGATGATCTCAGGCCCTGCCAGGGTTAGATCCTGGCTGTTTTGACGTGTGATATCAATTGCCATTATAACTTAGCTTTCAAATTCCTATTTTCTTATATAAACAGAGGGTTGCTCTACCAGCCTTCCCCTAGAAATATGTACCCATTTCTATAAAGAACAGTAGATTTTTTTCAAAATAGATCCATAATGGCTTTCATGTTTTTGCCAGCTTGATTCAAACTGCAAATACTGATTTGGTTTTAAAATTTATAGAATCATAATAAAGTCTGAAAGTTACTGGTTTGCTGGTTGTTTGAGTTTTTTTTTTAAACTTTATAACTGGGAGTTATATGTCTCGTATAAATATAAAAGAAAAATGAAAAGAATGAAAAGAGGGAATAGGAAAAATCAACAAGAAATACAGAAATGGTAAGTCTGTAAAAAGACTATATTAATTTTAAATATTTTTTCCCCAGAAAAATGAAACCTTTTACTACTCTAAGAATTTTTCATGGAAATTGCTGCATTGTCCACCCGACTATACACAGCTTAAAAAAAATTGTACTTCAAAAATACATTTTAACCATCACTCATAAAACACAGTCTTTTCTCCTTTTCAGTGCCTTCTCTCATATGTCAAGTCTCTGCCAGAAGTTCAAGGCCCTTCTCACTGAAGAAGAAAAAAGGGAATGAGGCAGAAGCGGAAGCGCGTGCGATTGAGATTGAAAAAGGAGGAGAGAGGAACAGCCCTGACACAGCAGAACTGGGAACTGTTCCTGTCCTGTTGAAAATCTTTAGCAGGAGCCACCAAAATCCATCAGTGTCCCCAGTGCCTGGCCAGCTGGGGCTCAGGGACACACGGACACAGCTGGGCAGGAAGCACGGGCAGCACAGCAGAGCTCCCAGGGATGCTGGGCCCAGCACTGTGGGTGTGCAGAAAACAAAACCAGCACCAGGCACCCATGGGTGCAGCCCTGAGAGGGACCAGCTGCACTTGTGGGTTGATAAAGGGCTGGGCAGGGCAATTGCCAGCTAGCTGTTAGATTTTAACAGGGGTTTGAGTGATATGTTGTTTCTGGTTTAGGCTGAAGCTTCTCTCTCCCTGCTTCTTCTTCTTCTAGAAAGAAAAAACCCTAGCCAAAACTCTCAAAAATATGGTCATTCTTCTTATTAGGAGATTTTTCTTCTGAAGGAGGAAGAACAAGGTATAGAAGGGTTTAGGGAAAGCGTTATGATTTCTTTCCTCCTCTTACAGAAATCCAGAACCTTGAATGTTAACATCCATGTGCGAATGTGTGGGAGGAAAGAACAGGGATTAATGGTCTATCTTTACAGAATATTTTTTTCATCCAGAGGATCCCAGTGCATCTCCACCACCACTAACACTGATTTTACTGGAGGGCTAGGAGCCCACAGTCAGTAAATAGGCAAGACACCAAAAGACAAGGTCCAAGGAAGCAAACAATGCCATGAACTCCAGTGGAGGGGATCTCAGTGGATAAGTGCAGCCCACCTGTGCAGCATTCCAACCAGTGCCCAGCCCCTTCCCTGAGCTGTGGAGCTCAGAGCCCTCAGACAGGCCTGTAGCACCGGGGCAGGGCCATGGCACAGCCTGCACAGCCCCTGGCCCACAGCTGACCTGCCCCAAAGCCCCCAGATCCCAGCAGAATCCAGAGGCTGCACCCACACAGCCCCACACACCTGGGGGGTCCCAGAAAGGACACTTTGCTTTCCTTTTCTAACCACAGCTCTGACAGAACGGCCCATGGGCTGAGTCCCACCGAGGTGCAGCCCCCAACCTCGCTCTGTGCCCAGCCCTGTTCCTTTAGTGTCAAAAATCTCCTTTTAACCTTTTGTTATGGATCTGGTCAAGCCTGGTCTTCTGTTTCTTTTGAAATCAGCCGGAAAAATCTAGTGTGTGAGAGGATCAGATCTATTTCTCTGTCTCCAGCTTCTACTGAATGCCTGACTGTCCTCATGCAATGCAACCTGAAGGCCTCTGCTCTGACCAGTCCTGTTCCTTCAGCCGCTTGGCTTGTTCTCTGGTGTTTGTATCTTGGAGTCCCAGCAGCAGCAAAAACAGCTGCCAACATCCTGGGAATATCTGCCTTGGAATCTCAACTACTGTGTGAAGCTGCTGCTCTTCAGTTTGAAGATTTGTGTTTGCAAAGGAAATCTGTCCAACAACAACATCGAGAGAGGAAAAAAGGAGGAAAAAGGGCTTTATATAACAGAATTAACAGAGCTGTTGCAATAGTAACCTGAAGTTAACAGGCAACTTTTCCTCCTCCTTCTCTGCCCGCACCCCAATCTCCTCCTCTAACAGCAGCTTCATTTGTTTTTGTTTCCAAGCTTCTTTTACTGGCCACTCACACAGCCTCGCTCCCTTTGTCTAATTTGGATCTCGAACTTCCATGCAACAGACTCTTGCTGTAACTGTAAATCTTTTTATGGCCCTTCTGCCTCTGAACTGTAAAAGCAATGCCACTGTAAGCTGCCTAAATGGGTCGTAAATCCACTTAGTGCACTGAATGAGGAGAAAAAGATTTTAAGGGAAAGGAGGAAAAAAAAAAAAAAAAGGCAAACTAAGGTGGCTGGAGGGACACAGGGGAAAAAACCCAAGAATGTACTTGCTAAATGGAACCAAAATAACAGGAGTCAAAGGGAAAATATGAACACTGAGGTGGGGGAAAGGATGAAATAGTGCATCTTGGTGGTAAAAACAAATGGGTTCTGCCGGGCTGTGCAGTTCATTAACACCCAGTGATTTACAGGACGGTGTTGTTGCCCTCTCCTCTCCTGTTGGCACCCCTGGGATCTGGGAGCTCCAGGAGAGTCTGGGAGCCAGCTAGCAGCTAATAGACCCTTTTTCCACTGGGTGGTCCAGGAACTGGTATCTGGGTCTAATTCCAGCTCTTTTGCACTGCCTTGCTTCCAGGTTTAGCCGTGGCTCTGTGTCTCGGTTTATTCCATTCTGTAAATGGGAGATAAAGATATCCCCCTTGTTTGCAAACTGTTTTGAGAGCTGCTTAAATGCCACCAAGGAAGGGGCAGAACCAATTCCTGTGGCAGTCAATAGCAACAGTTTAATTTGTTTCTGTAGAAGCAGAGCTAGCCCAAAATGGGCCACCTTTGTCTAAATAATTTATTGCATTTATCACCATGGTATCTGAGCTCTAAGAGTATTATCCAAATTCCACTGAATTCACTGAGTGTCTTTCCACTGCTTTCAATAAGTGTTGGATTTGACCCCAAAGTCACAAAAAACCCAAACCTGAGGAATATGTCAAAAGAATGTAAGTGGGTGTGAGTTGAAATTGAGGAGTTTGGAGACGGGAATATGCAGAACAGTAGCTATTTAAAGACCAAGTTCGCTACTGAGTGTTCCCTTTTAATAGGGTTATATAAATACATTCCCGCCTCAATACATGTGGAAAAACAGGCAGTGAGGTGAGACTCTGTAGCTTTATTTCTTATGGGAAATATTGTGCATAGCTAAACTCCCGCTTCCCCTTTCCTCACCCACCACCCAGAGTCCCTGGCAGCTTTCAGCAGCTGTGTGCAGCGTGAGAGGCACATCCGGCAGCAGCGACAGAGTTAAAAACTTCACAGCTCTACCCTTAAAATAAAGGCCCTGTTTTCACTGCATTCTCACCTTGCCCTACAGACTTGATCTGAGTTTTGGCACTCAACATGTCAGAATGGGAGGGGAGACTGGTTGTGCCTTTTATTATTATTATTTTTTTATTGGTCTGCTTCTTTGCAAGGAAAAGAAGAGGGGGAAAATGTTCTTGCTTGGCTTTCTGTGAAGAGAAATGGATTTCGGTACAGCTCCCCAGGCCTGGTGTGTCCCCCACTGAAAGTCACTGCCCAGGTGGGCACCAGCTGGCATCTCAATTCCCATTCTTAGGACAAAATCCAGGGATAAAACAGAACTGAGAGGTGAAGCCTCTCTTTTCCCCCAGTCTGGTGCAATGGCTGATAGCTCAGGTCAGGAGATGCTGATACTATAACTTAAGATACTATTAAAATGATGAAAATCTTTGACTATGAAAGGTGGAGACTGCACCTGGATAGTAATTACATTTCAAAGGAAATCCATCTGGTATTTTATTGCTGATTTTCTCCATGCATTCTGTGCACAAGAACAATACAAGGGCTGGAATATTTCATATCAGGAGACTTCCAAAAAGATGTTTGCTCTGTCTGGCCAATAAGCTACACAGATTTTTGCAATATTATGTCAATTAGGGGAATAATTGGAATATACTCTTTCTTAAAACCCTTCCTAAAAGCACTGGCACAGCACCTTGGAGCAGGCAAACTCCATCAAACTCCGAGGAGTTCACATACAGAAAAAATAGTGAAATCTTCAGTGTCTGGAAAGTTTTACAACTCCAGCTGAAATCAAGGGAATTCGATTTTTGCCATCACCAGAGCTGGAGCAATCTGCTGCACTAACTGAACCCTGTCTGCATGTATGGGCTGAGGACAGCTGGGGGGAATCCTTTGGCCAGGTGAGCTCCAAGCTGAAAACTGTTCATGTTTTAATAGCAGCAAGCTAGAGCTGGATTGGGCCTGTCTGCTTGCAAACAACCCTGCCTGTACATTACAAAGAGCATATTTAAAAAGAAAATCTATATAGAGTCTATCAGGCTTGAAACACCCCGAGAATGCAGCAACAGTCTTCAAATAAAATCACATACAGGCAGAGCGACCTGATGACAAGACAAACTCTCCTTCACTGCCAGCTCAAGTGATTTTGTTAATTCCTGTGAATATATTACAGGTCTCGAGATGACTGATGCTTTCATTACCACCTTGGCCTCAGCTATTAGGTGATTGTTATGAATCTCAACTTTCATTTTCAAAGTTTTAGCTGTCACCATTCGAATAAATGATGAAAACAAAACTTAGAGGGAAAAATGTAAGGTAAACCCTACAGAAAAAAAAGAAGACAATTTAAAATTATTATTATATTAAATATTTCTTACCTATCTTGAGCTTTCAATGATGAAGTTTGATGGCTAGAATAGAGGTTACTGGCTAGCTGACAACAGCAATGTTACTGTAAATGAAACCCATGCAACAAAATTTGGCTGTAATCCACACTTGCTTTAAATTTGTGCAACCTCTAGTACAGAACTAGGAAACAGTCACAGATTTAATTTACTTTTCACTTCTGATGCTCTCTGCATATTGTGTGGGATATGGTTTTGGCAAGGAGTTTGCATTTATTAGCACATATAAATATACCAAGAATGTTTGGTCTTGCTGTTAAAGCTCAGATCTAAAAGACAGGAATATGTCAGAAGCTGAGTGTCATTTTTAAAAGCAAGCTTCAAACCCATGTATTTCTGTTGAAATAATTCACAAGTAAACCAACTGCACCCAAAGAGTTGAGAAGGCAAAAATTAGACATAACCTGCAATACTCTTAAAAAAAACCAACTCATTATTTCTAAATATTTGGAATTGCAAATAACTGCTGTTAACTCCTTGTCATTGTTTCACATAACAACACCCACATACAAGGACAGATTTCTATCTCCCTAACTGAATTGGAGAGAGAAGATTTATTGAAATAATGCTCAGAGCCACACTCCAGCAGCCCAGGTTCAATAGCAGATGCTGACACCGGGTCTCTCTGCCCATTCCTGCACTGACATCCCTGCAGGCATTGCAAGGCCGAGCATCCCAGGGCTCTGTGAAGTGTTTGGAAAGACTCAGGTGAGAGATTTTGCTGTGAACCATCCTGTGTGACCCTGGCACAGACAAGCCCAGGTCCCTTGGGAGAAGGGTAACATCACACTGGAGAGAACAACAAGGCAAGAGATGTTAAAATATTTCTGACGTCTTCAAAAAGCTGTTTAGAAGTGTTACAGTTCAAAGAAGCCCTTTTATTCTTCCTTTAGCAGGTTAAAAACCAAAAGAGATTTGGATGAAGATTTGTGCCTAGCTCTGAACTGCCTCTTTATTTCTGCTTGCTTTGTTTTACTCCTCTTGCCAATGTTTAGGATGAGAACAATTTATTTTGGGGTCAGCCTCAACTTTCTTGTTCACGTCAGTGTATTTTGGATCAGATTCCTAAATCCATTTACATTCCCCCAGAGCCTACCCACACTATTAACGGGAAGAAGCTTCCTCTCAGCTTGGGGAGAACCTGCTGCTGACAGACTCCTTCTCCTGTGGACCATAACCTTTGACTCCTCCTGTGGGGGAGAAGGGAGAAATGCAATCAGGTGCAGAATTCCAATACGTCCCTCCGGGGTGCCAGACATCCAATTTCCAGGCAACCATTGGAAAGTCCGTATGGAATTTCATTTTTAATATGAGGCAACAAGGAACAGGAAAAGCCAGCAGCGAACACATGCCGTGTGTTACTCCTGCCTGCGGGCTTGGGACGGCCTCTGAGCCTTTCCAGGTGCTCTCCTCTGCGCAGAGCAGGAGCTGTGGGGAGCTTCAGCACGCTTGGGGTGCTCTTACATTTTATTTTTTATTATTTTAACTAAGAAACTAGCTGCTTGGTCCATTTGAGGAGGGTATGGCTCTGAGACGGATGTGGAAATAATCTGAAAACATGAGGGTCAGGCAGTGGAACACTTCCAAGATTATATGAAACATTAAGCAAGTGAATGGAGAACATTCATTTTCCCACCTCATATTCCACCCCAATTTATCACGCTTACCTTCATATCCGCATTAGAACTGAACACTAATTCTGTATCCTCTGTATCTTTTCCTGTAGATCACAAAAGTTCCAATGTGGACCTTCTCCTTTCAAACCAAAGAGTTGTTTTTCCCACCTCTGGCATCAGCTGAGCAGCCAGGGGCTGGCTGCAATGCCGGAGACACTGATGGACTGCGGGGACACGCTGCAGCCCACGGACCTCTGGAAATCTGGAAATGAAGATGAAATGAGGCTCCATTGTGTGCAGCACATTGATAAGATTTTGGCCCCCATTTCAGCGTGACCCAATAGGTTTAAATTGCTTCATTTCTCAGCCAGCCAAGAGCAAATGGGTGGTAGATGTGATATGGCTGTTCACTGGAAATCACCCTTGATTGATTTACCTTCTCCTCCTCAGTACTGTACGGGCTCAGTGTGTGGCTGGGGCACATAAATTACAGAGAAAAAACCTTTTGTGGTTGTGTATAGTCTATATATGTTGTCACCCCATCAGAGGAGAAGCTTTTATGAAGTATTAACTCTAAGTGTATACAGAATAGAAATGATAATTTTTATTTGCTTGTCAGAAGCTAAGTCACATTTCAAAGTAATATTTGTGCATTAAAATCAAGTAAAACCAAATAACTTTGATTATTTTTTTAATGAAAGAAACAAACAGAAAATGCTGCTGCTGGTTGTAAAAATAAAAATATTTTTAGGAGATTTTTGTTTGTTTTTTGAAAACTAATAAGAGCTGTGAAATACAAATATTTTCAGATTTCATTAAAAATTTCAACAGTTTGGGGTTTGCTTTTGCCTTTTTGAAAGAAGATACAAAGATCTTTCATCTTTGAAAAAAAAAAGAAAAATATCGTTATTTCTGGGGGCTGAGTAACAAGAGATTAGGGAACCACTCCTAAGAATCATTTGGGTGATTTATAGAATTCACTGTCATTGGAACACAGCCCTCGTTTCAGGCTGTGATTCTCACACTGCCACCCCCTAGTACTGAGAACAGTCACCTGAACCCAGATTAAAAAGAATTGGGATTAAAATCAGGAATAAAGACAAGGTTTTGTTTCAGGTTTGTGCAGCACATGAGAGCAGGGTCCTGACTCCAGACTGCATTTCCCAGGGACAGAGCAGCGAGAATTGCACAGACACAGCAGCAGGAACTGGAGCAGGGTCTCTGCTCTGGGACTGTAGAGCTGTGCTGTGATTGGGAAGGGCAGCTGTGAGAAGGAAAGGGAAGAAAGGATTTTGCAGGCCTATGCTTAATATTCATTAAAATTGGGGTTTAGATCAGGTAAATATGGAAAAGCATGCAAGGTGAAATTTTTAGATTCTTTATCTGAGTATTTCAGATTTTAGGACACCTGTATTCCACCCACCTCTAACTAATCTGTCTCAAACTTATTTTCCTTATGCTCAAAACTTCAAAATTACCCCAAGTGGGAAGACTGAATTATGTCCATACCCACACCAGCTCCCACTGAAGGCAATGATTTCTCCGCTCTCTCTCCCCAAGGTCAGTATAGATTTACAAGATTCAGATCTATTTTAACATTTTAATGTCCCCTGAGTTCTGAAATCTGCTGTGCTTCTCTGGTTACTGTTGGGTAAATAGAGCATAACTGCTGACTGCAGAAACCCTGGAGAAAGTTATCATCGCAGCATTTGATAATTAATAGTTACTAGCAAAATCCCATTGTTCATATCAATGCGGTGAAAGAAGAAGTGAAATTGATATATTTTAACTTAAATTATTACTCCTCCAGTGCAATACGAACTCCTGCAGCACAGAGACCATCCTTGCAAAGCACTGCCACAAATCCCTGCCAGGATCCCACCCAAGGGCTCCCATTTTCCCCACGCAGGGCTGCGCACTGAACAAAGCCCAGCTGCCATAAACCCCGGAGCATTTCCGGCTCTCGGCGCCCACGGTAAGGCTGCGCCTCGGGATGATGTCCGGGGGTGTCACCGGCTCCCTCCCGTGCTGCTCATGCCCCTTTCCCCTCTCACAGGCATTTTTTACGGGCTGCAGCGGCTCAGGCATCGCTGCTCTCCCTCAGCGTGCAGCTGGGTGACAGGGGCTGCTGGCAGCTGTCCCCCTGGCCGGTGGGGACGGGAGGCTGCAGGAGGGAGGCAGGAGCCGGGAGTAATTAACGGGACAATTGAATGGGTTATGCCTCTCTGATTTCAATTAACCCCTGAACTTTGCAGTGACAAGATCTCACGGTTACCAACTAACTTCAGCAAAATCCAGATGTGATAACTGGGTAATCCAAGCTCTCAGGGTGCAGTTGGGGTTTGACGAGGCTCTTCTCAGATCACTTAACGCTCAGTGAAAAAAAGGAGTAACTGTGGGTCTGAGCATTGTACCAGAGCTGAGTATGATTTGTTCCCGTTTCCAATCAATAATGGGAGAAAAATCAAGTAAAGAGACCCAGAGAAATATATTAATGACATTAAAGACACAGACATTTAAAACTTGCAAAACAGATTAGTGTAAACAGTCAGATAAACAAGAAAAAATATTTTTGTTCACAAAAGACTGAGATAAGCACAGAGCTGACATCAGAGAGCAAACCAATCTGGCTCTGTTAAGAATAGAGCTTCCAATTTACTAATGTATTTTAGAGAGCACTTTTTAGTTTTAAAATCAGCACAGAGTTTTAGAATTTCAATACAAGAGATTCTTTTAAAATCCTCTATGAACTACAAAGATTTCTAGCTTACAACAAAGCTACCACTAAGAATTAATATCACTCAAAAGAATGCAAATTTTTAAAATTAAATATCTTTTGCACTGTTCAACCTTTTAAATTCAGATACTAGAGTGAAAATCCTGGTTTTGTTGGCCTTTCTTTTCAATATAATTTTATCACTTAAACTGTTGACCCTCTTTGGTTATTGGAATAGATTTAATTCTGCTATCACTAATAGGGCCGCAATGGCCAGAGGGTAACTGTTATCACTTTGCCTATTGGCTTAAATTAATTTGTTCTTAATATTTAAGCAGTTATAAATGAGAAACTAATCTGAATTTGTGATAGCAAGCCGTGCATTTTCATGTAGTTGCAGTTACAGCACCAGGTACGAGAGACACAAAGGTGTTGAAGCAAAACCAAAGGTTACAGTGCAGAAAAGATTTTAAATACAAGAAACTGTGGCCAGGCTCAGAACATCTCAAACAGATGTGTTATACCATAAGCAATTTCAAACAAATTTGAAAAAGAAATCAGCATTGATAACTGGATAATAAACCTCAAATACATTATTAAAAATATTAGTTTAAAAAGAAAAAGAAAATGCAGAAAGATTAAAAATTTATTCCCTGATTGAACAGAGCAGACTATTGTCAACCATTACTAAGACTTTGTTCTGCAGTTCTTCACAGCTTAAATACCACAATTCATCAAATTAATTGCAAGCCTGCAAATTCCTTATTCATAACATAAAATAACTACATCTATTAAATAACTTCTTGCAATGAAAATCTCATTTCCTGGGCTGAAATCATGGTGTGTTTTTATCCTAATTGATTTAAAGCACCTACCGTAAACAAGATCCAAAAGTCAAAGCTTTTTTTAAAGCAAAATATAACATTTTTAGTTTGTAAGAAATTTCTTTCAGTTGAAGATGCCCATGTCAGAGCAGATTTCAGTTCCTTACACATTCCTAGCCCTATTAATAAAGGCTCACATCCCAGGGAAGGAAGTATCTGGCTCTTCTCCCCTAATCAATAACATTCAGGAAAAGTCCCTTCTTCCAGCAGCAGCATAAATTACCAGATATATGCAAATAGACTTGCTAATGTTAATTGCCAGGGCTGATTGGTGATTAATTTTTTGATTATGATCAATCACTCCGCACGAATTTTAATAAGACATTCCAGGCAATCTGCAAATTGATAATAATTAGGGATCCCAACCGGTAACGCATCCACAGCCAAGTAAAACACATCCCTGTGATTGAGCACGTTCCACTGAACAACAGGCTCCAGCCTGGGAGAAAAGGGAATGAGCAAAAGCTCCACAGCCTGCTGGGACCATGGTTTCATCTCTAACAAGTCCCTTTTTTGCCATTTTTAGGCAAGATGGGCTCTGGTGTCCTCTAGCACAAGTGGGCACCTTCTTTATGCACCTCAGATGGTCAAAAATTAATGGGAGGTTCAATTGTATGACAATACCTTGGAAATGTCACCTCAGTTTGCAGACTTCCAGCTGGGAAAATAAACACAGGATCCTGAAAAAAAACAACCAAAAAATCTCTCAGAGCACTCCTGCCAGAGCTGCAGGGAACATGGCTAAAGGCAGGACACAGTTAGGTGTTCAGGCCCTGCAAATTCAAAAAGGACCAAACAGAAGTTCATATAATATTTCTTTTTCTTTCTTTCTTTCTTTCTTTCTTTCTTTCTTTCTTTCTTTCTTTCTTTCTTTCTTTCTTTCTTTCTTTCTTTCTCTCTTTCTCTTTCTTTCTGTCTTTCTTTCTCTCTTTCTCTTTCTCTCTTTCTTTCTGTCTTTCTTTCTCTCTTTCTCTCTCTCTTTCTCTCTCTCTTTCTTTCTTTCTTTCTCTCTTTCTCTCTTTCTTTCTCTTTTTCTTTCTCTCTTTCTTGTGCACAGCAGGCAGCAGCACTAAATTTTTAGCAGCAAGAGAAATGTTCTCCCTGTGTGACACTTGTTTGTGTACTCCAGGGTGAAAGTTCAGGCATTGCTGTAAATAAGACAGCTCAAAATGCAACGTGATTAATAATATTTCCTTTTAACAGGAATTCTCTGGCAAACATAAATATCCTCCTACAACACTTTACACCCAAACACTATTGCTGTGTACAAACCAGAGAGTGCAAGTGACTGGAAGTGGACATGAAGTTTTCTAAACTTTTAGAACAAGTGTTTGACTGCTCTCTATTCAAATTGGGCACCTTGACACTGCAAAGAGGAGCTTAAAAGGCAGCACTTGCTGTCAAAAATGAGTGAAAAGCAAGTGAGGGACATGAAGCAGAGTAAATTAAGGGCACGTTGTATCGCAGTACTGCCCTGTCATGTTCAACTAATACTCAAAGCTTTTGAAATTTCTGTCTCCGTGGCCTAATTCTGATTTGCACAAAATACTCCTCTTTATGTGTCAAGAATGGCTTAAAGGAGTTTGAATATAAATTGAAATAAATCCCTGAGGTCTACAATTCTTTCAGTTCTTTCCCTGCTGCCAAATGGACCATTTTATGATGAGGTCCCAGGTATTTGCTCTTTTATTTGAAGAGCTTGCAGTTAGTACAGTGTAAGTGGCTCAGCTTTTGCTTTTATTAAAAGGACAGAGTAGGATTAGCCCCAAATTTTATGTTAAATTCTCTGAAACAGGTTAATTTTCAGTTGAATGTTATTTTGCCCAGGAAATATCTTCTTCCTGAATAAGCCATCTTTTCATCAAGACACTGAAACATGTTTTTAACAAAGCACGGTTTTTAAGTGAAGCTTTTAAACAAATAAGGAAATATTTTCTTTTTCTCCCAACAGTTTCAATAGGAAAAGAAATGCCAAGCAGTAAAGAAGTGTGTGCTTGCTGTCTTTCTTATATAGCAAATAAGAAATGCTTTCAAGCAACACATATTCCTGTGGGTTTTAACTATAAAATGGTTTTTATCGAGATGTTTTTAATATCTTGGCTCCATTCTTGCCTTTATCTTCTAATTCCCTGCCAGTTTCAAGAATTTTAGACACTTATAGAGGTAATTTACTGGCCACAGCAAGCACAGATAAATACGAGGAGTAAACATGGGTATGTACCAAAGGAATTTACCTTAGAGAAACCCAGCCCAATTTTTTTCTAGTTGTTCCAGCTCAAGAATAACTCCTTTATAATCAGGGGAACAATTCCACTGTTAAACTGATGTCTTTGATAAATGTATTAGGTCCTTATTTTTTTAAATTAATGTTCCATTAATTTTTTATATTTTTTAAATTCTGCATATTTTCTTAAACCAAATAAATTAACAAATAAATTAACAAACGTTTAAGTTCCCTTTTCAGCTGGGGTTCCTCTCTGCTCCCTTTATAAATCTCACTCAGGAAAACTGAAATGCTGACATGTTCCTTGGGTTTGGTCTGTCATTCCTCTCTAGCTCCTCACACTTGTACAATTCACAAGGTCATGAGTACAAAATGTGCTTGTTAACTTACACGAGAATAAAGCTGTCAGATGGGCTGAGGGCTCCTTGTGTACCAGTTTGGTGAAATATGATTATCCAAGCTGTAAAATGGATAAACCTATTAAATTAATAAATCTGCTGCCCTGAAGACTACGACTCATGTCGTTGCCTTACCTACAAGGCACCCTTTCTTGAATTAATACTTGATAAAGAAGTAAATCTTTTAAGGACACACATTAAAGCTCTGCATTGAAGAGTTATCTTTTGTGTTACAAACTGTAAGTACTTTTTACTGCAATGGATGTAAGTGAGAGGAAATGAATTCCAGGGGAAAAAAAAAAGGAGTCTTAGAAAATGTTATTACCCAGCTAACACTGTGGGCTGCTTCTTATCTGTATACAACTAATCACATGCCTGTTTCTTTTTTTATTCTAATGTGTGAGTGGATTTTAGTGCTCATGAAAGTGAAGGATAATTAGTAGGGTAGTGGATAAAGTGGAAGGCCACTGCCTTATCAAAGGCAGATTGGGTCAGCTACACACAGGCAAAAGAAATCATGATTCTCTTCTTTCAGCTGCTTTGATTTATTACTCTCAAGGTCCAACAATGAAGTTTCACATCAGGGGAGAGAGAGAGAAAAAGAGTTTCAAAGGGTTCATCCTTCTTGACTTCTTAGAAAGCCTTTAGCATATTGTGATTGTTAGGGCCCAATATCACTGTTCTTTATGATTATTAATAATCTATTACACAGACAACCTCGCAGAAACAAAAAAAAAACACTCTACAAGGCACCCACCAAATGTAGGCCAAGAAAAAATATCTGTCGCTGAGATTTTACAGTCTAAAATAAAAACCCTAAAAAGTGGAAGGGAAATGAGCACAGGCATACAAAAGGAGCTGCTTTAAGATCACATGGCAGCCAACCAGCAAAAATATGGAACAGAAAACAGATTCCCTGATCTACCCCAGGACCTGCTGATAAACTTGTACTGCAATAACGTTCAAAATGAGACAAAAATAAGATCTCAGTGCATCCAAAGGCATCCAACATCTTGCTCAAAACTCAAAAGTGAATTTGTAAAAGGAAACAGGAAATGAAAACTAAAGAGGGTTGACATGATTACGGGGTGTTAATAAGAAAAGACATAAGCCAGGGGCCTTGATGTACAACTAGACAACAAGAGGTTACGTTTGGAGTCAGGGCTATGCTAATTTGCAAACTTGGGTCCATTTCATTAAGTGAGCTGAGAGACAGGCTGTCTCAGTCCAGCAGAGAGGGATCTCATTATCCATGTAGGGAGCAAGAGATAAGAATCTTTTAATAATTGCTGGGAACTTTTTTTTTTATGATGATATGGAATGCCAATTTATGCCTCTCCACTCAGTGTGGATAAAAACCAGCCTCCTTCACAGTTCAAACCACCCCCCTCTGGCTGTGGCCATTAGGACAGGGAGGGAAAACAGAGACTAATACTCTTGCCCGGGAGACCAATGCTGCAAAACTCCATTAAATGCACTTCATATTGGGAACATGTTTGTTTACCGTGCTTGGAATACCTTGCCAAGGCTTTTTACTTAATTTTTAATGGGCACAGCTGAAGGATTTAGGGCCAAATCCAAAGCCCAGAGCGGCCAATGGGCAGGACTGCGACTGACAACTAGCCTTTGGATCAAACCCTTCACTTATTCCTTCTTAAGGAATGGCTCTGAATTGACAATTTTGGAAAAAGTTGAAGAGCTTATATTACTTTGGCAAAAGCATTGTTTGCAGTGCTTTCCCTTTGTCCCTCTCCCCAAAACACAGCCTCAGCAGCCATGAGAAAGGAGCTCTCTAGCAGGCAGAGGTTCGTGCAGCGACTCCTCTGCTGTAAGTATTCTGCCTACTTCAGGCTAAGCACAGCACAGATTTTGTGACAGGGGCAAGTTTAGCCTAAGAGGGAAATATTTTGAGAGAGTTGTGCCTTTCTCAAGACAGCACCAAACACAGTTCTGACCACCTCTAAAAGCATTTGCATTAAAAAGCAGGGGTAAAGTTACACAAAGTGTCATGCTCATGTTTTACTGCATAGTATTTGCTAAAATCTGAGATAGAGACAAAAAACTGAGCAAAATAACATTAATAGCATTAAACTTTTAAGAGTAAACTTTTCCCTCTGCACAAATTTACACTGCAAGGAAAGGAGGAAGCTGAACTGTTCCCACAGCCAAATCTGTTCATTTGGTTGAAGTCCCTGGGTTGGACTGCACATTAGTGTTGGAAAACACTGTCCAGGGAACTCTGAAGCTACGCTTATCTCTAAAGCTGGCTGCATGATTTGTTTTTATGCACCAGGTCAACCTAAGGGCTACGTACAACTTATCTGTCTCCTCAGCAGGAACTAAATTATAAGGCTCTCTTCAGCTGACCTTGCCTCTTTTCCCAGTTTCTGGCTGTTCGTGAACCATCTTTAATTTCCCCCCATGCCCATTTGCTACTGGAAGTCATTTGGCTTCCAATACCTTTTGTGAAAGGCACTCCCAGACTTCACCTTGCAGGCGAGACTGGAGACAGGAGGATTGACAAAATGGAAACTGATTTTTTTTTACAAAAATTTCATGTTCTGGATCCTTAATTTGATCGGAACAACGTAAGAATCACCTACGTGGGCACAGATACTCAGCCAGGACGACAACAGTGCCTCCTGTGAGCATTTAATGGGGCTTAAATTTATGGAAAAAAGAGAAGGAAGTGCTGATTTAAGTGTGCCCACAAGGATCAAGGAAAACTCAGACATCTGGGAAGAGGAGCAGAGGGCCAGAGTGGCTCAGAAGGGCTCACATTTCTCCCTGGAGACTGTGTGGCTGCTCTGGGACAGCTCTCAAGACATGCCAAGCCAACAGAAATTGTCCCAGCCCAGCCCTGAGATTGATGGTGCTGCAGCACAGCCCCTCCTCTTCTGCACAGCTGGAAGAAAAGAGTGTGAGATTTACACTGAGCACCTTCTCACTGAGAGAGGCCTGATCCAAACTGGTTTTAAGCAGCTGCTGTTCAATCCTCTAAACCAGCAGTGCCCACCATCCCATCCCACCCCTCAGGGCTGTGAAGAGATACAGGCAAAGGCTGCAGCCCTTTGTGCCCAGCCGATATTAAATGGCTCTAATGGAGTTCACAGAAGAGCAGTCACATTAAATGTGCAGATGTTCCCTGTAAAGACACAGGGACTCTGCCACAGAAAGTCGTGGGCACTGGGCAGTAAAAGCATTGGCTGGAAGCACCAGCTTTGTGCTTGAAAACACCTTGAGTTCTTGGTATCTTAAGACTGATCCTATAAAGTGATCTTTGCAGTCCTCTCTTCTAAATACTTTTAACACCATGGAAAAGCCTCTATACCAAACGTGTCGTGTGAGCTTTCCTTACTGTGCACTTCAACCAGAGCTGAAGTATCCAAATAACATAGTTTCAGACTTTGAGAACATCTCAGTAAATACTAATCAGATCAATATGCAAATTCTTTCACTTTTTCAGCTTTGGGCTGCCCACATCTGTGCAATTGCTGTATTGTATCACATTTCACCCAGACAGCAGTGAGATGATGTTCATCACCCATCACCTTTAGAAGCTTCCATCTCCCAGTCCTCCTAGCTAAGGATACTCCAAGCCTTACTTTTATCAGAGACTTCTCCATGGTAAAAACATACGGTGATCTTTCCAAGTGGATAAATTATTTCCAATGGGGGCTTGTGTGAGACCACTGAATTCACTTCTGCTTTTGAATTAAGTCACCAAATTTCAGCCTAGGTATTTAAAGAAGAAAAGCTAAAATTCATAATGTGACACTCCTTAGATTTCACTCTGGTTCCTCTACTCTCTTCTGCCTAGTGCTCACAGGTTCCTGTTTTTAAATTAGGAAGTATATATCCAAGTTACATTGGCCTGAATTTATTTGCAGTGTATTGAGATAAAAGTTCAGCTACGATATAATTAGAATTAAGTGGGGTAATAGGCTCCAGATTTTTAAAAACATATTAAAAGGAGACCTCTCTTTCTCTCTGCTTATTCCTCATAATTACAATATGAATTTAAGGCACTATAAAATTAATAGAACCCTGACTGCTGACTGAAGTCTCCTACACAGGCAGACAGACAGCCTGTCCCTGCCCGTGCCCTCCAGCTGAGACTGTAACCCTACACATGATAACAACAGCTTTTGCTCTAGGCAATCTCATTTACTGACCCTTTAAGAAGGATGTTAAAAGACCAATTGAAACTAATAATGTGTAATGTTTTCTGTGAGCTCAAACCTTGACCATACGCAGAAGATTTTAAATTACTCACCTCATTACATGCCACAGAAAAGCTGTGGGAAAATCACCCTCTACTATTGTTTTTATAAATAAATTTTAAAAAAATAAAATATATATATATATACTCACACAGAGGGAGATTTGTAAGCTGGAAGTGCAGATATGGCAAATTCACCTTTAGCTTATGATGTTATGATGGGCATAGTTTGATTTCATGTTTTAGGGAGGTTTTGGTGAATTTGAATAGTTAAACCAGTTTCCTCATCCCATTTCCTTGCAAGATGTTTTTGGCCTGATGCTGGTGTCCGAGCAGGCTGGGGCAGAGTGGGCCGTGGTCTGGAGATGTCATGGCCACTGTCCCATGGCCCTGAGGCTCTGAGAAGGATGCATTGTGCATCTAGGTCCTCTTAGGAAGAAAATCTGTTTTTTGTGCTGTCATTTCACAAATAGGAGTGGACTTAGCTGGAAGGCAGTGGCTGTGTGTTCTGAATGCAAGAGGGGGGAGATGGAAAGGGAGGCTCTTGTTGGCAGCTCGAGAAGATGAGCCATTGTGTCCAGCCATGTACCTGATATATGCAAGTACAGCAGCTCTGTGCACACAGGTATATTCACTCAAGTGTAGGATATGATATAATTATAGGCAATTAAATCATTTTCCCTAAGATGCTTTTTAGAAATCAAGCTGTTACTTATTCATCAGGCTGTCAGTAAACACAGCTCTGTCACACACAACATGTTTAACTTCTGCTCAAGTTACACTACTTGAACACAGTCCTCACGGTAATTAATGACACCTCTATCACTTCCCAGCTTTTCCAGACTTCTGCAAACAAACAAAAATAATAACTGAGGGAATTTGCCTTTACCCATTTGAAAATGGAAAGGTTTATTTAGTCTGTTTGCTTTTTACTTACTATTTCTATATTCAGTACAACTTCTACAGGTGGGGGAGAGTCACTCTGACCCCAGTCCTGGGAATGCTCAGTCATGCCAGCACCTTCAGGTTAGGGAATAGATCACAAACAAGAATTGAGAAGTTCAGCTTTACAGAGTTCAAGGCTTGCTTTATTATGTTTTGAAAGTGATTCCTATTCACTTCACAAATATATATATTCATTATATATATCAAATATATATATATGCTTGTTTTGTTTCACAAACGTACTTATTTTTGCCAGTTCATATATATATATATATATATATATATTTATGTGTCCTGTAAACACATACAAGTGAGCCCTGGGCCTGCAGCCCAGCTGATTGCAGCTCTGGGGGTTAAGTTAGTTCTGGCTCAGTTTTCTGAAGTTATGTCTACACTTTTCTCTTCCATCAGGCAGTTCTCTCAGAGGCACTTTATGTTGCAGTCACAGATGAAAAATGATGTATTGCCTGGTCTGGAAATGTCAAGTGGACGAGTGAGAAGTGTATTTTGGGATGTTCCTGGCAATAGCATCATTAAAATCCAAGCTGCAAAGCTGAAAAGCTGTCTTAGACCCTCTACAACCTGGGCTTGTCCTCAGCATCTACCAGCTAGGCCCACTTTAATTCATCACAAACAGCTTCTGTCTTCATCCTCAAAAAGTCATGGAGCTTAAACAATGTTATTTAACCTCCCGTGCCCTCTCCCCATATTTCTACCAGCGCCAAACACCCGTAAAGTCATTCCAAAAAGCCACACGTTACCCAAGCAATGCTGCCTGAGGAAAGCATTCAGGAGTGTTTATGGGGCAGCTGAAGTGTAATGATTTAGTAGATGTTTATAAATGTTTATACTGTACAGATTAACATTCCCCAGGGGGCCTGTAATGAAGAGAGTGCTCCAACTGGAATCAAACCAGCCAGCCTGGGCTGAATGAGCATGAATGAATCCTGCTGGCCTACCCTCACGAGCTGTTTACTCAGTTTGAACGGATTTCCTCCATCCATGCTCCTTCAGCATTTTATTTTGGGAGAGGCAGCACAGGAATCTGGTCTCAGAAGAAGCACAGTTTGGAAACATGTTAGAAAATCCAGCCCATCACTTGGATCGTAGGAATTACTCACAAATTACACTAGACAAAAGAACAAAGAGCCCAGCCCCTGGGCTGTGGAAGTGAAGGCTGAAACTCCTGTTGACTTCAAAGGGAGCTGGGTCTCACTCTCAGAACCTGGTTTTCAAACATCGTTTCCAAGTGTAAACACTGACAATCATACTGAAGCAGCCAAGCCCTGCTACTGGGCCTTGGCTTCTACAGTTTGTTTCACATTAGGCTACAATGGTTAAAAAATGTGACTGCAGGTAGTGAGATGTTGTGTCCCAGAAATGGCTGATGGGAGAAATACTGAGTTACTGTGTGGGCAGCTTCACCAAATGAAGGAACAACTTCACTTTGTTTTCACGTTCAAAGAGTGGAAATATCTGCTCCTGGTACTGGCTGCATGAAATGGTTTTGAATTGCCATGGGTTTAACATCATGATAACCAAACTCAAAAATTAAGACTGGGAACTGGTGGATGAAGCTGGGCCTGCCTTGATGCCTCAGGAAGCAACGAGCAAACAGGTTTTAAAAGATCCTAACAGCAGTAATGACAAGGAGAAGTAAGAGAGGAAGATCACTTATTTTGGGCATGGTGCCAAGTGGAAAAAAATTAGCCTTTGAAATCACAAGTAAAGAAAGAAATCGCTCTGGATTTCTGCTGTGGTCAGAAGAGTAAGATTTTTGTACATGACTACATGTATATATTCAGAGAGTGAATCATTTCAGGGGGGCCAGGGAAGGGTGGGAAGAAAATAGAAAGGATCATGGCATGGCCATAGTCAGCATGGCCAGAAACACCAAGCAGAGTGAACTATATCTTCAGGAAATTTGTATCTTCTGCTGCCAGTGGATTTGTGCAGAGGGCTTTTTTCCAGCTGTACTTTTTCTTTTGCTGCTCTGATAAGATTTCTCACTTCTCCAAAAATTATTCTACCTCTGACTCTGAGAGTGACATGCCTGCATAGGACAAGCAGCAACATCATGCATTTCAGGTTTTCTCAAAATAAAATACCAAGTACTCCTTGCAAACTCTCAAACCACAGCACTGGAAGCTGAAAATGTGTAGTGTGATTCTGGAGGCTCTCCAGTGGGTTGGAGAGATGGAGAGGGCTCAAAACATAAAATAATTACTTTCAATGGCTCTCTGAGATGTTTTTCAAAGCTCAAAAACAAGTTTGCTTTGAATTTTGAATGGACACAGTGGACAAAGGCAATTTTGTTTGCAGTGGTTTATTTGCCCATGTCACGAAGCTTTCTGAGCTCGTTGCAGTTGTTGGCAAACACTCCTGGTACAAGTTCTGTGCTGTAACCCCACCTGGGTCTTTAGAGCAGTGGAAAAGACAGGTATTTGAAATCTTCTGGAGTCCAGTAACCATCAGGTAATTAGCTGTAGCAGACTTACAGAGTAGGAAAGGCTCACGAGAGCTCTGAAATGAAAGCAAAAAATGCCTCCTGGAACTAATTTTAGAGTGGCTTGAAGTATTTAATGCTGCAAATTATTGCCAGTGAGGAAACATCAAGGTACTGCTGGATCTTAACAGTGGCAAAGCAGCAGGAATGGTTCACCCTAAGCTGCCTCTTGCTGATGACTAAGCAATCAGACACACTTCTCACCCCTCACAAGGTGCAGGGGAAGCTATGTTTTCTTCCCAGTGACATGCAAAGTGGCCTGGAAGTGTTCCTCTCCTCTTCGAGTCTGCGAAGGATCCTTAATCAGCAAAGCCAACTCAGCCCTGCCTTGCAAACAGCAGAGAATAAGGAAAAGGAGAGCAAACACTGGGGTACAGACAGCATCCACCACTGCATCATGCTGGACCCCTCTCCCACGGGCGCTCTCCACCCTTCAGAAAGCAGGGAAGGGTTTGTAGAGGGGCAAAAGGAGGCAGAGCACTTTACTCTTTCATAACTAGGATCTGTCTCATTTGGAAAAATGTCTTTCTGATTCATTGCTCTGCTCATGAGTCCTCATTAATGAAGCTGATGAGATTGGACTTATTCTTTCATCCCTCCAGGAGCCAGTTTCTCCTGTGTGGAGAAAAGAAATGTCAGCCTTGTGAGGACTGCTGTTAGCAACAAGAAATACCAGATATGAGACCAGAAACAGATCTCTTAGGGTCATAAGCTCTATTTGCCCTCACACATGTCTTCAGATTTGCAAACCCCTTCTGTATTTCTACCAGACGTCTTGTGAGGAAAAAAAGGAAAGTCCATGTTTCTTCCCAGTGGGAAGATACTCAAGAATCCTGTTTCTTTGATGCTTAAAAACCTCTTCATTTACTTTCCAGACAGAATTTATTCATAGGCAATTAATACCCGTCTGTTCTTGTGCCAAAATATTCTTCTATCTTTAATAAGTGCTCTGTCTAGCTCGGTGAAAGCTCTGCACTTGATTGCTACAGAACTTAGGAGTTCCCTCTTCCACAAGCCACAGGAAGAAGTGTTAATAACAGAATGTGCTGTAGTTCCCCACGCAAATTTTGCAGGAGCCCATACAGGTGTGTGCAAGAATCCAAGCACTAATCTCAAAGTGATTTCCACTACCAGCTCTCCCAGCTGTAAAGCTTTTCTCATCGTTTAAAAACAAAGGAGAGGCAATGAGCTACACTCCAACATTTGCTTGAAAACTGTTTCCCAAACAGAAGAGCTGCAGTGTCTTTCCAAAACCCACCAGGCACCAAGAAGTATTTCCTTTGCAGCCACCAGAGTGAAGATCCTGCACATTTCATTGAACAACAAGAATTTTTGAACTCAGACTTTGTTTCTGTTTAGGCACAGGTATCCTTTTGCACATGCACCCTTTATATCTGCAAAACCAAGTAATCAAAACGTCAGAACTAAGGTTAACCATAAACCCTTATTCATCTGCATTATGAGTCATTCTTTAAATATAGGATTATGCCCTGTTTTCCACCAGATTCTACCTCAGGATGGACAGCATTCACTTAATAAGCAGATATTCAATATTTTGTTACAGTGTCATTATTCAGTGTGTGGCTTGAGGCTTCATTTACCACACACTATTCCAAACCTGCTTGGAAGACACAATTGCTAATTTTCTTGTGAAATTTTCTAGGGCTCTTATCAGTATGGCATATGAGTGCTTCACAACCCTCGTTTCTCCTAACAACACCCTGTAAGACGAGAGGATATTATTATTCTTGTTTAACAGATGGGAAACTGAAACACAAAGAGATTCAGGTCAAAACATTCTGCTAGAGTTGGGTCCCCAAACTGAGATGTCTGGGAATTGATTTCTCAGAATGCTTAACATTGTACAGCATCATATGTCAGGAGAAATAGCACTGGCAGTGTACTCTGCAAATGGAAACAGGGAAAGCAAAATAAAATTAATAGCCAGTTGGGAAGAATTTAGTTCAAATCGACTTCTCTGAGATGGGATGAAAGTTTTGCAGGATTCAGATGCTTGAACCATAAGATCTCACTTTTTCTTTTCAGTTCTCTGCCTTTTACTATTTGCTTCCACAGCAAATCCAGGCTGTCCATCAGGCATCCGCCTCCTCCTCTCCCAGCTCTGACTCATGTCCTGAGCTGCTCCACCTTCTGAACTGAATGAGACCAGGGTCCTTTGCTAAATATAGCCCATGGCCAAGCAATTAAAGACTAGACAAAGCACAGGTACTAAAGGAAGCCAAATAAACACTCTGCAGGAAAACCTAATTTCATGATTTCCCGATATCCATTTCTAAAAAATTAGCCTTTCAAGGAGAACAGGCTCCCCTATACATATGTATAAATATAAAATACACATTTTATATACAAATGTAAATCTAAACTAAAATATAAATTTATTTTATATATTATAAATGTAATATATAGGATAAAAATGTTATTGTATATGTGTAATAATATAAACTTATGTATACTTATACTCTCGTTTCTGATTCATAATCAGACAAAATTTTCCAAAGACTGGAAAAGGTATCTGGCATGGTATATTATGCCTAAATAATTAAAGTTTTCAGTTTAAAATTAAAGGTGAACAAAATAGGTTTCAGTTCAGTGTTCTGACTGTGTCTTTCTGCTTCAGGAAATCAGGATATGTGTGCCTGGGTAAATCAGAACCACTTGTATTTTATAACATTCCCTGCTGAAGGAGTGTGTAGAAGCAGAGATCCAAATTTCCAGTATTCAGGAAATTCAGTTATTTCTTAATTTCATTTCATTCTGAATTGAGAGAACACCTATGTCTCCCTTGCCTCAAACTTCCAAATTCCCTTAAAATTTTATTTGTGTTGGGTTTAAATTGTTCTAAATAAATCAACCAGAGCTGATACTGGAAATTTTAATGTGAATATTTGGAGTTTGACAGAGTTAAAAGGAAATAAAGAAGCCTGGAAAGTTTCAAGCAATCCTTGTTACAGGTACAACACCAGCTATTTCTAAAATACCACTGCAGTAGCATCTACCTTTTGTAATAAAAAACTTAATAAATGTGCTATGTGTTATTTTCAATACAGCGATACTAAGGAATGTATCCTCATTTTCCAGGTACTTTTACTGTCTCTGCCACTTAGAGCAGAGTGAGGGGTGGAGCTCTGTTCTTTCCTCACACACAGATCTGTCTCATTTCCTGCACTCACAGAAAAAGACCTGAATCTGAGCTGTTTTAGCCTAAAGGACCCACCAGCAGTGTGTGTGAGAAGGAGCAGCAGGTCTGAGTTTCCCATCCTGCAGCGACTGCAGCAGGCAGAGCTAGCCCACCTCAGCTCCCAGCACAGAGCACACACTTGTGGCCACACCAAGGGGACTTTTAAGAGATGAACCCGGGGTTTGGGTTAATTAAATGCCATACAAAGTCAGACAACCTGGCAGTTTCACTGATTAATATTTTGCTCATTGTTTTCTTATCAAGGGGACAGGCAATTTGACTCAGTCACCTTCAAAGGACATGCTGGGGCTTGTGTGAACCTGGGCTTCTCCCAGTTCTCAAAGGAACAGTCATGAGAACTGTTTAATCAAAAAACACCCTATGTCAGGATCTTCTATTTTGAAGGGAGGAGAGAAATCAGAATTCAGCACTCAGCCGAGAAGGGCTCTTTCCGTAATGCTGGGGCAGTGGAAAGCGCTCAGCTGCCAGCAGCCAGCGAGGAATTCCCCTGTCATGAGGGCCATGACTCACACGTGCCCCTGCTGCTCCTCTCCCTCAGATGTAGGGGCCATACTTGTGGTCTGGGATGTGTCAGGAGAAAGGACCTGGCAGAGTCTCCTCTGTTACACAACCCTGCTGTCCCTGCCCAGAGGCACGCTCCACCCAGGGCAGGCAGCTGCTGCAGGTGGCATGGGCTACACCATCCTTTTGCAGCTGATATTTCCTTTCTCTCTTCATTTTCCTTAACCCTCTGCTCCTCTGGAATAACCAGAGTGAGCCAGTCAGTTCCTGAGCAATCACAATACTGGTGTAAAAGTCATCCCGTAAAAAAAGGGATTTTTAGCGTGGGTTTTAGCGGTGTAAAATGAGGCTCCACACAGAGCAGAGCTGACACAGGTATGGAGATCTCTCATCAGTTTTGCTCAATAAATTCACAGCAGAGCTGCTGCCACAGCAGCACCAGCAGTTTGCAGCATTTGTATTTGTCCTCTGGCTATTTATTACTGTGTTTTTCACAAGCCCTTTTAATGCCTGCAGGAGTAATTTATGGGGACAGAATAGCATGAAAAGAGCAGATCCCACTTATTTGAATCTCTGGATGATGAAAATCACATGAGAAGAGCAGGCTTCACATTGTTTCCTCTCCCTAAATGGCTTTCTGAGGCAGTAAAAGCCATGTAACAGCAAACATAAACACTGCACAAACACCAAGATATTCAGGTTTGTTTGGACTTATCCAAAGGCTGCCCAGAGATTTTTCAGGTTTATTCAGGTTTGGACTCTGTTTTGTTAACTCATTCCATAAAACATTGCAGGTTGTAGTTAGTCTTAATATAACCAACTAAATATGTGCACTAACATTTCTTTTAACTAATTTCACTGCACAAAATTATTACTTTAATAAAAACAATTCTTAGTAAAAATCCTTTTACTTTTCAGATTGATGAGTAATGTGTGTGACTGTGGTGTTGCTTTTTCCCTTTTTTTTTTTTCTTTTTTCTTTATTTGGCAATTCTCACAGCTTTTGCTCCAGCACATGAAGCAGACTGATCCAGACATCCAGGATCATCCAAGTTTCCAGCAACTGACATGCTGGTTATTAATGTTAAAAATAAGCAAAATAATGAAGCATGACTAACAAACTTTTTTGATCTTGTGAACACTCATTTATGCAGTGACATTAGGAATCATAACCTTTTAGTGCTGAGAGTAACAGTAGGGACATGGAGAGGTCACCAAGTTTTCTTCCTAGGGCTAGGGGTGTAATTTTGGAGGTATCTGTCACACACAAAAGTTTAAAATGACATGTAATTTCTAAAATAAGTAGCATTTGCCTGTAAAAGACAAATTAAAGAGGTTTCTTTGCCTTGACTTTTTTCATTAATTAACATTCTGACTCCCAGATTTAACTTCCGGAATAGAATAGAATCACAAAATGGTTTGGGGTGGAAGGGATCATCTCATTTCAACCCCCTCCCTGCCATGGCCAGGGACACCTTCCACTGTCCCAGGCTGCTCCAAGCCCTGTCCAACCTGGCCTTGGACACTGCCAGGGATCCAGGGGCAGCCACAGCATCTCTGGGCACCCTGTGCCAGGGCCTCCCGACCTTCATAGTGAAGAATTTTTTCCTAATATCCAATCTAAGCTTACTCTCTTTCAGAGTAAACCCATCCCCTCTTGCCATAGGATACAATGTTTTCTACTTCAGCTCTACTCTATTTCATGTTTTGCCTTAAGAGACCAATTTATTACAGTGAGAGATGTAATTTCATAGCATATTTCAAACAACCACAAGTGTACCTGCTTGGCTGCTCATTTTTCACAAAATCTTTCCAGGAAGCATTTAAAAGTCAGAAGACTGCCCTGAAATTTGTTTGAATAATCCAGGCTTCACGATTCTGCAAGAGAGAACAGAATGTTAACTTGAGATGTTTCCTCTGCTGCTTGTCACACCAAAAGGCCATAAAGGCAGGCTGTTTTCCTACAGCTTTGTGTAGACAAATCTCAACCTAGACCTTCATCCAGCAAAAAATCTGCACTCATTCTCACCTTCCTTCACTGTTACCTCTATGCAATCAGAGGAATGATCCACAGTGCACAAAGCAGCCATCATGTTCAAGTCTTTGCAAAATCCCAGCCCCTCCAGACCTGAGCTGTGCAAAGCCTCAGGATTATTCATAATTTCACCAGCCTGATTCAGCAGAAAGAACGTGGAACCATTTAGAGTCACATTTAAAGCTGTTTATGGGTATGGGGAAAAGTTGTGTCCCTCGAACAAAATGTAGCTTTCTCTCAGCTTCACTCCTGGGTTAGAGGAGAATTAAACTGCTCTGGAACTTGCTGGGAAGAGGGGGAGCAGGGGGATAGAGAAGGACAATTTATCTCTAAATTACATTGCTCTTCAGAGTAAACCACAGAGAGCTGTAATGGGACAAGTAATTTTTTTTATATAGTATAATTAATTAGAACCCATAAACCCCAATTAAACAGCACTTTTGAGACTATCAAGTGGTGCATGTTTGAAACTGCAAATATGACAGTATAAGTACATTTTTATAGCTGGGCACACTCCTCAGGATTATTTTCAGTGCTCTACTAAAATGGGAAATGGCACCAGTTAGGCCTCTGCTAATAAATCGCTTGGAAACAGGCGATATTAATAATCTTTATGGGGGTAGGATGGAAGCCAGATGGGGCAGGGAGGGGAGTGTGAAAGTGGCATAATATATTGGCCTGGAAAACATAACCCAGGCCAAAGCAGAAATGTAATCTTGGTGTGTATCAGAGAATGCCGAGAATAGAAAAGGAGAGGTGATGGCTGAAAGGGGCCTCGCCCTAGGAGAGGAGGAGGATGGTTTCTGAGGTAAGGAAGGCAACATCCTACAAGCTGAGCAGCTGCACGGGCAAGGAAGCAGAGGAAAGAGATGCTCCAGGGGATTTAACAGCCCCTAGCAAGGAGAGAGCTTCGTCCCTTGGCCCAGACAGGAATGGTGCTGGGAGCTCCCTGGGCATCCTGCTCTGGAGGAGCTGTGCGTGCAGGCGATGGGCGCTGTGTGCTCCGTGCACAAGCAGCGTGAGGAAAAGCTCCCTCAGGCCTTGTTTATTTACACGAGGCCCGCGTTGTGTTTCACTTGGCAGGCGGGAGCCCCGTGCTGCGTGCCAAGCGCTCGCTGCGCTGCCCCGCAGGCCCTGGCGCGCACCTGACAGCCATTAGCGCCCGGGCCCATTTTGTTCTCACATTTCGGGCACTGACCCGCAGCCACGCACGGCTCCAGCACACACTCCATCACCTCCCTGTCAGCGGCTCCAGCCCGGCAGCCCCTGCCCTGCCCGCCAGCACCGAGCTAATGAGGGCTGGGAGAAGCCTCCACCTTCAGAGAGACTCCCCTCCTCACACAGAGAGCAGTGGACACTCCACAGAGGCCTTCTTGCTCCTTAAATTATGACTTTGCTTGCATTTGGAATGTTTTATCCTTCAGAAAATAGCAATGCAGCATGCTAAGTAAACAACTGGTGACAACTGAGCCTTGGTGACAGAACCAGACATTAAATTCTAGCACTCCTGTTTAGCTGTACAGTGCACCTCGTGCAAGCTGCTCCCAAAAAGGGGCGTCTTTATCTTATCAGTCACTCAGAAAATTCCTCCAGTCACCTATCAACATAAGAACATTTATCTAGAAATACAGAAAAATATGCTTTCAGATGAAGGAGAACTGGAGGGAACAGCTCATGTGGATAGAAAGTGTTGTGGCGAACACTCGCAGCATCCCTGGGAAGACATGGGGAGGACTTAAGAGCATCAGGGAGATAAGAGCTTTCTGCAGAAAGTCTTTGCACTACATGGTATGGAGGTCTGCAGAGCACTGTCATGTGTTTTATATATGTGGGGAGGCTACTCAGCTCTTAGTTTTAAAGAATCCATTTACTAAAGTAGAGAATCTTATAAATATTTGGATTTCTTAAGCCTTATACCAATTTATGTGCACTGAGACCTTAAGCTTTCTCACAAACATAAATTATTCTAAGATCTGACTCCTTAGCAGCTCTAAATGCTGTCATTTTAGTTTGATGGAGACATATCTTTCCTTTCTATTTTCTTTGTGCACAATTTTCTCAATTTAATGTCAATAGGGACAGAGACTCTGACAAGTCAGCAGTCAGTCTTGGGCTGCAGACAAGTTTTGGACTAAGTCCCTATGAAGTTAAAAGGAAGGGAGACTTAAATCACTGGAGAGCTCCAGATTCCCATGAGACAGAAGAGCATTATAATTTTTTTCTATGTCAGTCTCAAGGTAATGGGCTTTTCAGTGATCCCTTACCAAAATTTATTTTTAAAAAAAAACCAAAAATTCCAAACAAGCGAAGACTCATTTTGGATTTGTGTTAGAAGCTTTTTTCTAAATCTCTCTGAAGCTGGCATTGTTGAATGTGTGGCAATTCAGCACAAGACCTTTTAGTCAGATCGACAGTTGTAGATCTAATAAAATACTCATACCATGTTCTCAGACAGTGCAAAAGCAGTATTTTACCTGAAATATATTAAGTAGATCCTGATATTGAGATTTTCTCCTAAGTCTGTATGGTTCATATGTAGCCTCTCTACAAGCCTTGTACTTAAGGTCTCACTTCTTTGTTCCTTAAACTCTTGGGCTTTTCGGAGGATAATTTCCCATTTGAAAGCTGAGGCACTTTAGACAGGATATAAATGGACAGAAATGAAAATAGACCTGAGTATGTATAAACTGGGATGATTTAATGTAAGATACTTGAGGTTCTTGCTCCAACAGCTGAAAATATAGGCTGTATTACTAATATAGGTTTTATTTTTTTAATCAAAAAATAAAAATGTGTTCTGCATTTTACAAGGCATAGTGAGATGAAGAACCCTGTCCTCAGTTTAAGCAACATACATGGCAAGAATAATCTCTTTGGACACTGCAGAACTGTAGTGGAGATTCATGAAGACACAAACAGGGTCATCACCTCGTGAAGGAAGGACAGAAAAAATTGCCTTAATCTTAAATGGTGATTTAGATATTTCAAGAAAAAAAAGCACATTTTAAGGAAATTGGAAAGCTGTGACTGCAACAGACTCATGGTCTAGTTAGTTAGGGGGTAGAGGCACAAGGAATATCAGCAATCATCAACAGGATGGCAAATGCCATTTGAATAGACGTGTGTCATTCCTGTACCACAGCCAAGTGAAACTACAAACACTATTAAAAGTATAAAGAGGCTTTAATTTACATTCCTGCTAAGGCGTCTTTCTGTTGCCAGAATATTGCTAGTGGGCTTAGTATAAATGAGAATCTGGCCTTAATATTCTCAAACAGAAAAGTGAAATACACAGACATATTGACTTGGATTCGTGTGCTCTGTTCTGTTAACCCAAGGTATCTGCACGGACCAAAACTGGCAGAAAGAATATGAATCTGTACCTGCAGTGCACAGCAACTCCAATGAGCACAAATGGTCTGGAGAATCACTTCCTATGACAGCAAAATCGGCCCTGTAGAATCATAAAGGTTGGAAAAAACCTCCAAGATGTGCAACCATTAACCCAGCACTGTCAGGTCCACCACTAAATCATGTCCCGGAGTATGCATCCAAACATTTTCTGAACGTTTTAATATTGCATATTTCTTTTATTTTTAGCATCACATTCCCCAACAGAACACAATTCAAAACACTCAACTTCATTTCCCCTCTGCCATGGCAGCAATCTTGGTGCTAAAGTCAGAACTCCAACATCCACCTAAACACAAGCCACCCAGGAAGATCCAATACTTTATAACAAACTTCAGACTTTTAATACAAATGACAAAAAGCCGTGAATACCAGCAGTGCCTGGGGAGGAAGCTGTGTCCTTTGCTGGAGAGAGGCACAGCAATAAAGCAAATGGCAGCAATCCCTGCCAATGTGACCAGGGGCAATGCACACCAGCCAGCAGCTGGAGGAGCTTCCTTCTATCACCAGAAGCATCTCTGCACCCTGCCCAGTAGCCCAGTTTCAGCTGTGACCCATTCCAGATGCTCCAGAGGAAAAGGGAAGAACAAACAACCCCAGAGGGCAAGTTAGGCATGAAAAGGGGGAGAAAAAACACAACATAACACCATCTCATGCCTGTGAGGAAGCCCTCGAGCAAAGGCATGAGATGTGTTTCAGACTCTAAAAAGAGCTTTCCATCAAAAAGAAAAAAAAATCATCATATGAGAAACACAGGACAGGAAAAGGTAACTCCAAATGTGTAAGCAAACGGGCTTGGAACCAGATGAACTTTAAGGTCCATTCCAACCAAAGCTTTTCTATGATTCTATGAAAACAGGCAAAATTCTGAGATGTTTGAAATCAGTGACAAATCCCTCAAAATTTATTTGTGCCAAGATTTTGAGGTGAACACATTTAAGTAGATTCCTACATTTATTTCTAAATAAGAGATGTGTAGCTCTTGAAATGTCTTCTTGGGATGTGTTAATTTTGATAGGAAAATGAAAGGTGCTAATTTGTCCCTGTCGCCGTATAATATTAAACAGTTAAATGTGGGCTGATTTTGGAAACAGTACATGGCAGACACACTTAAAAAAATAATTCAAAAGGTACTGAAAGAATAATCTTTTCCAAATCTGTCAACAAGATTCTATCCACTGTTCCTGGCAAGAAATACAGCTTAATTTGGTAAAACAATCACTTTTGCTCTCCCAAACACTGTAAAACAAGTGGGGTCATGGAAAGAAAAGTGGGAACATTAAAAAGACCCTTGATAAATACTCAGGGCCGTGCTGCTATTATCGTGAGGTATTTCCAAGGACCTGCACAGGTTTTAAAAGAACAAATAAATGAGGAGGGCAGGAGGGAGCTCAGACTGCAAGGGCTGAGGCACTGCAAATTCAATTCACCGCGTGGTTTTGCTATGAATGCTTTTCCAGCTCTCACACCATTACATAGGATGTAGCATCATAATGATGTCAACTCTTGGACCAAAGAACAAGCTGATTTAAGTTTTATGAGGGGAAGGATGAATACTTTCAAAGGAATGGTGAACCAAATAATACAGAACTGGTAGGATCACAGTTCAGGGAACTCACGGTTACACTTTGAACTATTTTTAGCAAGGCACTGCAAGTTCAGGGATAGTTAGATGGAAAAGGCCTGCACAGCTCAAGCAAAGCACAGCTTCTCAAAGCATTGACAATTTGCTACCAAATTTGCAGGGAGAGAATCAAAACCTCTCTTCCCTTTCACTGGAGGTGACTGCTTGTAGCAAGGCTGCTCTGTGTGTGTGTGTGTGTGTGTGTGTGAATGAGCACCGGAGGCTGTGCAAAGCCATTCCTCTCTGTGCCCCACCCTGGCACAAAGGACAAACTCCCCTTGCGTTCGAGTCAGCACACACCCCTCTCTGCTTTCTTCAGGATTCTCCAAGGCACGGGGTAGCAGGAGGGTGCAGGGTCCAGGCTCCATCCCTGCCTTGCCCACAGCAGGAGCAGCCCCTCCTTGTCCCTCTCATCTCTGCCAGGGTGCTGTGACCTTGTCCTGCCCACCCAAGGAGCTGCTGGATCGGCACAGTTTCAGCCCCAGCATTTTCCATCTGGAGGGAAACACAAGCTCCCTGAAATTCAGATACAAAGGAAAGCACAAGGTACAGAGGTTTTCAATCAAAGCCACTTCTGTTCCTGCAGTAAGAGCAGGTCAATAACCTTCTCAAACTCCCTTTGGAAAGTCACTGCAGATGACTTCTGCCAGCTCTTGCTATGTTTTTCCCTCCTTTAAATGCATACTTGAGAATATCCAGTTATTGCAGATCACCAGGAACACACAAGGAATGGGTTGCTTTATAAGCTTTACTACAATTATGGATAATGTTGGAAATATATACTGTATATTTCCTGTATGGTGGGACTGCTACAAGCACAGAAAATCCACATTGAAGGGGATTTCTATGCAAGCTATGCAGCAGATGAAGATTGTATTGCAAGCTTGAATTACTGATTCAAGCTGCTTCTTCGCCACTCCCCACCCACTTCTCTAATAGCTTTTAAACTTAAATAGCCATATAAGTTAAAATGTTCTTTTATAGGGTGAAATAAACAGATTTTATGGTTCAGAAACTGCAAGTTTAGAGATCAACACTTTACCACTAATTCATGCAGGTTCAGGCTAAAGAAATGGCTCATTTTCGTCTCTACAGTCTGTGAGACTTTTTTTTCCTCAAAAAATCCAAGATGCATTTTAAATTAGATGTTATGAAAACTCTGGATGCAGACAATGCTTTCTCTTTACAAAGTACATCTAGGTTGCTGCATTCCATGTCCCAGATTCCATGAAATCAGAGGAAAGTGACTGCTGAAATTGGTACAAAACTTTAGAATTTACTGTACACATTATTGCTAGCACCTTAAAGCAAACAAACAGAAAATACACAACAAAACAATAACAATAATTTAAAAATAGCAAGAAAGCTTATATATGCCACTCTGGAAATCTAAAAAAATCTCATGACAGCAAATGTAATTTATACTTAAACTTCCTTTTAACTCTCAAAGCCCTGCAAAGAAATTTAGCCCCAGTCCATCCAGTACAATTCTTTCCAGTAGGAAATACCAGTTCCAGCTGTCCCAGCAAAGCTGGGAGAAGCAGGACTGACAAGACCCATACATTCCACAACACATTTCCATTACTAGAATTATCCATTGGACTTCAGGGGTAATGCTGGCATTTCAGTGAGCCAGGGGAATAACCATGACCCAGAGATGTGAATTCCAGATGTACACAGAAATAATTGGAGGGTACAAAACCCCTGGAAGATACAGCTTGGAAAGCTTGGTATGATCTGAACGCACAGAAAGTTATTTCCAAACCGAGGAAAAGCAGGAACTGATTCAACTGAGCAGCGGGAGACTTTGCCCTAAATACTCTAAAGAAAAATTGGGGTGCCCTGATCATTTTATCAGAAAAATTACAGTGATTATGTTTCACTTGTCCATCTCTCTGTTTATTCAACCCTCATCACTATGATTTTTGAGTGTCTCATATATCCAGTAACAGCAAGGGAGTATTTTTCTTCCCATTTATCAGCTACATTAACCAGCATTTAAGTGGTTAAAATGGAGGTTTTGTTTCCAAGCAAAGATAATCCTGTTCCTGACGACACCAGTAACAGTGGTATAGGACAACATAATCAGCAGCACAAGGATATAAACAACTCCCAATTATCCCAAACCAAAATTTTTGAACATCTTGTTACATTTTTTCCTTAGGCCTTAAAATTACTGAGTTGTTATGGTTGGATGCTTTGTGGTGAATAAATCTAGAATAATTCCCTGGAAAGAGTGAATTGCACCAAAATTCTGTTAGTGAAAAAGACCACAGTACCAAGCTTGCCCTGGCTTTCCCATCCATGGGGAAGAACACCAGACCATGTTCTCATAGAGTGGGGACAGGAGATAAAGGGGGAGGAGCGGTGGTGATGTGATTTCTAGGAAGTGCGAAGCAGCTGCACGGAAAACGGGCAAGAGGGAGAGCACAGTAAGAACGCCACACAACAGTGGGATTTCTTGCACTTTTGCTTCTGTCAAAGGGCCAAATTCCCTGTGCCTCCAGGTGAGTAACAAAACACCAACTGTGAAAGAACCCCACTGCACGTGAACACAACCTGAATGGAATCTGAGAGGATCCCTCGGTGTCATTTCCCACACAAAGTGCACGGAGCACCCATCGTGTCTCAGAGCTCTCACACAGATACGAACACGAGATTCTGTGGATTCTGTGCTAGAAACAGAGATGTCACAGGACACGGCATTCAGATCTGAAGACAGATCAAAGTAACCACACTGAGAGCCAAATCCAAGCTTGGGCTTTGAATGTACCTCCAAAACATGGATGGTTTTGGAGCTAGAGTTTGGGTTCTGTCATCCATCTAATCTTGAAATGGGTGGATCAAAGATGTTCAGTCTGAGGCTTAGCAAAGTGCTAACAGATACTTTTGAATAGAAATAGTTCAGTGAAATGCTCCAAGCAAGAAATAAATTTGCTGGTGGGCAAGTCATGAAGTGAAACTGGCTGAGGAAATTGCTACGTACCTATTGATTGCTTTGATATGTTACCTTGTGAGGTTGGATTTATGTGCAACAGGAGTGAAGGAGAGGCACAACGTGGTTGAGGAATTGGACCAGAAAGTTGGTAGCAATGCCAGAAAAGACTGGAAATTAAGAAGGATGCCCAGTGGTTTTGAGTGCTGGCTTGGAAACCAGCAGCAATCATATGTTTGGTTCTCCATCCCAAATTTCCTGTATGACCTTGGCCAAGTCTTCAAGTGCCTCAGCTTCCAACAACTCAAATGGAGCTCATAAACCTTGTTAAAAAATAAGAAAACTTGTAGGGATGAAGGACCATCTCTCACCCACTGCATCCTCCCAGCTTAGAGGTGGTTTGATATAATCATTAAACAGAGGAGGCTGGATGGCTTCCTGAATTATTGCAAATAAAAATACAGATATAAAATGATAGAGAAGAACTGCCTGCAGAACACTTGAAGCTGCAGGGACAAGCCTGGTTATAGACCTTCCAACATTTCCATGCTCTGTGGAAGCCACACTCCTGCTCAAGCTATAGGAAAAACACACAAAACATTGCACAGCTCTGCCTGGCACTGGCATTTGCTCTGCAGATGGCACAAGTGCTGCCCTTATTTTCTACGATGTTTATGCCAATGTAAAGTGGAAATAACTGTAGGAATGAATCCTGACATACATATGTGCGACATCTGGCCACATCAACACTATCATTTATTCCAGAGCATGCATTTTCCTGGCCACCATTTTTCAGCCTACCTTAGTCAACTGCAATAACATTTTTGGCCAGTACAAATTTTTGACCTGATGTCTGTGTAGATCTGAAAGGAATTTCCCTTTCAACACACATGATCTTCCATTAAGCAAAGCCAGTTCCATGATTCCTGGAAGAATTAAGAGGTACAAATACCCTGTAACTCTGGATCCTTGCAGTTAATGCTTTGGTCTCCTTTTAAGGGACAAGAAGTTAATTCTTTCACACCTAGTGCTGCTGGGTCATTTAGGGACAGTCTTATCACTCTCTGAGTAAAGGTACATTCCTAAATAATTCAAAATCTCAGATGCTGTTTATTCTTCTGCTCTAACTGACCAAGTGCTATGTAAATTTTAGAGCAAAAGATATGCATTCAGGCTTGCAAATGGAATGACATCCTAGATGGGTTGCTGTGTTCTGGAGAAAACAAAGGATAAGAATTTACCAATCACGGAGAGTTTTCTCCTGCTATTACACACATTCACTTCATCAATAGTGACAATCAGAGAGGACCAAGAATTTCTACTAGTGTGCCATCCCAGCTTGGCCTGTAGCACTTGCTAAAGAAGGGTTTGCTTGAGGAATAAATGTCTTTAATGGAACAGCATCCTTGGACAACTGTTAGTATAGAGCATAGAAAGGAAGCAGCCCCTTAAATACCTACAAAATTAAAATTTGAATTTGTAATGAGAGCCAAGTGAATGTTTGCATTAAAAGTCAATCCTGATAAATATATTTGGGCAATAAAAACAATGAAAATAATAAAATCAATCAGTAAAATCAGAACAATGAAAACAATCAGCAGCAGAGACATAAAAAACTTAAAACTGAGCTTACAACAAAATATGGATTTGAGAAGAATTAGAAGTTGAAACTTTTCCTCCTCTCAAGTATTCCTTTGAGCTGTGATTTTCAAACTTCCATTCAGCTGCTGCTTAAGCCTGATAGCTCTGAAAGTCATGGCTGCCTGGTTCACCTGTGTTAACAGTCCCCAGAAGCCTGCGTGGTGCTTCACTTACAGTGCACAACTGCTCTGCTTGGAGGGGGCAAAGCTGCTGCCTTCCTGCTGGAAAAGTTAAGGCAAATTGTGGAAAACAAGGGTTGTGTCCCAAACCTTGCTTGCTCATCGCTTTACACTTTTCCATTTTGGGAATGCAGCTCCCATTGATACTTATAACTAGAGAAAACTCTGGGAGAAAATGCTCAGGTCTAAAAGTTGCCATTTCCTGCCTCCTGCAGGAAGGTCACTCAGCAAAGATCTCCAGATCCTTGCATCTAGCACATGTGAGGACATGGTATTTTCCTTTTCCAAGCTGCAAACCACAGAAGCCTCTTTAGCCACAGAGACATAAGATGCACCAGAGAACATTCTCACAAATTATAGCATCTTTATGCAGAAGCAAAGCCAAAGTTAGCTGCTTCCCCTCGTAGTGTAAAAATTCCTGTATAGATTATACACCTTATTAATTCTAGACCAGTGAACTTTCCTCCTACTTTATAACGAAGTGTTACATTATTAGTCAGGCTTCCCAGCAACTTTTGATAAAAATGGTGCTTTTATTGCTGTATAAAAAATACAAGGCAAGTTAAATGTTCAGTATTTTCTTATAAAATATTTAAGTTTATAAACTGTTGCAAACAGGCTGGTGTTTATATAATATTCACAGACATCTGTAATGCCTCTCATGAAAGCTAATGTATAAGCTCTTAGCTACTGCAAAAGGGTTTTAAAGATGCTCTGCCCATCTTAAAATGTAATTCTACATAGTCTGAAGAGCTACTTTGATAACAGTTTGTTTTGAGCTTAATGTTTATTCCTCCCACTGCTGTCTAGGCTGAAATTTGCTTACTTTATGAGTGAGGGCCCCAGTGCAGTGCATTTAAAATTTAAATACCTGACTAGGACACACTTGCTCAGCAGAAAGCACACACATGCTTAATTTCAGGTACATGCTTACATCCTTTATGTCTCAGGACTCAAATCATACGCCCACATTATTTAACAGACAGAAAAGCAGGTGGGAATACAGAAATTTCTGAAGCAGAAGAATGTATTTTCCAAAGGAAAGAAGCTCTAATGACTTCTTTTCCAGGTATTGCCCAACTATCTACCCCTACCAAAAAACAAACCAGTTATTTCAGCTTCTGAGTTGTTGTAATTCATGTTGTGTGTAGATATTTTATTAGTGTTGCTAAAATGAATAGTAAAGCTACTGAGACTACAAGCACACAATTGGTACTACATTCAACAAAATGCCAAGCAGAAGTGGGATTCTTCTCTCCCCACCAGTAGACTGCTAGGTGTCACATTTGCACCTTGTGTCATTTTGATGTGAAACACCAGGAAGAATCAATAATATTTATCATTCTGAGTGCCTTGTTTAAAACAGAACAAAGTCAGAGAGGCTCTTTGTGGACACCTCCTTCAGCTCATTTAGAGGCAGCAGAGCTGATGTAAGAAGGCTGAAAGTCTCAACCACACATCCTGATGCCAGCAGCTGACCAGCACAGTCTGAAGAGAGTCGTGGCATTCCCTTCAAACCTATTTCCACTACACTTCAAGTGTAAACTTGGATCAAATGTGGTTCTGAATCCAAAGGCTCACAGTGCAGATCTCAGGTTACGCTCATCTGGCTCAATGTCTGCAGAGCACTGAAGCCCAGCAATCACTTTATGGCTTCTGCAGATGGAGCATTTGCAGCATTTCGTATTTGGAAAGGCCCAGTGGTTGGTGATCAGTACCAAACCACCAGCCAGTTCCACTGAATGACAGGCTTTGTGCTCCCTCACACAAGTCACAGACTAAAAAACAGCAAAGCAAAGTCCCACAGCAATGTTGACGTTAAGGAGCACTTTCCATATGTACCTCTTTCTTCCCACAGCTACATTTTACAAGTTCCAACACAGCAGAGTGCCAGGTGATGATCAGAGCTGTGATCTCACATCAGGGGCAAGCACTTCTCACACGTTCTTTGGGCCAGGTGAAGACAGCCACAAGCTGGATGGCAACTCCAGATCTGAGGAGCAAGAACAAGCTGCAGGAACAGAGCAGATGAACTGTGAGCAGGCACAAGAACCTGGAATGGGGATCACATGAGTGCAACACAAGTAGACTTCATGAAGGAAAGATCTCTGAAGTTCTGTGAGATCTATGAGTTCCAGGGCTTGGGACCTGATGGAGGAATATTGCCAGTGTCTCACTGTACTGAATAAATAGGGTGCACACTGAGCATCCTGCCCTCAGCCTTACCCTGGCTGTGCTGGGACTTTGACCATCTAAATGTAATCACACATTAATATGGTGGGAGTCAATCAAGTGTTACAAGAAAGTTTTAAAACTCACCCATCCCAGTCAGAAGACTGATTAAAGGAAAGCATGTCACCAGACTATTCCTCTGGGCAGCCATATCATAAATAAATATGGGTTGTGAAAGTAAAGGAGCACGGGCAGCTCTAGGATATACTGGAAGAGTATCTTTCCCCTCTGCACCACACAGATGATTCCAGTCTCAGAGCTTTTTCTGTTTATTGATGATGACTGACACATAGTTTGTACTTGATTTTAAGGAAAGTTACAATGAGGAGTAACATAATGTGCTGTTTTCCAGGAAACATGTGGCAGAGCTGGTATTCATCAGTGTGGAGCACATGTGACAGGTTGTCCGATGGGAGAGGAAAACCTGCACTCGACACAAAGTGCATTCAGAGAAGACTTAAAATAGCAACTGGATCTTCTTATATCCCACTCTGTGCTCATAAAGTGCCCAAAAGTAACTCTAGCCTGCTTTTTCTTCTTTACATCACCTTTCTTTCAAGGATGTGGGGAGGTATTTGACACCTTCTGTTGCTGTTGTCTGCATCCCATGCCTCTAGATAATCTGGAAATTTTCTGTTTTAACCACATTACATATAATAGCCAAAAATGTAGGGGACTGGAGCTGTCCTCAGTGTATCCCCCCACAACTTTTCCCCTGTGAAGAACACCAGATTTTTATGTTGTTACCCTGTGCAATTTACAGGATCTGTGGTCATGGAGGGGAAGTCTCACAGTATGAAAAGGCCTAAAGCAACCCCAGGACAAGAGCTCTTATCCTGTGAGAAACCTTTCAGAGAACTTAAAGGTTTTTTTGCTTAGTTTCTACTCATGTGTTAGGTGTAAGCCAACTGTTTTTCCCCATCATTGGATAGATCTGCCAACTTGTGGGTCTGTGTCCTCGAGAAGACTCATCCTCTACAGTAAAAGCAGAAACAGCTAAATCCCCCTAAACTCTTGCAGAATGACAGATAAAGCCAGTGCAGCAGATCACATTTCTGCTACACTCACACAAGCAATAATTCCTTCACAGATCCAGCCTTTCTAGAGGATCCTTCTCCACCCACACCGAAATGTAATAATTCCTTTAGAGCTCTGCAAGCCAGGACTGGGCAAATGGACATTGTGTTCTCATTTACAGTAACTTCATCTCTGGTATCTGCACACCGTGGCCAGAAAGGTGCCCACTCTTTTGGCAGGTAAATGGCATTTGGTTCCCAGAGCAAGACAGAACAACAGAACTTGCACAGACAAACAGTTGTTCTCAAAGATCCTCAGTACAGTGCTGATGGCACTGAACACAACCTTAAAGATTCTTTGATTCTTTATGGGATGAATTAACTCTCCTCAAAACATAANAGGAACAGCATGAAAAGATTCCCATCCCTGCCCTTTTTAATGTAATGAGGGGCATTAGTAACATTGCCAATAATAGACTATTGTGGTAACTTATCACTACCACTACAACCCAGCTGGAATCAGAAAGGTATCAAGGGTTGGGCAGTAAAATCATTATCAGATTGAGATTATTCAAAGAAAAAAAAAAAGAGCAAGAGTTTTTTTCTAGAAAAAAATGAACTTTTGTTTATTTGATTAACTCCTTGCCATCTATTTTAATTCTTCCCTCTTCTTCATGTAGTCATTTTCCACTCATTTCTCCCAGCTCCTCTGCTTGCTTTGCTTAGCAATGCACTTCTTGCAAGCACATGAAAACTATTCCAATGGTACCAATCATGCATATTCTCAAAAGGCAGGCTTACCCTAAAAAGCACTCAGAGTCAGAACAAGATGCAAGACAAGTGGATCCAGCAAATGAATAGGAGGCATCACAGTGAGACAATTATGATGAATATAAATAAGCTGGCAAAAAGAAATATCATTTCACTGAAACATGCAATTTTGCTGAACCCAAAATCATTCTTGGAGACAAATCTGTCTTCAGAGAGCTTTCAGGCTGAGGATTTTTGAGGTTGCATCAGCTGTGATCAAAGAGAGCAACGTCCCAGATATTTAGACTGAGTCTGTCCTCATCCTGCAATGGCAAATCCCGAACATGAGAATTTCCATTATCTGAGCATCTCACACTGCAAAGTTCACAGAGCCATTTTTGGGAAGGAGAATGCTTTTAAAGCTAGTTAGTTCACATGCTCTCTTGCTCTTATTTAGAAGTCCCTGTGCCGCACCAGGTAGAAATACCTGAGCTAACCCAGCAGGAAGCAGCTGGAGGAGAGAGAGCAGCACAGACACACTGAGCTGCCCAGAGCCATCGGGGGAGGGAATCCCCAACAGCACACACTGCAGTGGGAGCAGCTCGGGCAGCTACAGGACTGCACAGCTTCCTCTGGACATCCACAACCACCTCTGGACATCCACAGCCTCACCTGGATATTCACAGCCTCCTCTGGACACCCACAGCTTCCTCTGGACATCCACAGCATCCTCTGCACACCCACAGCCTCCTCTGGACATGCACAGCTTCCTCTGGACATCCACAACCATCTCTGGACACCCACAGCTTCCTCTGGACATCCACAGCATCCTCTGCACACCCACAACCTCATCTGGACATCCACAGCTTCCTCTGGACATCCACAGCCTCATCTGGATATTCACAGCCCCCTCTGGACATCCACAGCCTCCTCTGCACACCCACAACCTCATCTGGACATCCACAGCTTCCTCT
>VXBU01002246.1:374961-568536 GCA_013400315.1 Bombycilla garrulus
ACACCCACAGCCTCCTCTGCACACCCACAGCTTCCTCTGGACATCCACAACCACCTCTGGACATCCACAGCCTCCTCTGGATATTCACAACCACCTCTGGACATCCACAGCCTCCTCTGCACACCCACAGCCTCCTCTGGACACCCACAGCCTCCTCTGGACGTCCATTGCCCCCTCTGCACACCCACAGCCTCCTCTACACACCCACAGCCTCCTCTACACACCCACAGCCTCCTCTACACACCCACAGCCTCCTCTGGACATGCACAGCTTCCTCTGGACAGCCACAGCGTCCTGTGGACACCCACAGCCTCCTCTGCACACCCACAGCCTCCTCTGCACACCCACAACCACCTCTGGACACCCACAGCGTCCTCTGGACATCCACAGCCTCCTCTGGACATCCACAACCACCTCTGGACATCCACAGCCCCCTCTGCATACCCACAACCTCCTCTGCACACCCACATCCCCCTCTGGACATCCACAGCCTCCTCTGGACATCCACAGCCTCCTCTGGACATCCACAGCCTCCTCTGCACTCTGCACACACCTCTCCACTTTAGCCTGAACAGTCAAAGCTGGAGCAGCTCGTGGAGCACTGCACATTTCTGACATGGTGCAATAAGTCACACAAATCCGATCACCCAAATGCTGCCAGTAACTCTGGCTGGCAATGATCTACTGGATGAAAAACATCCAGCAAAATACAGCAGTTTTGAGGGGTTTATTGTGGGTTTTCTCCCCTAATTTTTGCCCATTAGGGAATTCCTAATGGTTCCAAACTGATATTAATTGGCTCACAGCTCCACGTACACTGTCCAGCTGCTGGTCAGCTGGCGGGCACACCGTGCTTTCCCAGCAGATTTCTTTCACAGCTGGATTTGCCATCTGAAAAGTCCTTCCCATTTCCAGCTCTGCAACCCTTCCAGGCAGAGGGGAGAAAAGGAACAGACAGATGCCTTTCCACGGAGATGTAACAACCCTAGCAGGTTCTCAGCATGTCAATAACAATCTAATCAGGCTGCATTATACTGAGGGGAAAATGAGGTCTCTGACTTTGCCAGAACACTTCACACATCCGCTTGCTCTTACAAACACATACAACACACTCCAGTTTCCAGATGCAGATAAGGATAACCACAGTGTGGAAAACAATCCAAGAACTAGGCTAGCCAACTCCTAGCTGGACCTCAGCCTCTTTCCACCTCCTCTCCTTGCTCTGGAATAACGATTGCTGCCTGTAAATGTAATGAAATTTCACAGACAACTGCTTTGTGTTGATGTCAGACAGTGCCCTGCTGCTCTGAGCGTACACAGGAAAGCTGGCCCACCTTGGCTCTCCCCTGGCCTGGTGTAATCACAGGGAAACCTGCAAACCTGGCTATGCCCAGGAAGCAGGAATTTGTCCTGGAAAAGTGCTGATGGCATCCTGAGAAAGAACAGCTGCAAGGACCTCTCCTCCCTACATGGGCAACCAATTGTACAGAAATGTCCTGCAGCTCACCAAAAACGAGTGCACCAGGATTTTCTGTGCAGTCCAATCCCTACCAGAGCTCCCTCCCCAGGCAGGGCTGATTAAAGCTGACCTAACCCTGACTGCAAAACTGAGGCTCTGATCTTCAGATGGCCATAGTTAACCTGAATTAGTCATTGACTTGTGAATCAGAGAGCAAAGAACCACCCCAGACAGCACAGCTGCAGGCTGGCTGCTTCTCCAGTGTGCTCCAAGGCAAGCACTCATATCCAGTAGCTATCTGTTTTTGTAAAACAAAAAAAAAAAAAATTAAGAATAATAACAATAATAAACTAGCCATATAGGATTCTGAGTCCAGACTCACTGCCTGCAGGAAGGAGGAGGATTTTTTTTTTTTTCCTTTCCTGGCTGATTACCTAAAGAAAAAATAAATAGAGAGAGGGAAAAAAATTACTAGCTCCAGTGAATGAAAAAGAACCTTTTAGTCCAAACTCCTCAGTCAGGCCATCCAAATTCCCGGTTGCCTTGATCTCTTTTCCAGCCAATGAGCTCCTCTTAAACTCTGACTGATGGTGTTGTATATTTAAAAATGTGTTTATTCTGACAATTTGCTTCTCTTTTATGTAAGAGGACAGGCAAGCAACTCATCCCCAAAACCTCAAGGAAAGAGTACAAACCTTGGCTGCAAGACTATTTGGCTCCCTGAAGACTGTTGATTCTTGGACAAACTGTTATTCCATCCCTAAAAGATGTACTTACCCTGAAAAAGAAAATGCACACACAAACATACAACTGGGTATTAAGAGCTTTGGTAGATCTGTGACTCTGGCCTTGTGACTAAAGTGTCAGCTGCCTCTGCAGAAATGGACATGGTAGT
The DNA here is from genome assembly GCA_013400315.1 of Bombycilla garrulus. Lineage (NCBI taxonomy): Eukaryota > Metazoa > Chordata > Aves > Passeriformes > Bombycillidae > Bombycilla > Bombycilla garrulus. The sequence goes on from VXBU01002246.1 coordinate 377,316, forward strand.
GGAAAAAAAAATCCCAAACCAAAAAACAAAGGAAGGGCAAACACTGAACTGCCCACAGCTGGACTGAGCTGAACTTCCATGGCTAAGCCACTAACGCTGGGTTCTCCTCAGTGCCTCAGTGTCAGTGAGGTTATGGAAACCAGAGAGGCAAACAAGTGGGAATTTCTAAACAGATCAAGGGCTAAAGGAAGGGGAAAAAAGGGTGTGGGGGAGAATAGTGAGAGAACATCCGTTCTGTGGAGGGCTGTGTGTTTCTCAGGGTACCCAGGAGAAGGGGAGATATGCCTGTACAAGAGAGGTCAGCGGGTATCAGATCACATCACCCCTTTCCTCTTCCCCTTGGCTGCCTCTTAACACTCCCTTCTGAGTGCATTTCCCTTTGCTTGTGGGAAAAGTATATTCCACCAGCCCTCTTCAAAAGCGTGTTGCAGTGGCACTGCCTGAAATAGAAACTAGATTTTTGCCTTTCAAGACCCCTGCCTTAGCCCCTACTGTGAAGGCCTGGCCTTAATCTGAATGGAAAAGACAGGACTGGAAAGGTGAGCACAACTCTACTGTACCCTCAGAGAGTACATGAATTGCTCCAAACAGAGCTGGTGGGGCTCTTTAGTTTCTTTCAGTCCCTTTTCCTAATGAGTTCATCCCTGGTTTTAACAGGAATGACTGCACAGACATGGTGGAAATACATCTTCAGCTCTGCATAAGCCTCGTCATGCTCAGGGGTCAGCAGCCCCGAAAATGATGACCAGAGAGCCACAGGATGAATGGAGCACAGGGATTGGATTAAAATAGGCTTTCAAATTAAGTCCAATTTTGATAAATACCGCTATTTTTGTTACCATTGGCTAGCTTAAACTACACTTAGTGTCTACTATTTGTCTTCTTTTTGCACAAGCTATTTGTAGTTATCAGAGATTGCCTTGAACAAAACCAAAAAGAAGCACATGAGGTCATTGTCTCCCAGGCTGCACCCTCACACTCCACGGCCTCATTCCCAAGGGTTTCCCCAATGAAGGCCACTGCTGATATCCAGACCCTGATCTTCTGGGATGTCACCCAGGTGCTGTCCTGGGGAGAAAATGGCTGAAGGTTTCACTGAGGGCTGGCCAGGAGAGCAGACACAACCTCCATGGAGGTAGCAGAGAGCCACGGGAGCCCTGGCAAGCAGCAGCCAGGCTGAGTGAGTCCCTGCCCAGCCCCAGCTGAGCTGCTGGAGGAGCCCTGGGCCGAGCTCACACCGAGTACCCTGCCCACAGTTCATCACCCACAGTTCATCACCCACAGTTCATCACCCACAGTTCATCGCCCTCACTGGTAGGACCCAAGTGCAATCCTCCATGCCAGCTTCCAGGCTGCAAATAAGAACAGAAAAGGATAAGAAATTCATGCCTGGTTCTCTTCAGATGGCACTGACTCTGGAATGCAGCCAGACGGCCATCCTGGACCGGCAGCTTCCTTGCAAAAAAAATTTCCTGCAAATCCTCCTACCTGAGGCAGTCCTGCATTTCCCACCCACATGGTTTTCCCTGAATCTTTCCAGATGGGACATGTGGCACTTAGGGACATGGTTTAATGGTGTAATTGGCAGTGCTAGATTAACAGTTGGGCTCTGTGATTTTAGAGTTCTTTTCCAACCTAACCAGCTCTGTGATTCAGGCAGAGCTGGAAGGGCTCGTGATCTCCGGGGCACTGTGTCAGGGCTGCACAGATCCCATTGATCTCCTCCCTTTTAACTTGGCAGAAAGCTCAAGTTTTCAAAAATGATTCTCTTTAACCTCTGTGAGGAAGGAGAGATCTCAGGGATTTGAGTGCTCGTGGTGTTAACGCTGCGTTAGCAGGTGCAGGAACTCGTTTGGGATTCTGCTCAGGGCCAGGGAATGTCAAAGGCAGATCAACACTGAGAAGATGGTTGTGTTTTTCAACGAGTTCTGCTGCTAAACATGCCAGAGACCAGGAGCTAGGAGGGAGGGAAAGGGTGTATGGTGACATGGAGTAAGGGAGAGAAAGTCTTAGCCGGCAAGACAAGCATCCTGAGTCACGCTGCTGGGGAGGTGAGACTGCTTTGCCAAGGAAAGGCTGACAGAAGAAGTCAGATGCCTGGAGTAATTCCACAATGGTATTAAAAAAGAAACAATTAAAAAAATTAAAAATAATAAATAAATTTACAAAGGGCTGGTGCAATTCTAGCCACATCCAGAATTCAAAATCCCACTGATGTGAACACCAGGCACCCACAGCTCCGACTGGCAGAGCTGCCCCTGTTTGTGTGCCCGAGTGAGGGGTGAGCGAGGGGTGAGCATGGTCTGTGCCAGGGGGTTGGATGAGCTGCAGCCTGGACTGATGCAGAGCAGCTCCTGATTAATCACCCACGCACGGGGGAGGCAGGGAGCCCCATGCCCAGCATCGGTCCCCGTGAGCGTCGAGAGGAGCCGTGTGCCCGCTCCCAGCCCCAAACCCGACCTGGGGAGGGGAGGGAACCCAGCCCTGTGCCCGCCTCAGCCCCGCCCTGCTCGGCCGGGAAGCACCACAGCTTGAACACGGCCAGGATGAACATTTGTAGATGAGAGAGGAGATTGTTTTGCTGACTCATAGATGTGATTGTCAGAGGTGCAGGGAATTTGTTGAACTCTGGTTTCATTTTGCTTAGGTCTCCACAGCTTCTTTCTATGGCTATAATCCTTTCCTTCCTTCTAGTTTCTGCTGTAAAGCCTCCCATATTTCACTGAGCTTTTAATTAGAAATGCAACAATGAAAATTTGATTTTTTTAAATATATACCAGAAGCACTATGCTCACACCAAGGCCTTTGAAAACACACCAGAGTTTCTTGGCCAGTAAACCTCAGACATTTTTTTAACTGACAAAGTGTAAAGTGAATACAAAATCCTGAAAAATGAAAATAACATATTTTTCCATCATTACTTAGGCATTAATAAAGCACAACATTTCACAGTCCTCTGAGAACTGGGGTAAAGCTGGAACTGACAACAGGAGGAAACCATATTTCCATTTTCTCTTGTAAATATTTTTCTTGCACTGCTTTGCTTCAACACCGAGGGTCTAAGGACCGAGGCACAACAGTGTGTGTAGGCAGAAATAAGATCTTTCATTAGATGAACCGGAATAGCTGGGAAAATTAGATAAGTTTCCAGGTGCTTCCTAACCAGTCTCTCTTACACAGCCATGAAGACAAATCTATTGACGCCCCTTGAGCTGGAGGGCTCTGTGGGCTCTCTTAGGTTTGCTTTCAGTCCTTGTTTCCAGAAGCACAAGTGATTTTTACAGCCTACCTGACTGAAGGGCAAGGATTAGATCTCTTCAGTTTCAGAAAAGTGTCTGCCCACTCCTTAAACCAGCCAGAATCGCTCCAATTCTTCAGTAGCTCTGCTTGCTCCCAGACTCCTTTCTTTTCAATTGTGAAAAGAGTGATTTAGAGTATAAACACACAAACCCCATTAAAAAAAACCCCACAGATAAAACCAATTCCCTAATATGAAATATCATATCCACTCTTCTTAGTCCCTTCACAAGTTCAATTCTCACCAAAACTCACATCAGACAATTTTGGTTGCTCCCAGAACAGCATCCTTGTGGTGTAGCTGCTGAGAGCAGAACAGATGCCAGCCTATTTCATAGCCCTGTGACCAAGCAACCAGCTCCATCCCAACTCCGTCAACTTCACAGAGAGAGAGCGAGGAGGAGGAGGTTAAAATGCCCAGCATTGTGCTCTTCCCAGACCTGCCATTCTGAGAACTCAGCAGATACAGATGCAAATCATTGATGGAAAAACAGGACACCAGAGAACACAGATCACTCTTGGTGACCTGAGTCTCAGCTCAGCAGTGTGAGTGGTTTCTGTGCATAGGCACTGAAGGAGAAGAGCTCTCAGAGCTTGTAAAAATGATCTTAACCTTTGCAAATAAAAGCAATGATTGTGAAAGAGGTGGCAAGGTTGTTCTGGATACTCTAATTGAAAAGTGCTGCCATTTTCCTGCCTCCTCTGGATATAGCACTGCAGCTAATCAGACTTCAATGATAAATAGTTCTGGGAAGGAGAATGGGTTTGATTTGCTCTAAGCAGAGGACAGTCAGCAAAAAATCCATGAGGGGCTGTGAGGCAGAGATCAGCCTAACCTGGCACATAGACCCATCACAGGATTTCAGCATCATCAGGGCAGCAACCACCACGCTCAGAGCTGCTGAACCCCTGCTCACAGCTCAGCAGCCTGCAGAGCTCTTTCACACCCCACCAGCAGACCTCAGCAATGGGGCTGAACTCAGATGCTTTAGCAACAGGCAGTGCAGAAAGCCCAAAAGATGACTGAATATGAAGTCTTTCTTTGGAAGAAAAATGGAAAAATCATCCAGCCGGGATCTGAATGAGTAACTGGTCCTGACACCTGAACTACCAGCAATCCCAAGGGCTGCTTTAAAAAGAGTAACAAAATCACAAGATTTGTCAGCAGATTTTCATTATGAGGAAGCTGAGGTCAACCATATTTCTAAATTAATTTTCTAGTACATCTTGGTTAGACTTTAGGTAATAGTCCCTCCTCCACTCTCCCCCTCTTTTTTAATAAGTACAATTTACTAGAGTTGCATAAAAGTGAGTAATACATTCGTTTCACTTAGACCCAATATGAAATGAGTCATTTCTTTCCAGCACATGACCAGGCTGTTATGTCTCCCCTAAGCACACCACAGAAAGATAAAGATGTTACTTTCTGCCCATAAACAGACACAGTAAATAATCTGATTCTTTGAAGTGACAATGAGTTCACCTCCTGGAAAGGTCCACTGGAAGTGCACCTTTCCCTGCTGTACCCACATCCCCACAGCTGTGTCAGGCCCTGGGAAAGGGGCTCATACTTTGTTCCCAGACAAACCTGGTCTATCTCCTCTGGCTGACAAGGGGAAAAAAAGATCTCTCTGACAATGGGGCCCCAAAGGGAATAAACATGGCACCTTTATTTATAGATCCAAGGCTTGATAATCCAACCACTACGTGCTCCATCCCCTTCAGGCTTTGAATAACCAGCATTTATTCTTGCCCTCTTTTGGGGTTTTCTGCCTCTCTCATTTGCAGCTCTCTGCCTCTCAGTCACACTCCCTTTAGGAAGGTGGTGGGTTCAGACTGGGACTGTGAAGTGCAGTGTTTGTGGAGATAACACGATGGCATTGAAAATGCTTTTCTGTCTTCCCCAAACTCAGCTTTGCCTTTTGGCTTTATCCCTTTTGTTTGAACCGCAGGGAACTGCACAGGCCAAAGATTCCTTATCTTCTTGTAAATTAGGCTCAATATAAGAGAATCTGACCAATTAAACCAAGACAGTTCTCTCTTAACACAGAGAAAATTATATTTAAAACTAAAAATGCAGCAGAAACAAACTCCCCAGCACAGGGTAGAGCCCTTCGGCCTTTTTGCCCTCCCACCCCAAAGCAAAAGAGGGCATTTGGCCTCCACAAGGCAGGATGTGCTCTGCAGGTCTGCCAGGAACTCAGCAGCATTTGGAGCCAGTCCCATCAAAGGAGCACCGCTCCTGGTTGTTCCATACCCCAAATCCCTGTCTCACACACTGGCAGGAGGGTTCAACCCTACCTTGGCTCTCTAGTGGCAACAGCATTTCTGCAAAATCTGTCAGGTTACACTGAAATTAGGGTGGATTCACTGAATTATTATTTTTCTTTGTTAAATTCACCTCTGACCAGTCCTTTGGTAACTATATAGTAAACAGAAGGGCTAATCAAAGGCAGGATAATTGGTAAAAACAAAACCAGTTATTAACCCATTTCCTTTAACACAGCCTGACAGAAACAGGTCATTGCATCCAAAATTTCACCTTAGGGAGGAGCTCCCCTGTCCCTTCCACATCTTTTACATCTTCTCTGGCCTCCTTCACATCTGAATTCACCGAGCATGTTTTAAATGTACTGGTGGACGCTCCCCAGTGTCATTCCCATTGACAGCTCCAATCACTGTCAGCAAATGTACCCTGGCAAGTATTCCTGATAGAGTCTAACCCAGCCTTGCCCTTCAGTGCCCTCCAGAAACCAGCCTATAACTTACTGACTGCAGAACTCGTCTTTTTCCTTCCCAAGGAAATCTCTTTACTGGACTAACTGACATAGCAGGAAGAGACAAAACACCTTTCCTGCTCCCAGACCTGTTCTCAAGGTCAGGAATAGGAGATTTTTCATTCCCACAGGAGTATTAGTTTGTTCACTGACTTTGTAGGACTGGCTACAGCATTTACTGCAGTTCCAAATCCATGTGCAAATTTTCAAATCTCCTAAAGTAGTTACTGATGTGCCAATTAACACATTTTGTATGTGGGGGTGCTCATCCTGCTCACAAATATCCAACAGCATTGACAGTACCAAGCAAAGTATTCCCTGCATTTATGCATAGACCAAATTCAGTGCCCTCAAGGACAATTCAGTGTCTCACTATGCACAGAAATTTAAAGGTTTCCTCCTCACTTAATCAAACAGAAACTGGGGAAAAAGGAGAGAAAACCCAAAAATCTCATTGTCATTTTAAGTTAGAGGCAGACCCAAGAAGATCTCTTTTCACATTTTTTGGTTTGGTAATAGTAAGAAATCATTGGTTTACACAAGACAACTGTATTCCTCTGGATTTATACAAACATGGCCAAGACCACAGTGCTGATAAAAATTCACAAAAGCTGATCTCCTGCCGCCACATCTGCCTTGCAGATCCCATGACACTTCTGCAAACTCCACTCCCATCCACTTAACACAATCCCTGGAGCTACAAATGGGTGACCTGAAGCTTCTTTTCAGATCCCAAATCCAGGAAATTCTCTTGTATTGCTCGAAGCTTGACCCGCCAATAGTGAAATCACTTTTTTTTTTTTAATCTTTTTTTATATGAACTGTATATCACCATCTCTTCACTTCACAGTCTGAGCCAGTTTTTAATCCATTGCCTTCCACCACCTCAGTCCTGAGGGTGCACTGAGGTCATGTTTCCTATATTTTCTTTGAAATCGTGAAACCTGCAGGGAAGGTGGGGTGGTAAGTAGAATTTATTTTAAGACCTTTTGTAACTCAAGACCTGGAGCTATAGGAAAGGACTATGCATTGCAGCACTGATGATCAAATCATGAGTTGGCAAGACTGGGCTTTCATTCAACTGAACCACAAATGCACTTGAAACACTGACTTGCTTTTCTCCTTTTGTTTCAGATCTGCTCAGCATCTTTGCTGACATAAAATGACCAAGGTCATTTCTGCTCTGAATCAACATCAAAAAAGGGAAAGGAAGAAAAGTGAAAATATCACTCTCCAAATCTTTATCCCACAGCATATTCCAGAGGGCACAACTTGATCATACCTTCTCTCACTCTCCCATGACCTCTTGCAAAATAATCCCTCTTCACATGCAAGTTATAAAGCAAAGCAGTTCCTTTGACACTGAAAGTGCACACTGGCTGTGATGGAAAGATAAAAGTCGTCCAACAACACACACAATTCCAGCTTATCTTGAGAAAAGTGATAGCTCAGCCACAAATGGTGAGGGCTGTGCAGTGAAGGCAACGTGCCCAAGGTTACGGGGGATCCACATTGTGGAGAACTCAGACTCTCCACCCCTAGGCTGATTCAGCACACAACTGAGGGAGGCAAAAGTTCTGCTGCCCTAAATTGTGGATACTGAGCACCCACACAACTGAACTGCACAACAGCACTCAAACAAAGGAGCTGCCTTCCCTTCCCAAGCCTCAGAAAGCCCTTGCAGGCCATGGCTGCGCTGTGTGACTGAGCCAGAGCAGCAGGGCGATGATGCCTCACACCATCACCAGCACAAGCCCTGAAGCAGGGTGACTCCTATTAGTCCAGGTTTGAGGCTGCTTCCTACTGCAGCCTGTGCAGGAGGGAAACCATCCTGTTTGGGATTGTGCTTCCTCCTCTGTTCTCAGCCCCATGGACACAGCACACGGGTGTAGGAGCTACAGCGTGCAGGGCCATAGCCTCACTGGGAGGAGTGGAAACCCCCAGCCCCAGGAAGGGCAGGTGCAGCATCATTCCCAGCTCTGCTCCTGAGGAAGAAGCCCCTTCACCACCCACCTTTCCCTCAATATAGCCCCACCTATTTCACTGCACGGCAGAGAGGCAAACACCAAGCTCCAGGTCACCAAAGACATTTCAGGTTCCTTTATGTATCAACTGCAAAACCTGAGCCAAGCCCAGAGACAGCTTTGGGCTGTAGTGTGTATCCAGGGGAAAGAGCATTTCTTGATCCTCTACCAAGGACCTCTGCTTGCTCTCAGAGTAGCACTGATCACAGCTAAGGAGTGAGAGAGCAAGAGCATGTTATATTTTTTTCCTTTTAGACAACGCTCCAAGAATTCCTGTATTTGATTATGGAAAACGCAAATGATGTGGGTGTTTAAACTGATCACCCTGGCAGTGATTTAAAAAGAAACTACACAGAGCCAGGAAACCCCAGATTTATAGAGCTGCAGTCTTATTTCCTTGTAGCATGAAGGAGAAAACCTGCCTGTATGCACATGTTTTTCCAGCCCCCAAATTTGTTATCTGTCCTGCTCTTACATCAGAAGGTATTTCTCAAAGATATCTCCAGGTAAGCAGGAATAAAACCACAACCCCTTTTTGAGCAAGCCACAAGTCATGAAGGCAGATAAAGCTATGGGCCTGTCTTTTTGTCTGCTCTTAGACATAAACATTTGGGTCACTGAGTAGGAGAAACAGTGGGCCAGACTCTGCTAAAAACCTCAGAATACATTTCCAAACACCAAGTTACACCTGAATAAAGAACTGGCAAATGGGACAGGCCTGCTCAACTGCCACAGCTCACTCGCCACATGGTCTTCATCTCTTCATTTCCATCATTTGCTGTTTTACTGAATAATCCTGATTTTTTTAAAACCTGCAGTGCCTTCTCCAGATAACATCACCCTTGGGAAGCCAAAGCACTACAAATGCAATGGCTGGCATTAAAATAAAGAGAGTTATTGTTACACTTCTTACCCCTACTTAAGCTCGATTTGGGCACAGATTAGAGGTGCAGAAAAGACAGACAACTGCAGAAAGCAGAGAAAATACTGAAGTTTCTTGTCCAAGACATAAGAGAGGGAGGGAAACAGGCTGGAGGTGGCTGTTCCTTAGCCAGCCTCTGCTAAGTGAAGCGAGCCATCCTCATCAATATCACTTTGCTTTGGCAGCTCTTCATGAGGGGAAACAAAAAAGGAAAAGAAAAACCAAAACCCACTCCCCCTTTGCAACACGCTTTAATTGCTATGTGCTTCACACACGAAAGAGGAAATCCAGGGGGGTAGCAGCAACATGAGGAGCTGCACCACCTTTATTGCTTTCAAGAGAAAATTCTTGTAGTTGGGGAGCAGGAAAGGAAAGGCGAATCCCCCTCTGACCCTCAGGGCACATTCTTTGCCACTCCATCTGCCACCCCCAGCTGCTAAATCCTCCGTCACCGGCACAAGGTGATGTCGGAGCAAAGGCACTGCTAGCACATGAAAGGAAACAACTTTGGCTGGTTGCCTCCTTACAAGCCCCGCTCTCCCCACCCCCTTCCTGCGCTTCCTCCCCGACACGTTTAAAGCATCTGAACATCGAGGTACTGAGATATCACAGAGCGAGTTTCCCTTTCCTATCCCGCTCAGATGGCTCTTGTCAGCAGCTCCTTTCAGCCCTACTCGCAGCCCCCTGTTTTCCATGAGGATTTCCTTCCCTCCTGCTCTGGAGCCACTGCTCTGGAGCTCACATTATTTGATTTCTTGGAGCCTACAGTCTGGAGCCAGAAAGGTTTGTCTGCTTCCCTGGGTTCAGCTAATAAATTGGGATCAGGGGGTCACACAGCAGGGGACTTGGAAGCCTGAGAGCCTCTGACACCATTTTTATTAGTTTTTACTATACATACCATTTCAGGAGCCGGGATGCCATCCCAGTGGGGCCCTACCCATTGCTTAGTAACTAAGATTTTGTAATCTAAGTTTTGACAAGGTCATTTTTTACCTTGGGAGAGTGTGGGGGAGGGAGAACCCCCACTTACATTAATTACACAAACACTGTGGGGACAATGCAAATAGGAACCCATTTCCCTTTTGCATTAGGGCCAAGAATGAAAAATCTTTTTACTACAAGGCTATTACAAGCCAAACAGGCCAGGATATTTTAAAAGACACACTGATACAGTCCCATCCTCTGCTTGAAGATTGGATGAGTGCATTTCAGCCTTTCTGTTGTCTATCCCTAAAAACAACCTCATGCCATCAGCCAAAGTGAACAAACCCAGAGGTAGCCAAAAACATTTTAAATGCCCCCATGTCTCTGCTGGCAGCTTAAGGATAACCTCGATCAAGCTAAAATTAAGGAGCAAATCTTCCACCAGCATCAGCATCACTGTGCTGGTGATCACCTGATTTAGCTAATCGCCACACTGGGTATAAATGACCTTTTGGCAAGCTCTAGTTCCAAAAGCAGAGGTGTGAAAAGCCCAAACACAGTGGTCCTTCTGGTCAACCAGAGACAGTTGATAGAAAGTATCTTAGACTAAAAAGCAGGATGTTTAAAAGGCATGAGAAGGGCAGTACAGTCACTGAGAGCACTCGCTGCTGGGACAATCCCCTGAGAGCAGGGACATGTCACAGCATGGCCACACCAAATGGTCCCGTGTGGGGAACGAGCTGCCAACCACCCTGACCTGCTGAAACAAGGCAAAATGGGCATTTTGGCTCAAAGACACACAAGATGATTTAGGGAAGGAGCCAGTCTGCCCTCCCTTGTGTGCTCAGTGCTGCTCTCTTCCGCTGCAGCTTTGCTGAGTTCGATAACCCTGGGCATATTTTTCTTTTTCTGTTTTTTTTTACATTTGTTGTGATAAATCCACTGTGGAAAGAGGATAACAGTCTTTTTGTCACTTCTACCTTTCCCTTACACCCTCTCCCCTCATCCAGAGCTGCATGAGGTGCATGCCTCTGATGTGGTTAAAGTCAGACTGAGGCTGGTAAGGCTTTGAGGTCCCTCGGTATGAATCTTGCTGGCTGTCACCTCATTGGGCTCCAGCACAAGCTTTGAGGTTAAGTCACAGTGTTTGTGTTTTGGGCCTTTGTTGTGGTTCCTTGATATGTTCATGATGGCCTTGGCTCTGCCACCCTACCAGCAAATGCAAAATTCACAAAGTGGTGACTCAGTCGTTTTATCCACCAGCAGCAGAAGCAGCAGCTGGCAGAAGCTCAAAACAGATCAGAGAACAGGGCAACAAGTGTCTCCAAGATGGATTTCAGACAAGCAATGAAAAATGAAAAACCTGAAAAAGCAGGGGGAGAAAAAGCCTGCCATTAAATAAAGAGACAACAAAACAGCTGGAACGTCAACTATAGGCTGAAGAGATCAAAAGTAAATCAGCTCTGTGACAGACAAGGAGATGTGCTGTGCCTCGGAACAGGAACACTCAAAACACGGTGACTCCCTGGCCCATACAGATTGTTCCACTGGTTCATCTCAGCCTGCACGTCAAAAGAACTCACTTTTTGCTGCCAGCACTGGAAGCTCAAAGCAGAGCCTACAGATCAAGCTGTTTTCTTTCTGCTTGAGGCAACAGCCCTAAAAATAAAATGACCCTGGAGGACTCAAAGCTGGCTTGCTCGTTTGGCTGACAGTGTATGAAGTAGGATAGCAAGGCTTGTGCTTGTTCTTCTGCAGTTATATGGGCTCTGTGGGTTTTCAAGTAACAAAATACATCCCCAGATGTGAAGGGGAACTTCACCATGACCTGGTTTTACATCATGGTAACACCTTCATGCCTGGAAGAGAAATGAGTGATCCTCATAACATCTCCTGTGCTGTCTGAACACACAGAACTGTTGCACAGTACCACAGGCACTTGCTCAGTGCACACACAGAACTGTGAGTAACATCCGTGAGCAATCCCTGCACCAGGCCACGCGTCTGAGCCGAAGCTGTGAACCTGCCAATAAAAGCAAGACTTCATGAGCTATGATGCACATGAAAAAGATATTTCTGTATTAACCACGTTTCAGGCTGAACACATGAGAGAGTATCACACATAGGCTTCAATGGTAAGGGACTCGATAATCAAGTAACAAATTCTTAGAACAAGAAAAGATGGTCGCATGCTGAAACACAGCACTAGAATCACATCTGGATCCTGTCCTTGGTATGACCCATGGTCATCCTGTGAGACCTCAGGCAAGTCTTGTCTTAGCTATGTAGCAGTTATGAAATCATTGCAGCATGTAATGATTTTTTTTTAATATAAGTGTTTTTTAAACAGTGCACAACCATTTACATTCAGGGAGCTTTACAACTAATTTCTCTCTGTTTGATCTCCAGCCCCAACTTTTCTGGCAAAACAGCAATTAGAGCACAAGTGCTGAGCTGGCTCTTTGTTGCTGCCGGTGCCCTATCAGACTCCAAAAATGATTGTGACTCAGTCACCTAAGCTGCATTCTGTTTATTCATGTGTAAACTGGGAATCATTATAATTGCTTTCTAAGCATTAATTGATTATTCTTCATAGCACAACTACAGAATTCCTAGAATAGAGATGAAGAAAACCAACACAAGGAACAGACAGCAGCAAAATTGTAAACTGCCAATAGTTTTTTGTTTACTTCTTTTCTTTTTTTCTGAGCATGGCGCTGTGGGAAAATGGTTGCAGTCATGTCCTCACTTCAACATAGTGTGCTGTGGTTTGTCTGTCACTTTGGTCCATCCATCTCAACTTCTCTCTGTTCAAACTCAGCTCCATTTTGGAAGTGAAATTTTGCATTCTTAGGAGACTTCATGACTGCCATGAAATGAAGATATGTCCATTTATAGAACTCTGCGTTTATCTGTCCCTATCATTAGGGGGCAAGATGGTCAGATGGATATCAGATAACTCAAGAATTTCTAGGAGCAGTTGTCTCCTTCTTCATCCTCTCTGTGCATTTGTGGATCTCCAGTCACTGCTCCCACATCCACAACCACATTTCCTCCAGCTGGCTGAAGTCCTTCTAAAGGTCTGCACATCTCCCTGCTTGTTAAAAAGCAGGAGGCTGGAAAGAAATTGTAACATACTGATCTGCTTATAGAGAAACGAATTCCCTTTCTTCTGGGGCCTGAAACTTCCTTGAGTGGAGTATGGATGGAGCAGCAACTAAACTTCCAAAGCAGGTAAAGAACTGAGTCAGAGTGGGAGTAGGTGTGTTATTTGGGCAGATTAACTTCACACCCTTCATCATTTCCAGCAACAAAATAACTGAAATAAAACACAGCTCCAACTACAAAACTCAGTTCTAGTTCTCCCTCAGGAAAAAAAAAAAAAAAAAAAAAAAAAAAAGGAAAGCAAAAAACCCCAAAGCAACAGGGAAAATACAAGCCTAAAACAGCCATCTTTGGAATTCACTTACATGGAAAGAGGCATATATATGGTGTAGCTGGGTAATGCAAATGTCTCCTTTTCCCTAATGGAGTATATGCTCAGCTCATAAAAAATACTGCTTTACAGAGTCAGAGTTTTAGTTTTGTTTTTTATGTGTTAGACTAAAATTATTTTAATATTGTCGTTATTTAGTCACAGGTCATTTAGTCACACAACAGCAACTGCTGCCACAGAAGATTGATTGGAAATATGGTCTGCACAGTTTACTCCTAAAAAATTGGTTTCCTCTCAGGTAACAACATGGAAATTTATTGAAAGCAAAAAGGAACATTCAAACAAGCTAGTAAAGATTCAGGCAGATATTCTCAGACACTCAAAACTGTCCCACCTGAAGCTCAGAAGTTTCTGAGGGAGGAGGAGAAAGTTATTTAGGATAAACACAAAGTGAAAAATCAGACTTTTCTGTTAGCAGACAGCTAGCTGAACACTCATTTTTCTCCTTGGAGAAGGTTTTAACGGAAAAACTGACTGATTTGGCAGAGGCTGTTCCAAGACAGTGATACTGAGTCATAAAGCAAAGCTGTAGCTACCATGCAGCCTGATCCAATGGCCCTGAAGTCAAGAGGAAGGCTCTGGATCAGGCCCATACAAATTAAATAAAGTTTGCAGCATGGCTCTTATTAGCTCAGACCCACTGGAAGAGCTGGCAACGAAAAGCTGCTGCTGCTGCTTTCAGAACAACTCTTCCCTCACTATTAGCAGCATCATTTCTGTCCAAGGATGTTCTGCAAATTGTGACAGGCATCAAACCGAGGAGCGTTCTTTGGACTTTGTTGTTCAAAGAGAAGGGAGAAAAACAGTTTCACAGCTGTAGGTTGAGCATGAAAAATGTGGCAGGTGACAGAAAGAGGGTCACCGCGCTGTGGGAGTGTCTCTGTTTGACAGTGTATGGGCTTGGTTTTCGGTTATATTGTGTGAATTTAGTGCTGGCAAAACAGGGAAAAATGCTAGTTATTTAAATCCTGGGATGAGGAGCAGCAGCAGCCACCACTTAATAGGAAATAAAACATTCTTCAGATGAAGAAGGGAACAAAATCTATATAAAGGATAAGCAGTAACAGAAATCAGACCTGGGAGCATCAAAAGGGATACTAAAAAAAAGNGGAGCAGCAGCAGCCACCACTTAATAGGAAAAAAAAAAACATTCTTCTTCAGATGAAGAAGGGAAAAAAATCTATATAAAGGATAAGCAGTAACAGAAATCAGACCTGGGAGCATCAAAAGGGATACTAAAAAAAAGAAGCTCCAGAAGGGACACAGAACAAACCTAATTGATCTCCTGACACAAAGCACATCCCTTGAAGTCAGCCATCCCTTTCAATCAGGGGTAAGGACCAAAAAATGACAAAGAGCAATAATCTGTCAAATCCAGAGAAGAGACAGAGACAGGATTCTATGTTACAGGACAGAAGGGGCCCTTGGCCTCCATCCCTCAGCTCTCAGTTTGGATGCAGGGGGGAATAGCAGAGGTGGCAGCAGCTCCTGGTGCTGCAATGCTCAGGTCTCACTTGTCAGGAGCCCAGGGAGGTGAAGAGAGCCTTCGACCACCAGCTACAAACTGCTGCACCAGTAACCCCTGCCCTTGATGGATTTCTGTGGGAGACTATGGTCAGGAAGGCACTGAATGCAAAGAGAGGATGAGAAGAAGAAATTATTTAATTAACTCTACAACAATGCCAAAAGCCTGGGTAATAAGCAAGAGGAAATAGAATTAGTCATTTATGAGCACTAATTTGACCTAGCTGCTATTACTGAACCTTGTAGAAAGATTTGCATGACTGAATGTTTAAATCAATGTTTATAATCTACTTAGACAGGGCCTAGATCTCAGAAGAAAATGAGGAGTGGAAAAGATATATTTACCTATAACCAAGTCATGGACAATTAAAAAAAAAAAAAACAAAAAGCCTAAATGTTTCATACTTGATGACCTGGATAAAGCAGCAAGATGGAATATCAGCTGTTATCCCTCCCATCCTGCTGGAAGTCAGGGTCACTAATACAAGTATTGGTTATTTGTGAGGTGGAGAATGAAAAGACAACCTAACCTCAAGGTTTCCCTCATGTGAGGTCATTTCTAAATCCTTTTAGAACCTAAATATCCCTGCTGTAAATGTGTCAAGGTGGCAGAGAAGTCACCAGGCTGGGGAAAACCTCTACCAACATAGTCTTGACAACAACACAACAACCAAAATATAATTGAGTCAATCACTCTTGTTACAGGCAGCAATACCAAATTATCTAAACTAGTAATGATATAAACTTGGTGCCCTGAAAAGCTCTCAGCTTTCTGACACTGTTATGGGCAATTCAGTGGAGTGAAAATGTTCCACTGACCCAACTGACTTGGACTTGTTTATGAACATCCTGCCAAAAGCTCCACGTGCCACAACCCAATAGCCAAGAGGAGAGATGGAACTGGTCAAATAACTGATCTACACCAACAAACTGCTGAAATCTAATAAACCTGCCAAAGGCACTATGCTCCTCTGAGGCCTGTTAATAAATATGGTCTTCTGGTAGGTCCCAATGGTGTCCCAAATCTCTCTTTGCTAATATGAAACAACCAAGTTTAGGAGATACCCATTATTTGCTGCCATATCTTGCTCATCTCCAGAGTACACTCCAGATAAAAGGATATAAAAACCCAAGGGGGTGATATAATTGGCGTTAAAATATCCTCCAGAAAAAAAGCAAAACCAAAAACAAAACAAAACAAAACAAAAACCACCTACAGAGACAGTGCTCTCTGCTGAAAATCCTGGAGAGCAGGAAAGGAATCATCATCCAGTGACCTTCCACCACGCATGGCATGCCATGACCTTGGCCTCATTTTTAACCTCTTCCATGCCATGCCTTGATGCCAGCCCTGCAGGGTTATGCCAGCTGAAGCTTCAGTGACTATTTTAAAGTGACAGATGGAGCACCAAAGCAAACAGCATCTGTCCAAAGGGCCCAGTAGGTGATGCTTCTCAGAGTATCTCCTGAACATCTGTAGTAATTAAACGCTTAAGCTGAACAAGATTTAATTTTGCAGGCTGTGTTGAATCAGATACAGTTCACTGCACAGGGGTTCTTGATCTGCTCTGCAGGCCTAGAAAATAGTTTTGCTTCTCTCTAAGCCCTCTTCACCTTGAACTTCAGAAATGTCGCAGCTAGTTTGTTCAAGAAATAGGAGTTCAGTGAGTAAATACACAATTTGGCATCCCACAAAGTGGTTTCCCATGTCTAAAAGAGACCAAGAGCAGAAAAAACACAAAGAAAATGAAAAGTGGGAGAGGCCAGAAACTTATCCAAATGGGAGATGTTGGAGTTTAATATCCCAGTGCAGGGATGAAGTTCATTCCCTTCCCTCCCATCAAAGGGAGGCAAAGCTTTGCAAGTCAGTATCAAAAACACTGCAGAGACCCTTTCATTTGCTCCTATTTGCACATACCTGAGGTATCCACCATCCACTCCTTCCTACCTCTGGCATTCCCAGCAGCTTGAGTTTACAGGTCTTGTATCTTGACTCTCATTTCAAAAGAACAATACCTAATTTGGGAGAACAGTGATAAATCTGTGGATTTAAAGGAGAATCTTTACCCAGTAAAAGCCAAAAAAAGCAGCTGTAGAGTCAAGACAAGCATTCAGGAAGCAGACAGGTCTGGGGAAAGGAGATACCACTTCTTAAAACAGATGATGGCTGTCAGGCTGATATATCAAGCCTAGCTGTAATACCTTGGACCTTGCATAGCCACAGTTCCCTGGCTACAGAAAAAAACACATTGCTTTGTCCTTTCCAAGAGAGAAAGGGGCAAGGAAATGAAACCCTTCTGTACTGCATGGCAGGGAAATGTTATTACAAAGGGACAATTTTCTCAGAGTCCCAAGTATCTGGCAACCCTGATTGTTCTAAACAGGGAACAACTCATAAGATGAATGTTCAGCCTTCAGCACTTATTCCTCACAGTGCAAGGTTCTCATATGGAGGTTGCCAAATAATACTGGATTAGGGTAAGATATTACTTGTGCTCCTGATAGAGTTTTTACGTAGGTGTTCACATCCACTGCTTAACTCTCCATAGTTTATATTAATTTCTTCTATCTATTCTAGATAGAATGTGTCTCTAGATAGGTGTGTGTTTCTCAGGCACCTGTCACTTTGGGATCCTTTTTCTGGGAGCAGTAATACATTCTCTGCCCGCTGGACAGGTACACCAGTTACCTGCCAGCACTGGTTTGCTCCCTCTCATTCTGCTGGGGAACCCTAAAAAGATGTCCTGTTGATTTCACCCTTTGCCAAAAGCTGAGGCTGTTGGCCTGGGAATCTCGCATATTAAGAAATCCAGTTTTGCTCCCTCTTTTTACTCAGTGCATTTCCTTTCCCAGATACAGAGCACAAGTTTGCAGGCCACACGAGAAGAGGGAAATTCATTCTTTATATTTGTCCCATTTGAGGGTGAGTAGGAAATTAACTGAAATAAGGGAAATGCTGATCTCCTTCTAAATCACGATTTACATTTAATCCTCTGTTGGTGTTTGTTCTTTGCTCAGTAAGCCTAAACTGTTCACATATTTGGTGGTGCAAATTCAGAGCCATAAATCATGGAGTCATAGAATGGCTTGGACTGGAAGGAACCTTAAATATCATCCAGTTCCAGCCCCCCTGCTGTGGAAAGGGACCCCTTCCACTGGACCAAGTTGCTCAGAGCTCCATCCAGCCTGGCCTTGAACATCATTGTCATCAGGGGTTGCAACTGGAGAATGGGCAGAACATGAGCTAATGTTTGGAGTCCAGGCTGGAATGTGCCAGCAGTCACATTGGGAACAATCATCCAAGACCTTCAACTGTCCTTGTGATGCAAAAGTGTCATGATGCTTCAAAGCACCAGCAAATGTTCTCTCCTAGATCTGACTCACCGGGACCCACAATGTCATGGCCAGCTCAAGTTTGTCTTAACAGCAAAATTAAAAGCTTTTTATTCTGGGCATTGATTGCACAATTCTGTAGATTATAAAAAGAGACTTCTCCCTGTGACAAACCCCAGCCCCACTTTATGGAAGGCCTAAACTCTCTCATCAAATCCTGCACCAAATAACACTTTGGACAGTCAGAAAAACTCAGGAAGAAAGGAAGGAGATAAAAGAAAAAGGCTGTAAGATGGAAGGGAAACTCACAACAGGCCTAATATGTGACTGGGGGATGGGGAAAGAGAAGACAAAATAAAGGCCATGCCAAATGACTCTGCTTTCCCCTCTATTTCATTTGGAGAGAAGATTAGGTTACTACAGTTCAACAGGACTCAGTTTGCTTATTGCTTTGGGCATTAAGAACTTAATGCAAAAGTAATGAAGTTAAACCTGTGGCATAGATAATGGTCATTAGCAGCCCTCTTTCCCTGTCATAAACCTGACCCTTGTTAACTCCCGTTTTATCTTTCTATGCAGATGATTCTGAATGGGGCAGGAAGTATTCTCTATTCTGGCCAATTTGGGAAAAGCATCAGCTAGTGGGCATGCACTGTTATTTCCAAAACTGGAGCCCCTCTCCCCCACACTACAGCCCAGACAAACTAAAGGGAAACAGTGGGAAAACAGATCAGACTAGGAGCTCTTGATGAAAAGCACAACTCATAATAGGGCTGAGAGCTTCCAGAAGTCAGTTAGGATCAAAATCTCCTAAGAGAAAAATATTAAAGAAAAGATAAAGGTTAAAAAGTTTTAGCAAGAAACAAATCCCATTTATTCTTTAACCTCTTTAATTTCTGTCCTCCACCTCCCAGATAATGGAGCTTGTTCCCTGCTCATTAATTAAGCTCTTTTAGAGTTTATTGACTGAGGGCAAGATTGCCCCTTCAAACAGATCCTTGAGAGCTGCTGAGTGTTTCTGTGCCACTGTTCTGACAAAGGGAGTCCTGTTACCCATCTCTGTCAAGGAACGTCTTCCCTTGATGAAGCTCAAATATTCTTTCACCTGGGACCCAAAAAGAGCATAATTTTAGCCAAAATAAACCTATTGCTCATGACTGCATGGGAAAAACTCTGTATCATACCCCAGGTCAGAAAACATGATCTGTTCATCTGCTTTTAGAAGCAAAACAATGATTACTAACTTGTTTATATGTTTGCCTAATAATTGTCAGGCTTTTTTTTTCTCCCCTGGGATATATGGGGTGCATGAAGAAATTGAGTTTACAAATTGAAGTGACCATGTCAATGCCTAACTACAAATAAAGAAGGGTTGTATAGCAACATTGACCTTAATGATAAATTAATCAATGTTGAGGGTCCATTTTCAAGTGAATCCAAATGTACCCAAAAGGCAGCAATAGAGCCCTCGAGCAAATTGCAAAACTGTATTACCTGCAAAGGATCCTCTGGCCCTCAAAGTGAAAATGCTTCATTATAATGTCATCACAAGAGTTACACCTATATTTGAGTAACAGGGAGTGGATTAGTCATCACTTGGTGAGCAAACAAAAAATGAATTTCTGAGTTATAGTCCCAGAGAATTATCTGTTTTCCTGTAAATTCACTAGAAGAGAGGAAAACCACAGACAGAATTACCCCAAGCTGAGATTTTAGTATTTCATGCTGAAATGGGGTCTGTACAGGACATTGCTGAATAGACAGATAAAACAGTCAAATTTTAAGGTGTAGAAGCCAATATGACTGCTTGAATCATCTCCCCATCTCCTGTTCAGCTTCTCATCCACTGTATTTACACAGACATATGCGATTTTGTTGCCAGCTGGTGATTTGGCAATAAAATGTAATCTGAGCCTAATGTGCCTAGAAGATTTGTTTGGAAAAAAATAAACCCAAGATAAAAAAAACCAAACTAAGTAGTACTTGTTTATAGAAACATTACGGTACCTTTGATCCTTTCTTCTGTTCTGCTTCAATATGCTTGAGTAAAAAGAAAATACGCTGTAAATTTCAGAGAGCAGCATGGGGGCTCCTATGTTTGTGTTGCAAAGACAGACCGAAGCCTTTAATCAAAACAAACTCCTGTAGGGCAAATTTCCCAATGTGGCATTAGTGTGGTGGTGTTGCTAGGTGGATCCCCGTCCAGGCACTCGGCAGCCCTTGGAGCTGGGCTGACCCATTTCTGTGGCAGGGCAGCCCTGCAGAACCACTTGGGGACGAGAGAAGGCACAGAAGTGACACACAAGGAATAAAGACACATGCTAATAAACACACAAATACATGGAATAATAATGCATGAAGCTTGAGGCTGAAGACGCTGAACTAGAAGTATCAAAGCAAAAACAAAAAATAAAATCCTAAATTATAGAAATATAGTATCCATCAGAAGAATGTTTCCCATACCCTGAATAAAACCACTAAGTCCCTTGACCTTTTCTATACATCCCTGTGTCAGACAATTATGTCTGACAAGCTGCTCTTAAAATGTGATCTTTATTGTACCTCACATCAAAGCCTAACTGCACACGGACAGATTCTCATGGAATATGAGCATGCAATAAGCACAGGGGGAGGAATATGTCTTATAGAAATCATAACACCCGAAAATACTGGGTACTTTTGTATATGAAATTTTTGTAATAATTAGACTTAGAAATTCAATGTGCAAATGTACCCTCAAGGTCAATTAGGACACCACATTCGTAATCTGGACTTTTTCATTGGTTTACTGTTTTCAAAAGAAAACCAAGGGTTTTTCTAAAAAAACCACCCAGCTCATATAGTACTCTGCTGCGCTACAAACTGAAGTACGCTGAGAATTACAATATAGCTTTAAAATTACAAAGAAAAATATTAAAAACACAAGAGTATTACCTTTAAAACCCCTGCTTTCAAGAAGTGTAATATATTCCTTTCTGACCAAAATCTTGCTGCCTTTCTCAGAACAGCTGTGAATATAGCCAACGGACTCAGAATTCTCTGTGATCGGATAAATAGCTACAGTTAGAATCTCCTAGCAAAGACAAATCAGAAAGAACTTTAAAATGGCCAAGGGAAAGCATCATTTACCTCTGCAAGGATCCCGTGCATCACTGACAAAAGCAAATTAATTTTTAAGTAGAAGTTAAAAATCATTACCCAAGCCTTGAATTATGGAGCAGCTGTGCTGTAACCCAGCACCCCGTGCCCAGGAGCCATGGAGGGACACATGGGGGAATGTGCACTCGTGAGGCTGCTGCAGTGGGAAAGGGATTAATTTAGCTGCTTCCTCACATCAGCCTCTGTGAGATGGTGTCAGGAAATCCCACAGAGGCACCTGATGTGTCTGTGTGGGTAATTCTGAAGTCATCTCCAGCATTCCACATTTCTGCTAAGCCTTTGAGTGCAGATGCTCCACAGAGATGTGCACTGATTGATGTCCTCTCAGTGCAGGAGGGGCTGTTTGCCATCAGTTTGGAGGCAACAGGAGCCTCGGCCTTCTCCAGCTTCATAAATACAAGTGAAGGCCATCTGCAGCTCCCTACAGCCATCCAAAGAGAGCAGCAGCTGAAAGGTAACTCTCCCATCCACGTGGAGTTTAATGCCTGCTGAGAACTTCCCTCAGCCAAATATCTGGGCTCCCTGTGCTGCAGTGATTTGTGCAGCCTTCTCTATCTTTGAAACACCAGCAAGTTATTGTTGGCACACAAAGCAGCTGGCAAAGTGTCATCCCATGATTCAGCATATCAAGAAGAAAGATAGAATAATGAATCATTGTGCAAAAAGGTTGTGCAACAGGGACTGAAACAGGCCGTATAAAAGCACTGTTGCATTGGAATGGAAATGGCTTTTTCATGGAAGATACCCATCTGCCAAAAAAAACCCATATAACTAATGGTTTATGAGCAAAAGATCCAGAGGCAGATAGAGGCACCAGGGCCTACTGTGACACAGACTCATGAGGAGATACTTTGGTTTGCCAGGATAATTTGCTTACAGTTGTAACATCTGGTACAGAAGGTTTTGAAAGAGATTCATGAATTGGAAAGAGGAGAAAAGATGTCCTGCCTCTGATTTAAACTGCACTGTGAATTGGAGATAATCCATTGGAGTCAATGGAGATAACCTGGCACAAAACCATCCCCAATGCAAGCAGAACCAGAGCCAGAGAGCATCAGTGTGCAGAGTTTTACAGTCTTTCTTTATCTAGCCCATGGGAAAGTTGGCAATACATCAGGTTGCCTGTGCTGTTTCCATGTACAAATGTCACTTCACCCCCATGGCACTGTCCAGCAGCCCCCATTCCCATTAACTCCTCCCTGAGTGTTCTGAGAGGGTCAGACACTGGCATAAAGGAGGATGCCAACACTGCTCCCCATGCCTTTTGTCAGTTACTGCCTCTCCTTCTCCCTTTGGGAACGGTTCTCCAGCCTTTCCTCCCTGTTGGCAAAAATCAAGTGTCATTCCTTGATGAAAGGTTCCAAAAGACTCTTTTCTTTTAAGATTTAAAAAAACCACCCAGCTTTAAAAGTCCAACTCAGTGGGGTCTTTTTGTTGAAAGAGTTGAAATCCTTCAAAAAGAAAGCTTCTTCTCTCAGGATTTTTCCAGCTTACCTTAGATTCATGGACTACTACCAAGAAATCTGGCAAACATCTAAGAACAGCAAGTTTACACATCCCATGTTGTTTGAGTTGCATTTCTAAAGGGGGGCAGTGCTGCCTATGGGTAAAAATTTGGAAAAATTGCAAGGGCTTTCTTTGAAACTACTGTTTGTGAGCAGATGCTGTACAGCCACCAGCAGCATACTCTGTCATCCTGAGGACGAGCCCTTCCTGCACCAGCAGCTGTGCCAGATCCAGACTGGGAGCAGCAAACCTTTGTGCTGAGAAGCCACTGAGCTCTCTCAGACTGACCCTGGCCAGACCACCCATGACAAGCCAAAGAGAAAAAGCTCTTCAGATCATTAACAGCACCGCTCTGCATCCTTCAGGCTCCCAGTCCTCATCCTCTCCTTCCTCCAGTTCAGACCATTGGTTTCAGTGTTCTGTTGAGCAGCTGTTTTCCCTACCTGTGCTCCCTCTTGGCTGTTGCTGTTCCCTGCTTCCTTGCCCAAAGAGCTGTTTTGTCACCGCTTTTCATACTCTGTTTTCCTTTTATATCTGTTGACTGCCTCAGATGTTATTAATTCTGTTAATAAAGATGGGAGACACAAGCAGTGAGGGAGATAATAATAGAAATAATATAAATAGAGCAAACTTTCACCCGACACACTTCAGATTATGGGAACCTAGAAGCGAGGCAGTAGTTAAGGGCCCCAGCCACTTGTATTGGCAAACCAGTCTTTCATAAGCATGCAATTTAGATTTAATAATATGCTTAATGAATGGTAATTAAAAACAAATTGCAATTAAAACACTATTTAATGAGGTTTAACAGTGATGTGATAGATATGTATCTATCACCAAGTTCAACTTCAATAAATATTTTCTTAATAACAAACTGGCATTTAATTAGTACGGGAAAAATGTTGCTGCTAAATCTAAATTAAATTAAAATATACTTAGGGCACTTACCCACTTAATAGTATGTGTTAATGAAAAATATATAAAAGGCTTCTTCTTTCATTTTTTTTTTTAAAGGATAATGGTTACAAGAATTAAATCAAAGGAATTTAACTGATTGCAGCATGTGAAGGCATGATCCAGCCCTACACACAAACACTTCATTGATTTAAGAGTTTCCTGATGCACAATAACTGTACTAGGACACGTAAATGAACAAACACCCTGGCTACAAGTTGAGTAAGATTTAACAAATGTGACATTTGGCAAAGTCACACTCAAAATTCCCACCGCACCTTCCCACTAACCTTCCACATCATTTTATGATCCCATTATCATAAATATCTGAGCACCTGCCAAAAAATTTTAAATAGAAAGAAAGTGTTTTCTTTCTTCCTGCAGATATAAAGTTTAAATATTTCATAGATCATTATTTGTTTAGTGGGAAAGGGCAGGAGAAGAAGTTTAGTACTTTCAGCTTAGCATATGTCAACTATTTTGTTTGAAACTGAGGTTTGTGAAATCTTTATTTCTCATAAAAGGTATTTAAGTAGCTTAAACCCTGATCCTATCTGTCTCCTGTGCTCCCAAGACTCCTTGTAGTGGCTGATACTTTAATTGCACCAGCACTCATTATGACTTGGACTAAATTCAAATAGAACATTTTATAGGGAAAAAGAGCTTTTAGGAGAACACAACATTTTTTTTGATGAAAACATGGACATTTTTTTGAAGAAAACATGGACCCTTAATACATTCAGTATTTTTGATCGACTGATTGGAACCAGAAACCACTGTGGAAACACAGAATATAATCTGCAGTATTTTATAACTCTTTTTAAAAATTATTTTTACCTGAGTATTTCAGGACAGAAACTGGGGAAGACCCCAAACCAAAATGTTTTGCCCACAGATACAAGCAGGACTCCTTCTGTGTCTTCACAGAACTACCACAAGGGGTCTGGCTCACGAGAAGGACACAAAAGTGCAGCAGAGTTAAAATATAAATACAAACGGGTCCCTAAGGCAAAAAAGGAAGACTTTTCAATCTTCCCCTTTGCAGATATTTTGTACATAATGACACTGCTTTACAGCAACAGATGGGACATGTGCAGGTGTGTTTCCTATTACCACTGACACTGTGATGTACCCATTTGCAGACAGAAACAGGCACCTTATTAAATGTGATTTAAATAAAAGAAGGAAAATTCATTGGGACAATATTTGCCATCAGTTCACTATAACTTCCTTTTCTTCTTTTCAAGTGGAAAGGACTTACAGGAACTAGATATTAGCGATACAATTTTAGCCCTTAGCTCTGTTCCTCTTGAAGACAACATCAGGAACAGGAGATGATAATCATAAACCTGGTCTCTCTGGACAGCTTCCCACTTAATCCCACCAGCAGCTGCTTGGCTCAAGCCTCTTCTTTTTCCTTATATATCACAAACAGACTAGAATGAGGAGCACCAGTTTTAAATTTCACTTATTTTCTGTTGGACTGAGAGTGTCAATCTTGGTTTCAAGTGACTGGTCCAGTGCTGCACAATATTATTTTAAAAAGCAAAAGAAGCAGCCAAAAAGAATAAGGAACAGATAAGCAATGTGAGAACGAGTTACTAAATATAGGATAAAATCGTATGCCACACATAAACAGAGAGAAATAATGTACATACCCAGCCAACCCGTGATTGGTCCTGAAAGCTTGGAAATATCAGTGCAGAATGTGAAGGATGTTTTCCTGGCATGTTCCAGCTTCAGATATGATGCAGATACCACTTAGCACTAAACAGTGCTCCTGTGATTCCAGTTTTCAAGCATTTGACAATTCCCTGCTAAATGTGACATCCTGTATGCAACAAATGACTTGATTAAGGACTTAATAACATTGAAACAGAACTGACTTCATGAATGATGACAGGTCCTACGGTACATGTCACACTGCATCAGAGCTGAAGGCAAAGATACTGTCCCTCCTTCAGGAAAATGCAACTATTTTGTTAGGGAAATACCCATTCCTCAGCAGTAGGCACAGAGGGAGCCTGATTCCAGCAGGCAGGACAAATTCACATCCAGTTTCCAGTCCAGTGTCCTCTAGTGCACAGTGGTGGTTGTTGCACACCTTGCCACACTCCTACTTGGATGGAACAAAAATTATTTAAATTGAATAAAAAATCTGGGCACCCTACAAAATTAATAGTTCACAGAATCCCAGAATAGTTCGGGCTGGAAGGGACCTCTGGAGATCAGTCAGTCCCACGCCCATGCCAGGGCTGGCCAACCTGGAGCAGGTTACACAGCAATGGGTCAAACTGTTGTGCTTGGAAGAAGAAAACCTTCCTCCACTTCCTCCACTTAAACTCCTTTCTCAGAAGGCAGAAAAACGATTTATGATGTGGATTATTCTATAATGATGGAAATTACTCAGTATTACACCCAGTTTTGACAGCCAAGAGTCCTGGTACAATAGAACCCACAGCTCAGTGTCACCTGGCCCCAGGTGTTCCAGGACACCTCCCCGTCAGACAAACTGAGGGACTGCCCTCTGAAAAGTCTGAGAGAAATCCGTGAGCTTTTCTGTTGCAGCAGCTCTGATGGCTCAGACAAAACTGGAAGTCAATCAGATTTGTCTTCCTAATCACTGGAAGGCTTTTAAGCATTCCACTTGAGACACCAGGAAAGAAAAAGAGGAAGGGAAGCACAGACTCAGAAGCTCTAAGGACTAATTTTTCCAGGGTTGGCAGGACTGTGACAAATGTGCTGGTCACTGTCAGCCAGGAGAGCTGCTGCTCATCCCAAGGGGAGAGCCAACCACCATTGCTGATTCCATAAAATATTTAAATAGTCAGGAACTACCCCTCCTTCCTCAAGTATTTCCCACCAAAAATGGCAGTGAGGTGCTGATAAAGATGGTGCTTTAACACCCTCAGCTCGTGGCCAACAGTCTGGCATCTCTGGGGATGCTCAGCTCAGGCTCAGACAAACAGGAGGCCCATGCCAAGATGCTTTGCAGTCAGTGGCCTGTTGCCAGAGTGTCATTTTTCACAGAAGGGACACAATACCAGGCAATCTGGCTGAGAATGAATAAAAATGTCATCTGTGTTCGCTCCTCTTCAAGGGCTCGTGCAGTATTGTTCTCCTCGCGTGCAATAAAATTCCAATTGATCCAGGAGACAGATCAAAAGATGTTTCTCTGGGACCTATTGGTCAGTCTTCCAACCTTGACAAGGAACTTGCATCAAGCCATTACATTTTATAGTTGTGATTAAAAAGGGTTCATTTTTTTCATGAGCTGGGGCTGGTTTATTTTTTGCCTACTGGAAATTTGTCTCTTCTTTCACCCAGCAAAAAAGCACAAGACTGAGACAATGAGACAGCATGGAAAAGAAATACGCTTAGCAGAAATAGCAAACCACCAGATTTGCACTTGCTGGAGATACAAAAGGAAAGATGATTGAGAAAAGGCTGCAAAGCCAAAAAAGCACTGACAAGATTTATCTGCCATCTGCGGAAAAGAAAGGAGCAAACAGAAATAAACACACGCGTGAGAAGGCAAAAGGAATGAACAGGGGTTTATCGTGGGGGACCTTGCAGTGACTGAACTGGAAAGACTTTGCTGAAACAGAAACATGGTTTTCAAAAGAGTTTATGTAATTTCTGTCCTCAGTGGCTGTACATGCACAGTGAGACAGCCTCAACTCGGGCCCCATCCCAGTAAAACCATGCAAGAGCTACCAAGGAGCACAAAGATCATGGCTAGTTTTGATGTGCTTCCCTAGAGAGAGGTCTCCATGTTTTTCCTGGCCCTTTGCACATCATCTGCACTTGCTGGAAGGACAAAGTTGGGATAGCAAATTGTGCGAGGTAAACTGGATCCTTTTATTTTTACCTGGTTAGACTGAATTCACCACTTCTTGAGAGCTGTTCAGCCTCCTCATCTCCTCAAGACAGCCATGGACATTGGAGGTATTGAGTAACACACAGAAAATCCCTGACAAATGGGCTGTGCCAGCTGGTGCTAATGGGAAACAGTAGCAGGGAGCTGGGAAAAGGGTAAAGCTCCCTTTGCCATCCCAGCGCATTTCTGCCAACAGCTCCTGATATGATCTGATTCTAAACACACCCCTCAAGAATAGATTTTCATGCTTGGAGAGAGATGAGGAACAGCTGACAAGTCTCTGGGAGCCATCATAATGAAGAAACTGTAAAATAAAAGATACAGCAAAGCAGAAGCTGGCAGCAGAGATCATGCACTCCTCACCCATTCCTGAGCAGGGAACAGAAGTGATGGATATTTAAAATAAGGAACTTTTCTCATTTTCCCATGAGAGGGTCTCCATCCTCACTAGTGAATTGAATGTGAGCAACAAAAATTTGTGTCTCAAAAAATAATAAAGAAAAGATTAACAATTTCAGAGAATCCCAAAGAAGACCTTTGTGTTTTCAAATCTGAAGAATGACCCAAAGTATCTATGCTCCATAAACCAAACCTGAACATGACTTGATAACCCCAGACTTCAGAAAACTCAGAACAGGTTATTCCACCTGCCACATTAGGATTCTCCTAATCCCTGTGAATGGAGCTGCAGGGAAGATATCCCAGCCATAACTGCATTCAGTACCAGCTTGCTCTGTGGCCTGAGGATTTACCTGGCTGCAGCTCGGGAGCGGAACAGCACAACAGCAGAGCTGGATTCATCCAAGGTGCTCTGTACAAGCTGTACATGTGATACATCACTTAAACAGGAGCTGCAGAAAGAAGTTACCATAAACTTTCCATTCCAAAGCACTAAAATCTTACATTTGCTTATTAAATTTCAGTTGGGGCCCCAGGCAATTGAACAGAACACCAGTCTAGCTGCTGCATTTTGCTTTACTTACTGCTACTGACATGCAGCCATAACTCACAGCGAGAAATCACAAAGCTCAGGACTCTAATCTTGGCCAACCATCCCTTCCACCTCTGGCTGTTGGGGTAAAGCTGACAGCACATTTTAAGTTTGTTTTTTTCTTTTTGCCTTCCTTTCCTTTTAAGCATTCTGGGAGTGTGGAACAAAAGAAGAATGGCATATCCTCTGTTTAAGAGCCCCTGATTCAAAGACCAGTTGAGACAATGGCAGGATCCTCATGTATTTTGTAGGTGTTTCAGAATAACCCAAGGAGTCCCGTTGGAAAGCCAGTGCTCTCAGGAGCCTGGTGGGGATCTCTGCTCCCCCCTGCTTGTTGTGCTCTCAGGTGGCTGCAAATACAGAAGGACTAAGCCTGGAGAAATCTCCCAGCAGCCTGAAGCTCAGAGTGGCAGCAGCTCTGAGTTGTGCCTGCAAGGAGCTGGGTGCTGCTTTAGAGCTCTGCTTCTATGTGGATGCTGCGAAGTGGGGTCTGAGCTGATAAACCCTGTTGCAGTTGTGATTCCTGCTCTTTGGCTGTCATCTTAATGGCAAAGACTTGGAAGGGCCCTGACCCATTCTCATGTGGTGTTTCTACAATGCTCAGCACAGTAAGGAAGGATGAATTTTCTGTCAAATTCTACAGAAATGTGATTCCCCATAAGCCCGGCTTCAGGGGCTCAAGGAATTGCCAAGCACTAAGTACTCAAAACTTGTTAGGTCCCAGAAAGGCTTGAAATTGGCTAGAAAATCCTGAAAAAATATTAATAAATACATAAGATTTTTTATGTGGGGTTTTTTTTCAATTTTGCAGCCTAGGACATAATAACCACATCGTGTTTTAAGCTCTCTCCTACCACAGTATGAAAACTAGGAACGTGTGGGTTTGCACCTCTCTAGAGAAACAATGCACTGGGGTATATTTTTGATATAATAAAAGCCAGAGTTCAAGGAACTAGCACAACTACAACTGCTCAGGCTTTAGGAACACCCCCTGCATTTCTGGAAAGGTTCACAGTAAGATCCACAGTAATGACACCAGGACTGGTACCTCCATACTCCTCCTCCAGGGCCAAGTTTGCCCTCAGAGCTGTGGATCTTCCCTCAGGCTGCACAAGAGTAAAGGGGCCTCAGCAGTGGCAAGGAGAGAACAACAACTTTGTAAAATATGTAGCAAACAATCAGGACATAAGAGCACTCAGCTGTTGTGGCAACCCCCTGAATTATGCTGGATAATTCATATATTAGCAATTCTTCAATATTTGATAATCCCAGAGGTTTATTCCACGGTCAAAGCCAGAAACAGCCCAGCTCAAATAAACAAGAGGAGCAGCACGTGCTGGAGTTCAGAAGCAAAGAGCCTGTGCTCAGCCCTGCTGCAGAGATGCACACACACTTGGAAAGTTAAGCTTGAGGTTAAATATTTTACTGGATTGAGACCAGCTGAATTCTGTAGTTAGTTTTTTGTTATCATTACTACCATCATCATTACAACTGAGCAGGGAACCGTCCACCTAAAAGCTGGCTAATCTTTTTCAAAATAATCTTTTCAAGCAATTTATCCAGAATATAGTGGCATTTACACTTCTCAAGCTAACGATTCCAAAGGGTAAGATCAGTGGCTATCTGATTTGTTATGACAAAGCTGAGCGGGTCTAATAACTCCTCTGGTTTTGATAATCTACAGCACCTTAAAAACACCAAATGATGGAGCAGAATGTGCAACAAGTAAACACTGGCAGGAATATTTGGATACTCAGAGCAGAAGAAGGAGGGGAGTTTAGGCATTCCAATCTTGTTTGTTTTCAAACACAATGTTCCTGCTGTAAAGAGAGCGTTAAGAGCAGTTGTTGACATTCAAAACCATTTTTCTTATTTAAAATACTAATACTGAGTAATATTAATGACAAGAATAATAATTACAACAGATGAAGAGGATAGTGCTCCTCTAGACAGATTTATCCTTTACTTTTTTTTAAACCAACGAGCATTTCAGATGTTCAGGAACTGTGACTGTAACACATCTGTATTTTTATTTAATTACCCTTTTCCTAAATGAGGTTACAGCATGGCATGTGGTGTCTTTCAAACCAGACACCTGTAGTCAGAATTAGAAACTTCACAACTACCTCCCCTTAAGTTCCCAGGGGTTGGGGATGTGGTGGGGAATTGTTCAGCTCAGACATGGGGAAAGCTGGCAACCTCATCAGCAGCCTTATCAAGGCCTCTGCAGATCTCAATGGCTTTCCTGTCTGCATATTTTTATATGTATGTATATGTATTTATTTATTCATTTTATTTTAAGGCTAGTTCCAACAGGAAAAAGGTAATAGAACAGTGAGAATTTCCTGTGACAGTATAAGCAGAAAAAAAGAAAAAGGCAGCCCATTAAATAAAATAAACCTAGACAAAGCTTTATGTGAAAATGAAATAAGGCTGAGGTGCCCCAGGTGCAATGTGGGTCAACTGTCCTTCCTACAGCTCAGGGCTGGAAGAATGCCCAGCTTTTGTGAAAGGTCCCAGAGCCACGGAGAAGGCTCAAGGTGTTGGCTGGCCTTGGGCTACGCACTTGGCTGCAGCAGAGGCAGCGACCTTTGTTCCTGACACAAGGCTGGATTGTTATTTTTTTTTGGTTTTCGCTGGAGTTCTCCCTTCTCACAGGAAGAAGAACTGCTTGGCAGTTTGGGTTTGCAGCCTGACATTTTGGCATCTGATTTTTTATTTTTTTTCCACAGGCAAAACCATTGTTTGCTGTGGTTTCATGTGGCTGGCAGCTTCAGGAGATGCTGAGCTGCAGTGCAATGCAGAGGGTGCTGCAGAGCCCCAACAGTGTGCATTTGTTCCTGTCCTACACAGCCCAAGGTGCTGGGCACTCCATGTATAATGTCAGACTTCTCCAAGGAACACCCCAACAAGAAAAAAGGAATGAAATCAAATGTGGATCAATGACATTCAATTGTCATTGGATCAATTGTGGATCAATTGTCTCTTCGCACAAACAAACTCCAGCTCTCTGAAAGTCCCCAGCAATGATTTCTGAACAGAATGGGCACAAGACCCAGAAGTAGAATTGCTTAATGCTGGTCCTACCACTTATAATCTTGCTTTTCAAGCCTTTCCCTTCATTCCAGTGGTCGATGGAGCAATGAAAAGGTCCTGTGAGAGAGGTGTAGGTGTAGAGGAGTAGGGGTGGGAATGCTCTCCACCACATTTTTTCCCAAGAAAGTAAAACCCACCAACTTCCTCCAGGACCAGTGCTTGCTCAGTATTGCAGGGGCAAACACAGTGCTATTAATATTTGCCTTTTAAATTATTATTATTTCATATTAGCACAGCACCTGTGGGATTCCCTTTGCGGGGCAGTAACCCAGTGGCAGACACCATGCAAAGCCAGCACAAACAGATGGCTCTGGAGCAGGGAGCCTTCACACCAAGCCAAAACCTGGCAGCTGATGTTACAGACCAGGGACATCATCTCTGCTCCCACAGCCATCAGAGCTCATCACACCAACAGCCCCACTGCTCTGAAGGGTTTACAGCCAGCTAAGAAAAACTGAGGAGAAACTGGGAAGAGAGTGATGCAGCTGCCTTAACAGCATGGGGAAATGTGTGAGGGTGCTTTCAGATTTTAACAGCTGGGGACACAGAGTGGCACAGCAGGTTGATCAGAGGCCAAAAGTGGCATTGTAACCACAAAACAAAAATACTGGATTGGGTGGAAAAAGGTCCCAAAAGAACCTTTGAGGGGAAAAACAAAATAGATTATGTTTGATATGACCAAGAGCAGACACTTGCAAGAGAGGTGCAGCAAGAGGGGTGGCAGGCAGGGAAGGCAAGTGATTGTTTTAGAGCATAAAGAATGTGTGTGAAGAGGGTGAGATTGGGTTTGCCAGGACCAGAATTAGCAATGCTGTACCAATGATTGAGAAGCAGAGTCATGACAGCCTGGGCAAGCACGGGAGCCAGGAGCGGGGACAGAAATGGCAATATTTCAGAGAGGCTACACAGAAACAAGTGGCCAGAGTTCTACACTGCCTGCAGGTATGGACCTAGAGACAGGAGTCAAAAGATAACATCCACGGGTCTGAGTGACAGGCTGGATCATAAAATTGTACAGGTTGCTCGAGAGATCTAGGGGGAAAAGCCTTTCTTTAAGGCATGTTGAGTGTTAGTGATAGCTGATCTTCAAGGGGACACTGTGGGAGGACAGGAAGACCACAGAAGTGGGACTCACGTGGTGTCTGTGGCATCAGCACAGGGGCAGAAACTGAATTAGGGTTTGCAGAGAGAGTTACCAAAAGACATGGAGTAGAAAATTTAAGGAAAATGACCAAAAGGGAATCCCTTTCAGCCCCTAAGAAACTATAGGACCTGTTCTGAGCTCTGTTCTCCTTACAGAGAGCTAAACTGCTCCCTCCTGGGAAAGCCCATCTCCAGTGCTTGGAAAAGTACTTCCAAGAAAGTAGCTGTGTTCCCCCCAGCCTCCATGCCCTCCCTTTTCAGATGAAATTAAGCAATGGAAAACAAGACAACTTTTCCAGCAAACATGATTTTACAGCGCAAGCCTCATCACTCATCCTTCTGCACTTATAATAATGAGAGTATTTTTGTTGTTTTAAATAGGGAAAACAAACAAAAGAATCCATTCCGCAACACTTGCCCCTCGCCCTCACCCACAGGAACACTCCTAAAACAGAAGGTTTGGAGTTTGTGGCTTGAGAACTCCCTTTCATGTCAGTACCCACACTGAAGCCTTGGCAGGGCAGAGCGCCTGAACCAGCGCCCACTCTGCTGCCACCCCAAATTTCCTCCTCCTGCCCTCTTCCTAAACATTGCCTCACCTTCAAAAAGTCCCCCGTGGAGAAACAAGCCCAAATTCCACTTTGGTTTGACATAAATTAAAAAGCAGAGTATTTGTCTGATCCCTCAGCCACCGTCAATCAGCTCTTTCTGAGGCTGCAGGAGCCTCACTGACGTACAAGAAGTGATTCTGAGGTTGGTGCTGGGGGCGGATGTTGCAGGTGCCAAAACAGACGTGGTGTGGTACCTGCAATTACCAGTTACCTGGTGCTCCAGCTCCTGCAATGTTTTGGCAACAGGCTTCGTGTCCAGTTCCACTTCAAAGCTGCCTCTGTGCTTTCAGAATCACGGTTAAGTGCTCTCTTTAATTACTGTGTGTTTCCAGTTTGTTTTTAATCATCATCATTAAAGGATTGAACACAACCCACTGAAATGCAGAAGTGTAAACATGAGCAACAATTATTCCAACCTCTTCGCTGGTTTCAGGTAATGATCACATTTTATATTTAAAGCTGCTCCTGGGTTTATATGGTCTATTTTAGGATCATGTTATCCTGGGCATTTCTAGTTAAGGGCAACTAAAGGTTAAGGTCTGTAGGAGAGGGGGAAGCCTGTTTTAAAATTATTTTAAAGGCTTTTAGCTATTTAAAGTCAATGCCTGTGACCTGTTAAGATCCAGCAAAAGATGAAGACATCTGCCTTATGCTATTCCTGAGTAAACAGATCTGCTGCAGAACTAGAAGACAACTTAAAGTTGGAATTTCAGTTTAATTTATGGTAGACACACCATTGGAACTCCTCAGTGTAGAAATGGTGATGTTAGTTTTAATCAAGCTAGCACAGGTTAGAAACACTCCAACACAGCAGCCCAACACTCACAGTTGTGCTAATATTTGCCCTAGGTTTCAAAAAACAAGTGGGAGAGGAAGGGAAGAGCTTGTCATTAAGGGATGGTTTGGAAGGGCCTCTGAGGCCGTGGGTCAGTCCCCGCTGGCCGAGCCTCCCACACAATAACAGTGTCCTTTGAGGCCTCCCATAAACAAAGCACAGGAGGTGCAGCTTTTCCCATTTAATTTTGTAGCTCCTGATCACTTTTTTGGCCACTCAGCTGACAAGGCCAGGCTGTGCAAAGATAAATAATCCATGTCCAGAGCTCACCTTCAGCTCGCCTGCCTGCCGTCACAGCCGTGTGCAGCCGCCCCAAACATCCAGGTTTCTCTTGTTCTGGGACTGTCCCAAATGTTACCATTTCAGATCTGACTCATCTGTCCTTCAGCAGCCTCCTAAATCTTTAGAAAAGGCTTGAGGGATTAAACACATGAAAAGGCTGCCCAAGTGCTTTCTGATGGGTGATAAATATCTGTATACATCACTTAGTGCACAGCAAGGATGAATGTGAGACAGACTGGCTGCTTTTCCTTTAACTGTTACATAAAAGAACTCACATTTGCCATGGATGCAAGCAGGAATGTCTGACTCTGTGTGTCTAACCCTAAGCTAAAACCTTTCCTGAGCAAAACTATTTAATTGTTTTCAACAGGAGGTGTGTTTTGTTTGGGGTTTTGTTGTTTGACTACTATCTTGTTTGTGTTTTAAAACGTATTTTTCCTTCATTTCCAGTGAAATACCAGACATGGAAAAAAGATTGTTGACGTGGTTTTAAAACCTCGTGACTTTTTTCTTTAATTTATTTTTCTTGGTAAAATATAAAGGAACTCTCTGGCCACTGAAAAGTTTGAAATAAATATAATATTTGCAATATACATTCTGAAAAATTTTTGATGACCTTCCACCAGACCCGTTCCAGTTTAACCTTGCCTCTGATGTGGAGTTCTTGGGTGACCTCGTGACACAGTTTTCTGTGTCACTATTCCCTATTTGTCGAGATAATAGGAATTCTAGTCTCCAAATAAGTGATTCTTCATCAGGAAAGTGACAGTTCATCAGATTGAAGGTTACTGCAAAAATATATCAGCCTTGAATAATTACAGTGTTTGTGGGAAATATTTCTCCAGTTCAAGATGGAGATTCCAGTGAAAAAAACAAACAAAAAACACTCAATCAACTTTATCACAATAGTGATAATAAAACCCCCAAACTTGGCTATTTCAGAGTATAACAAGGCTTTGTTTTTCACCAGCTCTCTGGCAGAAATACCAGGCCAAGTTTTGACCAGGGCTGCAAAGGTGGATTTTCATCGAAAGCGCACCACCACCCCCCACCAGCCGTGCCCAAAACATCCAAAATATAAATGAAAATTATTCTGCATGGACTGCTCGCAGGCTGACTGCCCCTTCCGTGGGTGCAGTCCAAGGCATGTCCCAAAGTGCTGCACAAAGCTGGCAGCAGCACAGAGCTCCATCCTCCCCGCTGCCCATCGGCCATCTGTGCCCACAGGTGGGGACGGCAAGAAAGGCAGGCTCCACCCTGCTCCCAAAGGATGGCTTCAACCTTTTCCCCCAAGTGAAAGGAGCTCAGCCAGGCTCACAGTCCTCAATTCATAAGTGTTCATCTATGAAATCGGATTCCCACCCCTCTCCACTAAGAATCTGCTCTTTCAACGAAGCACAAGATGTCAGGATTTTTGCCAACATGAGCACAGCTGTCAAAATCTCATCCTTGGAAAGAATCCCAGATAGACACATGTTTTACCCCAGCCAAAATGGTCAAACTTTGCAGAGAAACATTGAGAGAGGAAAAAGGTTCCATATTGTCACTGCGATAGCTTGGGATTGCTCACAGCCAGACAACTGGGATGTGGTGTTTTAATAGCTGAACCATTAAAAGCAACAGGCATCTTGCTATTGACAGCAATAAGAACAGATTCAGTGCCTTTGGCACGAGATTATCAAAAACAGCATTGCAGGAAAGGAAATAAGCTTGTTTGAATTTGGGAGACAACAAATGAAGGGGAAAATATGCTTGCAATTTTCTATTTCTCTAGCATGTTTTTCTAAATATCTTCAGCACTTTTGCCTGGTGTTTCCAAACCAAGTCTGAGGAGTGTTGGGTTTATGTTGTCCTTGGATTCGTGTCCTTCAAGCCCACCTGGAAATCCAAGCCTAAGAGAGCGGCTGGAATGTTTTCTGTCCAGCCTGAGCAGAGCAAGGTTCCCAACCCCCTGAGAAGAGGCACACCAACCTATTTCTTCTGATCTGAGATGTCAGGAGAACCAATGGCTTTGCTCAGGTCACAGGTAGGGGCAGTGGCAGAGGCCCAGCAATGCCCTGCTCCTTCCTGCACACAGGACCTGCATGTGTTGCCTTTCTCAACATGGTCCAAGCTGTGTGCAAGCAGCCCACAGGCAAGAGGTGAACTCCTACAGCTGAAGGGGCAGGGAGGGGAGGTGGCATCAGGAACAGCAACCATTATCCTCTTTACTGGAAAACATGTATCTGAATGGCCAAATTTACTAGCTGTTCAAGATCTTTATGAGATTTATGAGGCTCAAGAAAAAAAATTTATTAGAAAGACATAAAACTTCAGTGGTTTGAAATGGAAATGTTTGCAAAGGAGTTGGGATCAGCTGGTTTCAATTGCAGGCCTGTCTGAAGCAGGGAGGGCTTCACTTCAGGGCTGAGGACCTCAAATCTCTCCCGACCTGACCCTCCCAAGACAGCCAGAGATTAAAGCTGCTTGGAGAGCCAATGCTCCATCATAGGGAGGAGCTGTGGTACTCCAGATAAAGGAAACACTCAGATAATGGAAATGATGAGGAGCACATGGCAGAGACACTCAAATCTTCCTGTGCAAACCAGCCCAATCCTGCAGGGTCAGTCCTGAGCTCAAGCCAATGGTACCTGGTGAATCTAAACTGCTCCCTGATCCTGCTCCACCCCACCTCCTCATCCTGCAGAGTTTATTAAACTGCAGGAAAAGCTAAACCTGAGCCATCCTTCTTCATTTACACCCTGAAATGGTGTACAGCCTGATCTGCCATGCAGAGCTCCAGGGACACCTGCAAGGCTTGGCCTTTTATCCCCAGTGCTCTCAGCAAAGGCATGAACCTCTCTGCACCCTGCTCCTTCTTCCCCTCTGCTCCCTCCTGCTTTTGACAAAGCACATTGCCCCAGACAGCCAGCGCCCTTACAGAGGCAATCCAAAATTCAAAACTCCATGAAAAAATTTTATCTCTGCACCAAAATTGACCCAGTGCAAAACAGAAACTGAATTCCCCTCTAAGCGTAGCAGACAGGACAACAAAACATTGGAAAATGTTGGTTTTACCATATCAGAAGCCCGAACCCACATTACACACATCTTTTAATGAGGGTAATAAGCTTTAACTGAAGAGCCTCTGAACTGAGCTCATCATCCACTTAGAGCAATCCTCCCTCCAGTGCCTTGTAGGGCACACTGGGATCGGCCGGCCAACATTTCACACCTTCGCATTTGCCAGCATTTGTTTCTGGCTCCGAAACAAACACAAAACACGCTGAAGATTTCCAAAGGGTACCCAGAGGGGGCCAAGAGTCGGTGCAGATGCTGCTGATGAGCTTATTGCAGTGCTCACCCCCCTCCTCACCTTACAGGTCGCTTAATTACAACGGGCTTCTGTGGGATTCACACCTAACAGCTCACAACTGTTCTGCTGAAAGGTGCATGGGGTTCCTTCTGCCTTTCTCCTCTTCCTGAATTACCAGAGAATATTTCCCTTCCCGCTTCCTCGTGCTTTCTCTGCTGTCCCACAGACCAGGCGTGCAGCTGCCTGGCTGCCCTGGCGGGCAGATACACCCTGGGAACAGCCAGGCAGTTCCCCGTTCATAATCCTCTTCCCTGGGGCTGCCTTCAATCCTGTGGAATTCAACACACCAAATGCTACATTCTAACACAGAGGACAGTTATTTTATGCAGAGCCTGGAGACCACAAGGACGGTGCTGCTGTTGGTAAAGGATTTCCCCAGCAGATCAGCTCAGCTGCCTGAGCTCCTGCCTCCCAACAGGCTTGTGCTCAGCAGTGCCACATCACAAAATGCACTTGTCCATATTCAGTGCTGCTGTCAGAAGAGGCAGAGTTTCACATAATTCTGCTCAGACTCATGTATGTCTCAAGAAGGGATTCTTGGCTCACTTTCTCTAGCTTGCAAATTACTTACAGTGCTTACTTGTGTACTGGTGTTTGGAAAATCATCTTGATCCGTTTCAGACATCCAACTTCACAGCTTGTCCTGATAGCATCTCCCAGGAGGAAAGTCCACAACTTCACCTTGCTCTGTAAAAAGACAAATTCACCTTTCAGAATGAACATCAGCTTTATCTTTGCATGATCTCTTCCCAGACAAGCATGGTTATGAGCCTTTTCTGGCCCTGAAACCAGTTTACTCAGGTAGTTTCACCGAGCAATTAGGTTTTGAAACACAGAAACAAACTTCACAGTCTACATATAGCAGTGGTTAGGAGCATCTCACAGGCTGAGCCAATGCTTTTTTGATCAAGATATCTCCTCAAAAACATATTGCTTCAAAATCTCTAAGTTTTGATAGGGAAATGCAGATTTGTGCCTAGCTCAGAATGCACTGGGTTATGTTTTCTGCCATGAGCAGCATCAATGCAAGCTATTGTCTTGAAGGAAAGCCAGCTCTGGCTCTTACCTCCAGCTCAATGCAGCACATGAAATGTGGGTGAGTGAGTGATTGCTGTTCCTTCTCCAGACGTGCAGCTCAGTGCACTTCAGGCTGTAGCTGTGGCCCTGTGTAGTTTTCCAAAAAGGTAAATGACTTAGGGGTGCTTGCCAAGGCATTCTCTCCCCCCAGGACTCCCATTCCCTCTTCCCTGTCTGTGATTTCAGAAGAAAAGTTTGCTGCTACTAACAATTACAATTTTTAATAATTGTTAATTATTACAATTATTACAGTATTACAATTAGCTGTCATCTGCAATGCACTGAACTGTGAACTGCTTCTCGTCACACAAATCCTAAAATTAATCAGATTCATCTCCTGTGTCCATAAGTGGCCATCCCATAGTCTGAGAAGGTTATCAACAACTTTTTTTCATTTCCGCAGTAATATGGAAACAGGTTTTACTTTTTTTCCCTCCAAATTTCACTATATTCAGATTTCTTAGATAAATTCTTTACATGAACATGTTTCAGCCAGCAAACCCTTTTATGCTTTCAACCCCTCCACATTGATTATTGACCGAAGCAGCAGGCATGATCCATGACAGGTCCTGCACAGCTGCTCACCTGAGGCACGCAGGGCTGCTCCTTTCCTGGCTGACAAGAGCAGGAGCTGCACTGCAAAGGAAGGTTTCAATAATGCACAGGCAACTGCTGACTAGAGCAAATTAATTTATCTTCTTTTCCATGAATTTTCATAATAAGAAAACTAATGCTGATTAGTTAAAACTGTAGAAGTTTTTGTCCTTAAAACACTCACACTATTTTCACTATCAGAAGGGTTCAATGTGAATTTCTGTTTTTTTAATCCAAACATGCTCTTATGCTTTTTCAACATAAAAAAATTAGAATGCATTATAAAGCATGTGTATATATTTATGCTTACATGACTATATTGTTAAACTATAGATAACTTCTTTATTTTTCAAATACTGCATTCACAAACAATGATGTACTCAACTGTATGAAAGACGTTGCACTTCATATTTTTAAAAAGTTAATGCACTTCTTTAATCAAATTTAGCCTTTTTTAACTGTTCTGTGTTTACCTGTGTATTTTTCAGACCCCTGACTAAATGGCCATACTTTATCCAATTAGGTAATGAGCAATGTTATTAGGAAGGAATTACAATTTTCCACAAACCTGAGAAATTATGAACACAAATAAAAAAAAATAAGAAAGAGATCAACCAACTTCAAGCCCTTTCTTAGTCTTTGGTAACACACAGGATTGTTAGCATTTTCTCTGGTATTATTCTTTCTCCCTTTATCTCCATCTCAGAAGGATTTGCAGCTCAGGTCAGTGTAATATATTGCACTCTAACACTTTGTGCCTGAAATTTCCAGTAAGGCACACAGCTCTTCTTGGCTTTCTACAGCCATCAACTACTAAGTCTTTCAGGCCTGTCTTTAAATCTCAGCCTTTAGTACTGCTGGATATCACAGCACAGATATGGATTTACTACTCCAGGTATCTTTAACCAACTGAAAATAAAGCATGACAATATGGCATTGCCACTTTGGGGGATAGGCTGCTACAAGGAGATGTATGAGGTCTTGAAATTGATGGTTTGAAGAACACCAGGACTTAGATAGAGGGAGAAAAAATAAGAGGGGAAGAGAAAGATGGACTGATTTGTAAATGTAGACATAGCCTTCTTCAGATATCATTCAGGGGATATCTGGTTTTCCTGGTCAGATACAGTTTGTCTAATGTGACTTCAAAATCATTGTTCACCCCTTAAAATACCTTGGTTGTACGAGACAAGATATGAGTCTTTAAGAGGCTGGCAGGCTGAAGAGAGGAAGAGAAGGAGGGAGACAGAAAGTCAACAGATCAATAAAAGCACTTTAGGATAATGGCTCTACCTTGAGCAGAGCAGGTCTGGATTCCAGGCCAACCCCAGCATTGCCAGGAAATGCAGGTTTGCTTGAGTGAAATGTTGAATTCACAGCAGAAGGTGAGGTTCTGCTTCTGCCCCAGCCTGTTCCAGGAGTGTGTTCCCCTTTCTGCTCATCCTTGATCTCAGGCCGTGTCCTGAGTGTGGCAGCAAGAACAGAATCAGGGAGCCCGTGGGTTTGCAGCTTTTTGGGAAGAAAGACAGTGAAAGAAAGCATTAGTACAGAGTGCAGTGAAAGGCTGGGGCACACAGGTATAAGAACATTGTTTCCCCTTCCCCACCATTTTGGTTTTTTCTCATGAGAAGTTACACAGAGACAGCAAAGAGCCCGAGTTAGGTCAGGGATGATGTTCCAGGAGTCAGCTCCAATAAATTTCAGCTGGGCACCACCTCCAAGAGACTTCCCAACTCGATGGAATTTTATTACAGTAAGGGCCCCATCTACTGCCAAAAATTTGCAGTGAATCAAACCACATATTAAAATATCTTTTCTTTCATTGAAAGACTTTGATTAAATAACTCCCAACCATTCTAGTGCACTTTTCATCTTTCACTGTCACGCCCACAAATGAAAGAGCATCCATGAGCAGCAGCCAGCTTCACCAAGCTGCAACCAAGCACACTCATGATGCACGAGTCAGAAAATGCTGCCCACAGGCCAGGAAAACAAAACGTCCTGCAAAGTTTACCTTCTTACTGTACAACCTGAACTTAGAAACCTTCCATACAGCACAAAGATCTGGGTCGCTCAGGAGTTTGTAACAACATGTGTGAAACCCATAATCTCATGACCGTGGCACAAAATAAAGTGCTGGAAGAAGAACTGAGACATGAGGAGAAGAAAAAAAATCCTTATTTGAAATGGAACAGAATATTTATACTAACAGAGGTGGTGAACTATGGGGGCAGGTCATGCTCAAGGTTTATTTTACACAGTTAAAGCTACTCTTGGACCGGTGGAGTATTTTAGAAGCAATCAATATTTTTCAGGGGAACTTTTTTTCGCCCTTTAGCTCAATAAAATCAGTCACACAAGTGGATGGCCCTGTAGGCTGATACCTGGAATTTCTGCTAGGTGCCAGCACTTCTGCAGGAAGTACCTGAATTCACTGCAAGGTGCAAGAGCCTGGAAGGAAGCAAATGGTGAATTCCTGCTGCAGCACTGCCCATGCAGCCGCCCCCACACCGCCCTCCCCAAAAGAAAGCAGCAGCTCTGTTTCTTGAGACCATGTAAGGGAAGCACAACAAAATGTGGAGAAACTATAAAAAGAGAAACATCAAAGATTGTTTCTCTTTAATTACCCTTTCTCAATATCTTTGCTCATCAGCTGGAACTCCCTGTTGCTTTTTTAAAATAAACAAAACAGTGAGGGTTTTAATACTGACCCACCTCACTCCTTTGGTCTGACTAATTGCTGAAACCGGCCATAAATTGTCCATTTTGTGACACTCTGAATAGCCTCATTTATTCTGGACAGCACACATCTGTTTTTGTGTGCACACAACACACGTGCACACTTGCACA
The DNA here is from genome assembly GCA_013400315.1 of Bombycilla garrulus. NCBI lineage: Eukaryota > Metazoa > Chordata > Aves > Passeriformes > Bombycillidae > Bombycilla > Bombycilla garrulus. The sequence goes on from VXBU01002246.1 coordinate 419,946, forward strand.
AACACACCCCTCCGTCCTGTGGCTGGGGACAGCCAGTGTACAGTTTCAGCCCCATATCGAGTTTTGGCTGCTGCTGAGGTCCCTGAGGCTGAAGAGAAATAAAGCTCTCAGAAGAGAAATGGCATGTAAACACGGCTCCTCCGTTCCTCTGCGTGGAAAATGTTCCCTTCAGACAAGGCTGGCGAGGGAATCACACGAGGAAGGTTGGGAGCAAGCTGCTTGCAACAAGGTGGGGGGAAATGCTACACAACACATCTGTGCTTTCTCCTCTTGGAGGAAGCAGAGCCAGATTCCCACCAGCCTGGAAAGCCAGCAAGGGGAGAGCACAGCCAGCCAGGCAAGGGCTGCTCAGGCCCTCGGTTCGTGTTTCTGACGTGAAAAACTCTCACTTTGTACATATATGAACATACCATTAGATAAATGAAGAATAGACCTAACCAGCCAATCCAGCTTCTTTCTTTTTTCCCTCTCATAAAGCTGAGTAACATGTAAGTGATACTTTCACTATGGTTACTCCAACTGCTTTAGATGTAACAGTCAATAAAGAGACTTTCATTTTAATCAGGGCTCTCTCTCATATGCACAGGTCCCAACTTGTTGCTCACTTAACACCTAAGCTATTTTTTTTTAAATCAAACTCCACTATTTTTCATCAGCACATCGATGACAGACATGGAGGAGGAGGAGGAATTCCTCTCTGTGTGTAGCACACACATTTCTGATGAACAGCAAGGTGATGGCCTTGGCTCCCAGGCTCAGTGGTGGCAGGAGCAGCCTAAGCCCTTTCCTAGGGCGGCGGTGTCTGCCCTGGGCAATTTGGAGCCTTTTCCCCATCTCCACCTTTCCTTTTCTTTACTGCTCCTGCAGGAGGCAGAGCAAACGGCTTAGAGAACAAGGGATCTACATATAAGTGCAAAAATTCATTGGGAAGAGGTTCAGACGTCTTCACACAATTCACACAACCATCCATTAACACAAAAAGAAGAATTTCTCAAGATCTCAGACAGCACAAAACATTCAAGGGGTTTTACAGAGTTTTGTCTTTAGCTTTCGACAGGATTTTTTTTTCTTTATTCCTGGTGGGAAAGCTTGCGCCTTTAATTCTATAACTATAAACTAAATAATATATCAGGCTTTTTTTTTTTTTTTTTCTGTCAGGCATGGCAGTGGTACTGAATGTATGCAAAGTTTCCACTAAAGGTTTTTGTAACTTAATTTTCCTCCAGAGATTAGAGGAAGCCAGATATTCTGTTTCTTGCTGGAACTTGGCTGGTAGCCACGCTGCACTGCCTTTCCTTGTCATCCATCCCCAGCCCCCGGCACTGTTAATCAGATGCCTGTATCTTCCCTATATTTCTCCTGTCAAGCTATTAAGGGGATACGGAAGAGAGAAAGAGGAGAATCAGCTGAGATAGAAACCAGCCTGGGTCCCAGAGTGCCTCTCCCCCTTCTCAAGGTTGAGCTTGCTGTGTTTCTGCACACCCTCCTGTCTGAGCGAAGGAGGAGCGTGCTTTCCTGCCCTGCAGTACACGGCTGAAGTGTGCTTCCCAAATGAAGAGGGAGTGCAGAAATTCTTCTCCACGGAGCCATCACAGCCCTGTAAAAACACGGAGCTGCAGCACAGAGAGGAATAAAATAACAGAGCCTGGGCTGGAGGCTGAAGATGTTCCTCTTTGGCCACACCGTGCCCTGCCTGCTGGGGGGGGAGCAGCCTTGACTGAGGCTTCATGGATGAGATAGCAGAGAGTTATCACAGCTCCACGGGTTCTGGCAGCTTCCTTTGCTAGGGAATTCCTGGCACGTGCTCAGGGCGAGGGGAGGTGGTTGGCTGGAGAAAAAGCTTTGTAAGGTTCACAAAGAACCCCCAGGTCCAAGTCAGGTTTAGGGCTGAAAACACTGATTTTATCACACTGCTCCCTCTTCCTCTGCCTTTGAAGCAGAACAGAAATGCTCAGTCCAGCACACCCCATGTCTCTGAGAGCTTTGCCTCCCATTGAAGTGTTCCATGGGGACCCTCTATCTTCACTAGGAGACGAAATTAACTCCCCATTCTGGATATTTTAGGACTTTGAAAATAGTTGGATCCCAGCATTTTTGGCTGGGTCTACCTCCCATCCCTGTACATATCAATAAATTAGGAAAAAAAGTCCTGGCTAACCTGGCTCCCACACATCAGAAACAACTGTTGCATGATTTTGGCCTAGGCTCTCTCTTTGTAACCAACCAGGTAACAAATAATCAGGAATACCATGAAAATATTCTATTTTTCTAGTAATTTGAGAGGCTGTAACTGCATCAGAGACCAGGCCCTGAGCTCCAGCAATGAACTGCGCAGAGATTGATTTTATTTCAGGCAAGTCCACTTTTCTGACCAGTTTGCTGGTTTTTAAAAAGCACTTAGGTTTTTAAGAGACACTCAGTGAGGTAGGGACTCACCTGAGATGTTCTGGAAAATGTAATTTAGCTGTAAAATAAGATTTACTTAACAGAGTAAAGTTTGAAAACAGAGTGTTCATGTCTAGATAAACATCTCTGGATAAGTATGATGGTGCAATGGGTAGATTTTTTCCTAAATCTATGTTTAACAAAAAGGAAAATCACATTGTCTTACCAATAGACAACTTTCTTATTCAGGCAAAACATTTACTCATTTCACAAAGACTCTCACATTAAGAAATGAGATGGCAATTTCTGAGTGTGTTCACTCTAGCCATCCTCTGGCTGTGTTTGAGTTCATTTCTTCCTTTTGGACAGGCTAATAAAATCAGCCCCTTCTCTTTGGATTTTTGGGGGTTTTTTTTGTATCTAGAAAGGGAAAACAAAGGCATTTCTATAAGCAACAGAGCTTGAGAATATTTAACAGATATGCAGCTCGTGTTTCGAGATAAATGTTTGCAAAAGGAGGTGAGAAGGAGCACAGGAATGTGTGTGTGTGTGCCTGAGACAGCAGCACACCTCCACATCAGACATGTGAGGAGGAAAGGTGCCACTGAGTCCCTCTCATCTCCTTCTACATTCCAGAGCAGCTCAGCTTTCCTTTCAAAACTCACCTGCTTGAGCATCCTCCCCAGCCAGGCTGCCCTTGCTGCAACCTTTTGTCTTTCACTCGCCTTTCCTTCCTTTATCTCTGTTCTATAACCATTATCTCCATCAGCATAACTCCTTAAGATACACCTAGACATCATTTGGCCAATGAATGCATTTCACACAACATTAGTCATATTGTACTGTGGATAATTTTTATGATATTGCTGTGCCTCTCCTTGGTGCGTTGTTACAGTTTAATTTGTACATATTCTGCTGCTGATGTAGTGTCACTCAGCTGTAACTGGAGAGAGCATGATGGGTTTGTATTATTGCAACAAATTTTCCCTTAAAAAAAAAAGAAAATAAAAAAGAAAGAAAGAAGGAGAGAGAAAGAGAGACAGGGAAATAAAAAAAGGCAAGGGAAAGCAAAAAAAAAAGGAAGGCTTTTTCTCATAAGAGTGTGTCTGTCTGCTCTCTAGGATTAGTGAACTGCAGACAGGCTGTCCTGCAGGGTCAGTGGAGAGCCAGATCTCAACTCTGCCCTACAAAAAGGATTTAGATTTGGGGTTACATCTCAGGCACATTACATAATTAAGTATCTGCTGCAAATTTGTGTTTTGAACCAATTTTCCAGAAAGTTCAGGGTAAGGGTTTCATATCTGCAAGAATTCTTCAGACCCTGTCCAGCTACTCATCTTTACCAGATGAGCTAACACCAGTTATCTGCTTTCCTTCCAAATGGTGATGCCCATTCTGTGGTTGGAGTGTAATGTTACAGATCAATTTTCAGCCCCAGGCATCAGTTTTACATTTAGATGTGCAGGGCAGCTCTGCTGAAGCCTCTCAATTGTTCTGGGTATTCATCAGCCATATCAGCATCCACACAAAGCACTGACCACACTCTTTTCAGTGCATCTGCTCAGTGATAGAGTTTCCCATATGGAAATGTTTTGTAAAAATAAGGGATTACTTGGAAAGACACTGGGCTAACCCTGCTGAGTATCTGCTTTTCTTCTTAGTTCTCCAGCGTGGAACGTCACCGCTGGTATTTTGGACACTGACCATAAGGTCATGAGACTGAGAAACTGAGACTCCCACAGCTCTTTGTTTACCTCTGGAAGACAAAACAATTGATAGTTTCACCTAATAAGCAAGAGTTGTGTTTAATTTTAAAAATGCTAATTTATTTTCGAAGCAGCTGAGCATGTCCCACGTGTTGGAACCCAGCTTGGCAGAAAAGGCTCCCTTGAGCAATGACACCTTGCTCTTGTCACAGCCAGTCCCAGTGAAAACCTTTTCCCACACAACTGGAGCTCATACCAGGGACACCTGCGCCTACAGGTGGCTTCTCCAGGCAACTCTGACATCTGGGAGGCCAAGCAAGGGACCCCGAGGCCTGTGGAGGTCTCCTGCTTTATTTCAGGTGAAGCACAAGAAATGAGCTCAGACAGCAGAAGACTGAAGTTTTCTCCCCAGTGAAACAGGGAACAATGTCTGTGACATTCATCCACACAAGAACAAACCCAGGCCACGCCAAAATGAGGGTGGTAAAATGGCCACAAGCACCTGGCCCATATAGAAGTTCTTATCGTGCTTTGCCCCTGTGAATCAATCCTTTCAATTGAGGTAGCTGGGGGATATAATGATGTTTTTTTGTTTGCAATTACAGCTTTAAATTAGGATCAATAGAAGCAGCTACAGCCCTACCATGCCAACAGTCCTGAATGGTTCATAGGTTTTCAGAGAACACATTTCTGAAAGAAACTCATCCATTTTCTCTTAAAAATAAAATATCATAGGAAAAAGACTTAGACCTTAGTGCAAGAGATTTAATCAAGGAATCTTACTTGATTTTTATGTTACTTTTAGGCATCAAGCCAGTGAGACCTCCTTCCCTAGGGTTGCTTTCCCTGTGGACTTTCCATGGTCACATCTGGAATAATGCAGGTGGGCACCCAGCCAGGTCAAAAATCTATTAGCTATCAACTTGTATTTCTGGTGTAAAATTGCCCTTGATAAGAAGCTTCTGCTATAGAAAACTTTTGCTTGAATTTTTTTGATAGACTCTTCCAAGCAAGGACTCTGTGTATCAAAGCATGCAATGCTTTGATCTTGCACAAACTGTGATTATAAAAACAAAAAAGACTTCACTAAATTTAAATTTTAACAGTTTTCTAAGGAATTGAGGCTGGTTACCTTAGTTTTAAGAAATCACTATAAAAGGCATAAGCTTGCATCAAATGAGAGCTTTTCTGAGAATGAAATTGCAACAGAAGAACTTATTTTTCACGAGTTTCAAATATCACAGCATATTTCATAGTTGTTGTACAAGTTGGGGTAATATCTGCTGTGATTTATGGAGGAGCAGTGCTGTAAGAAGCCTCCCTTCTAATTATAACTGGTTATGAGGTACATCACTCATATCAGCCTGAAATTTACTTCCATCTTGAACATGAGCTTTTATTTTTCCCTGTTTATTGTCACAAACTGGCCACAGAAATGCTGATAAAGACATTACAGAAAATGTTATTAACTTAATCCCTTCCCAGCTGAGGTTCCTTCTTTTAACACAAACTTATTTTCAGGCTTTGTTTAGGCGTTGCAATGTGTCAGGCAGCAAACATTATCTCTCTCATGGAAAGTTGTGCAATGAAAGCCTTTCCTGCTCCATGGGCCCCATTAGGCAGAACTGACTTTGACAGAATGTGCAAGAGAACCTATAAATCCAGTGATTCCCTCCACTTTTACAGGCAGTGTGTGCAAGAGCTTCACACGTAGAGTAGATGTTTCATTTGAATGCAAAACATGCTAAAATTTGTACTGAAAAGCACTTAGACTTTAAAAACATGCCGTAATTCTAAGAAGAAAAATGCCTGACATATATTTTGGCTGATTTCAAATTCATATATATTTTAAATGATCTATAGAGCCTAAGCTGTGCATTTTACACAACAGAATGATAACCATTCCCATTCCCCTCCATCTAACCCACGGATGGCCTTGATTTATTAGCCAGCCATGCCTAGTGCTCTGCCCCTCCCCAAATTCACACTGTAATTTTAATTTTTGTTGTTGCTGCTGCTGCCTGGATGCAGGGTTTGCCATGAAGATAGCATGGGCTTACCCGGTAAACATAATTGATGCTATCGAAGATAATGATTTAGGATATCATCCATCTCCAGTACAGCTTGCCATTACGGGACTTGTTCTTGCAGGTATCTGATTTGTATCATAGACGAGCTGGCTTGATTGCTGTTTTGCCATAGAGTAATAGTTCCCTGGTTTCCACTGACATGCTGAGTCTCCCTTGATCACTCAAGTGATCAGTCAACACACGAGTTAATTATGGGTGAAGGGGTGTCTGAAGCCCAAAGATCAAAAGATACGCACAAGGTCTTCTCCAAGTCATTATTCACCTTCTTAAGCACCCGGCAGTCAGTTCAGATTCCTGCCTCCTGCACTGTCCTTAAACAAAGTGCTCTAACAGGAGGAAACCTGAATTAGAGCCTCTATAAGACACAGAATGAAATGTTCAATTTCTCCAAAAGAAGAGAAAAAATAAATCCACATGGGCAAGACTGCCTACATAGGGAAGTCAGGAGTACTCTTATATAGTTATCATAAAAAAAAAAAATCATTTAAGTAATCAGTAGTAGGTGTTTAGAAGTAGAAAACCCAACAGTTTGCCAAAAGGTTCTCACCAGTTTGCCCAGTAAAATTTCTCAGGTTTTAACTGGCACTTCAAGGAGATGATCTCAGATATTGTCATCATCTTTACATCCACGCACAAAGAACTGGCAGAAGTTAGGAGCTACTTCTACAAAATCATTAGAAGCCCTCCTAAAATGCAAAGGAAAAGCAGTTCTCAAAACTTTTTTTCTCTATTTTGGCCACCCTCAAAACTCAAAGGCATGCATTAGTATTTCCAGAAGCTAATTATAATTATGGTCCTGGATCACCTTTGTGGGATCCACCCCTGTGGGCCGTGTCCTACATTACTGTGGGGAATGGGCACCACAGCACCACAGTCTCCCTCCTGTTTTAAGACCCTGAGAGCCAAATCAACTTGTTGCACAAGTCTGTTGAGACCCACAGCAGCAAAGAGGCTGTGGTGTCGTGCTGCAGCCACAGGATTGTTTGTGTGGGTAGAAGGAATGATCTCCCCAGCAGTAATTACCTGAACTCACTTGGGTACCAGCTCAACACCTGCACCACTGAGCTGCACCTGTATTTGTCCAGCAAGATTTTCTCCACCTCTATGGTTTTTATGTTACTCTATTAAAGGGAAGGCAACCGAGCAATACACCTCAAAAAGTTTCTTTCCTAAAATAATATCGTGATTCCTCCACAAAGTCACGCTGCCTTTATTTATGAGGCAAAAGGAACCGAATTGCTGAGTTGCAGGTTTGAAGAGATTCTTTGTAAGGTCGAACACTCAAAGGGCTTCAGTGCAAGTGGAATTCAGAACACACAATTCCACATATGCTTTCTTCCATATGCAAATAAATGCTATGGATGCACAGCCCACTTGCACGTATCTGCACATGCCAAAGGGATTTACACATGTTAATACTTGGAAAGCAAAGTGAGAATGTATATAAAATGGCATGCACAAAGTGCATCCATCCATGTGCATATCCCTCTGGAGGCAACACTACTTGGATGTGTTTCTGAGCGGAAAAACAGTTAAAAATTGATATGTCACCCTCTCTCCAAAACCTAATGATTACAGTCTGTTAATTACACTGCATCTGCTGGAACGTTCAGCAAATAAATTGTGGACCTGATCTATTATTTATAATACCAACAGAAACTCCAAATAATGTTTTAAAGTCTCACATATGCAGAGTGGTAGCAGAAGCAAACTGTGCCATGCAAACTGTGCTGTCACTTCCCCAAGCAGGTACCATATATTCTGACAAAGCTGCTATAATAACCTTTTCTAAATTTTACTTTCTGCAGATGGAGAGAAAGCAGTGAGAGAATATAAAAACTCACATAAAGGAAAAGAACACTTTAAAAATGTTCAAGATATCATGTACAGTTAGTCCCAGAGTAGCTCTGCAATACTGCAGGCCGTATCTTGCCATTGCTTTGAGCCAAGATTCCTACAGCCTGGGATTCACTCATTGCTTTTGAATGCCCAACAAACAGGTAGATGGCAGGGTCTGCTGGGGAGAGAATCAACTTAGCACAGCTATGCCTTGAATTTGGGCTTTAATTGCAGCATCCCTTTTCCTAACAGCTAGTCCAGCAAACTCTCAGCAATTCCCATGCTTTGTAAGGCACTCAAACACTGGTACAAATACAGAGAGGGGCTGATGTGCTCTGCCTTGCACAAAGCCCTGAACAAAGCCCCATTTCCCACCACCTCCTGTTCCCTACAAGATTACCTGGCATTACCACTGCTGTGGTTTTGTGGTTTCTCCAATAGAACAATTCAGCCTTGAAGCCAATAACAGATTTTTTTCCCCAACAGCTAGTCCAGCAAACAACGTAAGGTTTGAAAGTCAGGTTGCATCCCCCTCTTCCTTGGCTTCCTCAAACCAGTAACAACATTTCCCCAGAGCAAATGGCAACTGTCTGGTGTCAACTGGAGCAGAATTGCCACCTTCTGCTGTGTAACAGGAGCAAGAGTTTTGCACTCATTATTATTACTATGAGACCTGAGCATCAGTTAACTGGCCTTGATGTACAACTCTAGCCAGCCCACTTATCCACCAGAAAGCAAATAACCACTCAGGCTGAAGTTTATGAAACTTCTGGGATTCACAAATGTGTTTTGTGGATTTCTGGCAGTTGTCTGAATGTTCACAAATAATGTGATGCCAGTAATCACAGCAAGTCAAAGCTTGACACTTCTATTCATAAATCAGGAGATGTTTTATTTTTACTGCTTGAACATTTCTGTTCCCAAGCACGATTGGATTTGAACCATCAAGCTGGAGGTGAAAGGACCTTTATTTAATGTATTTGTTTAGGTTTATATGAAATATAAAAAAGTGTCTATGAAGGACTCTAGGCACCTTTACCATATATTAAAAAACCCAGGCCAGCTCACACAGACAAAAATAAACTTAATAACTTTCAAAAGAAAAAAAAAGCACAAAAAAAGCCTCTTGGGCAGAGACCTCAAATCTTTCTATATAAACCAAAAACTTTTGCAGACACTGTTTCTGTCATCTCCAGAACCTGGGACGTGAAGAGATGTGTCCCTCAGGTCAGCAGAATTGGGACTCTCCCAGGCCAGCCTGGAAAGAGAGTATTCAGTCATGCTGCTGCTGAGCAGATCTATCCAGTATTCTCTCCTTTAAACCAAGAGGATTTCAGCCAAAATGCCTCTGTGGCTCGCAGCTGCAGCAGCATCACTAGGGAGACAGAGCAATCTATTAAGCAAACAGGTTCCAAGATCCAAAACTTGATGCCAAGAATCTATTTTAGCCTCCCCCTCAAGCCTGCAGACACAGGCCAGGTCCTGCAGCAGCAGTGGTGACTGCTGGGGGTGGAAACTCCCCCTCATCACCCCATGGGCACAGAGAGCATGCACAGCCCACCCTGCCCAGAGCTCCCCTCCTCACGCTGCACCTGCCCCCAGCCACCCCTGGCACAGGGATTTCTCCCAATTACACATTGTGAAGTAGTTTCATCCAACCTGTTCCTCCTTCCATGGTCAGAAAACTGTAAACTTATCACTCAAAGAGTAGAATGTGGAAGAGAAAAGCAATCTATTGACTTTGAGGTCTAAATTAAAACAAGTCCATTAGGATCTTCCACCAGAAGGCAGATGGTCCCTGCAGACCAGGTTATGTTGTTCTGCTGCTGGCATCAGCCAAGAGCACCATCCACTGTCCCACCCAGCATCCTCTTTCCTTTCAGTCTCCTTTTGGAGAGGGGACAGGTACGTGTGGGAAGGCAGGGACAGAACAGTGAGATATATCTTTGTAAAACTGGCTTTTCTCCTCATGTAACCAGAATGCACAAATCTTTTAATGACTGCTTGGTCTCTTCAGAGACAGACCCAGTTCTCCGAGAGAACATCCCTTCCAAAGTAAACACAGCAGTGACAAGAGGATCAGCTCTTTATGCTTTTGAATGCTGCAGAAAGGAAGTGGCCAAGAGGCTGCAGTTGTCTCTCTGACACGCTGTAGGTGATATTTTTCAAACCTCTATACAAAACCAGAATACCACATCCATGTTTTCTCACTCAAAGCTGGCAACTTTTGGGAAGGTTTCTGTTCAATACATTGAGCTGAGGTTTCTCTTGGACAGGAATTGCCAGTAGGAGACAGGTTGAAGGAAGACCAACAGACCAGCCCCTTCCATCCATCCTGCCTCTCAGCAAGAGCTGCATCCCCTCAGCAGCTGCCTGGGGTGAGGAGAGGCTGCATGCAGGAAAAAGAACTCCATCCCTGAGGCTGTGCTCTGGCCAGAGTACATCTGGATAAGGATCAGGATCCACTGCAACAAGGCAGCAGAACACAGTCAAACTTCCTCCCCTCCAAGCATCTAAAAAGCAACCTGACTGGATTTTCTCCTGGACAGCTCAGCATTTGAACGGGCCAGTTAATGAAAAGCACCTCCCCACTGCAATGATATCCTGCTGCCTTCTGACACTTGTCTCTTCCTAACACCATTTACAGCTCCATTGTTGTAACAGGAAGCCCTGAGGAGGAACTGGCTCCTACAACACGCTGCCATCACATTTTAGCCAAGGCTGAATGTAGCTGCAAATCTCTCTACAAAATACAGCAGAGATCTATTACTGCATAATTTCCCTGGCACCAAATGTTATTCTTTTAGCAGGTCTGCTTCTTCCCTGGGATTCTGATGAAGTGTGCTCTGCTGTAGTATTAAATACATCATGTTTGGGTGTGATACACAGAGAACATATTTAACACAGCTTATCTTTTATCACGTCACATTTCTATTGGATTTCTTTTCTGTGCCCTGGAAACACATTCTTGTGACAGTGACACTCCTTTACTGGGCAGGACCAGATCCTCCCCAAAAGCACAGGCTGGGCAGTTTGATACAACAGAAAGGAATACGGAACAAATAAAGAACCAGGAAAAGGAATACAACACTCCTGTCCAAGTGGGCTATAGAGGCATTTTCCAGCCTGAAACACAGATCCACAAAAAAAACAACAAAAAAACCCCAAAAAAACCCACAAACAAAACAAAACAAACAAACAAACAAAAAAACTCAAAAAACCCACCAAAACAACTAAATTGCTATTTCCTGTATGATGCTGATTATTCCCTTTCTACACACTTACCAGAGTTAGCATGAGAGTTCAAGAAATCCGGGAATACCACCAGTACATCCATTGTGCTAGGAAAAGTCAATGTGGTGACAAAGCACAAACCAACCCCGCCAATCTGGAGTACGTCCCTCTCACAACTGTCACCCTTGTAATTTCTTCCAGACCCTTCAGAAACTGCAAAGAGGAACACATGGTAAATAAAACTTCTTGGCGGAGAAGGATTCATTTTTCTACTTCATCGTGACCTTCTGCAAACACCTGGCAGGATGAGGTCCCACGAGATACTTGCTCTGATAGCTCCCCACTGCTGCACTCAGTGTGGTGAACTGGTTCAGCAAAGCTCTACCAAGAACTGGGTGGTACAGAGAGACTTCTCTCTCTCGGCAGGAGTGAACTGTCAGAGCAGCTCAGCCACTTTGCACAACCTGCTCTGTGGCTGCCTTCATTGGAACAGGCGATGTTCCCAAGCCCAAACCCTTTATGCATCCTCGTTTCCATCAGCAGTGCTCCCTGAGCAGCTCAGCATCTGGGCAAGTCCGCACTTGAGCTGGGCTGCACACCAAGCTCAGCCCAGCCCAGCTTGGATTCCACAAAGCAGGAATTCATCTCCCTCAGTGCTTGCAGGAGCTGCAGGTGAGCACCAAGCACTCACAGGTGGGGTGTGCTCCCCCCCGAGCCCATTGCTGGCTCAAACCTCACTTTCTGAGCCCAAACCACACCTCAGAAATGCCACTGCTGCTTCACTGGATTTCTCAGCAGCTCCTGCACTCCTGCAGAAATTCCACTTCTCAACCAGAGTGCTTCAAATTAACACTTCCCACACCCCAGAAAGATGCTGCAGTTCCCTGGCTGCCTGCTCTTCACCTCTCCTCCCATCAAAGCCTTGCTGCTTCCACAGGAAGGGATCAATTTTCATTGAGTGAATGGGCAGTGGAATCTCCATGATCCTCTTTCATCTCATGATGATGCTGCTCAACTCAGGGATTCCTGAAAACTGCCCTGTTTTCTGTAAATAATATCATATGAAAGATGGGAGCCATTCCTAAGAAAGATGATGTCACAACTTATGTACCTTTCTGCTTTGAGCAAAGACAGGGTACCCTGAACTTCTTGGACAACATCACAAACTTCCAAAAGGAAGGATGGACTAAAGCCCCTTCTAGGACAGCCTAGAAAATTCAGAACATTTTTTTTTCTGGATTTTACCTCCAAGATCCTTGTACTTGAATTGAGCGACCTGAGTAGCTGATGGAGGTCCCAAACCCTGGATGAAATTAGGTGCTGTAGTGACAACATCACTGTTCACCCTCAACACTTTTGGCATCTGTTTGTGTTTTCTGAGCCCAGTGGCTTAAACCAGTCATGTGTTTTCCCCATGTGAATATTTAGGGGGGAACCAGCATCTGACGAGCACGTTCACCCAGTCCAGAGGCCAAACCAACACTTTGATAGCACAAAGATTGGGTTCAAACCCAAAGTCAGGGCCCAAATTCATTCAACAGTGGGTGAATTTTTGACTTCCCCCTGCACCTCACTGCCTCCTAAGCACAGTACACAGAAGATCATACTTTCAGGATTGCTTTATGGAGAAGTTTCACTAAAGGTAATCCAGGTGCTTCTGGTAAAGGCCAGGCAAGCAGCTGAGGCAGGAGGCAGGTGTGTTAGATAAAACCTTCCCACCCCCCTCAGCACCAGGGACTTTCCATGTCCGATGGTGGATTTCAGATTCATTAAAGGCAGGCAGGAAGAGATGGCTCATATGCACACAGTGCTTTTCCTGCTGATCAATAAGCTTCCTTCCTGCCTGATAACTAAACCACTCCTAATACTAACAGTGTTATTTAAGACCTGTAGAAACTGATTCAAACAAACCAGAAATATCTTGACCTAATTACTGGGAACAAAACAATACTGAGTAAACTTCAGGACTGCTCGTTCATCTATCATTGCACTTGACATTTTATTGAGGAATTGGAGAAAAGGTATTTTACCCCAAAATGTTCTTACACCAGAATACTTATTCAGAGAGAAAAATCTTTTGGACAAGTTCCCCCTCTCAATTTAGATTAAAAGGGGTGCATATTAGAACCCATTAATAAGGGACATAAACTGATCTTTCAAAACTGCAGAGAGCAAACACTGTTATATCAGAAAACATAAATGAGGATCAGCTCTATGTCCTTCTGAGGAAAAAAGGAGCATGAGGAAAGAAAGAAAGAATGCAAAGAGTATTTCCACTGGGTTACAAGTGCACGGGCTCAAGAAAGTGACCTGCACTGTAACGGATGGTCACTGGTGCAGAACGGTTCAATAAATGTTTTCATCAGGCTGTTGCTTCTTTGGGCTTTAAGTAATGCTGGGCACATTTTGCAGCACCTTTGCAAATCAAAGCCTTGCTTTCCTCAGGGTCTGTACCAAAATTCCAAAGTTTCCACAAGAAGGCACACCTGCACAGCTTGTCTAGCGCATCCAACTGCAAAGCTCAGGATGACTTGAGCACCCAACCTTCTGTCCAGAGCTGGAGCCTCACTGGAGCTCACAGTTTAATCTGATTTATTTCTGTTATTCCTCTTATCCATGCAAGCCTTGGCGCTTGCCTTTATGTGTTTCAGTAGATGGAGCATTTTAAGTGTTTACCTACCTGGAAGACAGTCTGCTTAAAAGGTAGCAAAGGAAAAGAAGGACTTTCAGAAAAGATCAAATACATCATAAGCTTGGCAGACACTGTAGCCCTGAAACAGCAGTTTGAAACTTGCACCATAACAAATCTTCTCCTATACATTATCTCACAGGAAACAACACATGATAAATTCTTAGCACAATGTGATTCCCCTCCTTCCTCCTCCTCCCCACTTCAGAAAGATTTAACATCTAATTCAGCTTTTGACGAGCTGCTTCATCACTGCGGGAATGCTGTTGATCTCTGTCGGAACCCTGCGGCCTTGGACAGAACAAACTGAAAGGGGAAAAAAAAAAATTTTGGCCGTCTGTAATGATAAATAAATACATTACAGGATACAACTCCGGGGAATGGAGGCTGACACTGACTGAGCACCATGACCTCCACACAACTGCCAAGTCTCCACCGCTTAACAAAAGTCAACTTTTGTTTGCCTTCTCCCCTCTCAATGACAATTTCTTAAAGAGCAAATGCAGGATGGAAAACGAAAAAAAAAATAAAACCAATAAAAGATAGAGATCTCCAAACCCTCCTCATCTGCTGCCCAGAGGCACTTTGGTTTTGACAGAGCAGTATTTTATTTCTTTGGTCTCCTGGAAATTGGGGGAAACCAGTCCATGCTGCATCAGCAGCAGTGGGACAAAGAAGCTGTGCCACGGGGAATGCTCAAATCCCTTTAAAAATTTTTTTGCATTAGGATGTGCCTGCCTTCAGGCTAGTTCTTGGCTCCAATTTGATTTTCTGTCTACTTAAGTCCCGCTCACAAAATCAAATATGTATTTCAGCTGTTGGGTCTTCACATTGCTGGCAACAATAATTAAGTAGAGAGGAAGCAATTGGTTACCCCATCAGATAAGCCACCTCCTCATCCCTGGAAGCCTCACCCACTTGTGTCAACCTGTTTCCTAGACTCTCCTTTTCCATTTCTCTCCAGTAGTACAGAAAGGTGATACCTGCTGCCACCTCTCCTCATTTTACAGATGCGCAAAGCAATAAATAAAGTGTCATGACAAAGTCAGTCAAGTCAAAAGCCGGATATGGACTGCCAGCATCAACTCTTGTGTCTGAATTGTGCTTCCCAAAAGGGGTTATTCCATTGACTCCATGTGCTTTATGGGAACCACAGAGGACTCAGGCTGATCACAACAAGTTCATGGTCAAGCCCTGAAGACCCATCAACACCTTACAGGTAAGGAGAGCACAAAACGTCCCTCACTAGCTGTGACAAAGCTCACTCCAGCCCAGGGAGAGAAGAGAAGAGCCTCCCCAGCCGTGCTGATCAGCCCCGCAGGCTCGCTGAGAGATTCATCCCTGGCACAAAGCCCATGTAGCTACACCACTGCTGCAGCCACACCAGCACTGCTTCCCAGAGCCTCACTGCACCGCGCACAGGCTCCAGCTCACCCCGAGCTGTCTCAGGGATACAAGGCACAGCTTGTTCCAAGAGTTTCTTCTGCTCCCCTGAGTCCCCTCAGAGATGTCTCCTGCCAGCTCGCCCCGTCTCAGTGCCGCCAACACCAGGCTCTATCTCCACAGCCCTGGGCTTGCAGATCATTTAACTCAGCTATTCACCAAAGCACCTATTTAATCCACTCTGCTCACAGTTGCTATTATTAAAATACTTCGTATTTTCAAATGTCCTGTGACTACTTATGCTTCATAATGTCCTTCTTATTTCCCCCGTCGCCAGTCCTTTGTATACAGAGCAAAGTGGATAAGGGAGAGATGATTACACTCACCCAAACAGTGGAAGACTCATGATTCAATCCCTTTATCTTTTGTGTCTGGTTGACATTTTTAATTTCTCAATCTATCTTGTTTTTTTCTCCTTAGGTTTAGAGGATTTGAATGGCTCACTTTCACTTAAGGGTAGGATCTTTCTAATGTGTCTTCTTATATATGAATACCCTCCTGAAGATTTTCCATTGCTTTGAAATTCCCTCTGAGAGTAACTGGAGAAAAGTAGTTTTCTTCAGCTTCATCAATTCCCAAAGATTGTTCTGCAAGGGAATACTTATTTCACATTAATTATATCTCTGTTTGTCCTTGCAGTTGTTTCCTGCAAGTGTAAATTGACTGCATTACAGTCTCTGTTAGCAAAGGGCTGCTTGATGCACTGTGGGGGCTGCACTTACAGACGGATTCCCATAAAATCAGGCAGGAGACCTAAGTGGTGCACAGGCATTCCCCAAACCACCACTGAGCTCATGCCTTGACCCATCCATCAGAACAAGACTGACACTTTCCAGGAGAGAGTGGGTAAGGAGAAAAAAAGTATCAGAAATATGAAATCCATTTTCAAAGCTATACATCCTAAAACTTTCACTTGAGTCAAATACGTGAAAAACAAAAAAGCGGGACGAAACAGAAACTAACCCAAGTGCAGAGAAGCTCTGCCTCTGATGCAGGGACAGCAGAAACACGGGCCCCCCATCTCATCCAACAGTTTTGAATTCCTCCCTTCAGAAACCAAAGAGGCCTTTGCTGTACTCCACAACTCATCCACTACAGGCAACAGCAGCAGAGGGGATCTGCTGTGACCCGGCTGTAGCTGAGGGGAAATGCAAAGCTTCTGCAGAAGCCAAAGTGGGTGGAAATCAGCTGTGGACATCTGGGTGGACGTGATCTGCCAGCACAGTCTCTGCTGGCCTGCTTCTCCCTTGCTGCTCATCTCCTACGTGTGCACGCTCTGCCTGTGTGTTTAAACAAAAAGGCTGATAAGGAGTACTTGTCTGTCAGCAGTATCTGAAGCCCACGGCTCTTCGAGAGCATTTGGGTTTACTTGGCGGGTCATGCTGACTCCTTGCGAGCCATTTATCATGACAAAAAACTCCAGAGATTGGCACCACGCCAGTGTCTTCCCTTCTCTTCCCTCCCCCCAGCCCTTTCTCCCCTCCTGGGTATTGATGCTACATCAAAACAAACCTCCAGTTCACATAGCAACAGAACATTTTTATATAACCCCTGCATGGGAACGCTGCACAAACCATTGGACAACCCTTTGCAAGCACGTTAGGTAATTCCAGGATATTTTGCTGGTTTTTGTCAAAAACACCCCTGACTAAACGAACTATAAAAAGGGAAGAGGATCTTTAGCACATGGGCCAGATTTGAAACACAACTTGGCACCAAGGACATCAGGGGATTAGGGCACCTATTGGTTCCATGTTCTAAATTTTGCCATTTTCTATCTCACTTGGAATCAAACTGGGGAGTCCAAAGCATTTAAGCCAGTTTGTGCATAATGTAATTGAAAGCAAAGCAATGCTGAAGGGATCTGCTGAGTCAGGGCTTTAATAAGACAAAAACTGACATTTAGATTTTGGTGGACACTGAAAACTCCCATTGCTATCTAAAGCAGGGATATCTGTACAGCCTGTGTACTTACTCAGCTGTAAACCAGCCAGGTTATCTTAATTTCACTTCTCTCATCCTGACACAGAAGGCTAATATTTTCAATTAGGACATAATAAATATGCTACTTTAAATATTTTCAGAACATGCCCACCTCATCTTTACTTTGGGTTAATCCCATCTTTCAGGTCTTCCACTGCTTTGCTGCAAATATCACAAAGGGGGAAAAATTGACTGAGGACTTTTACTTCTCTCCCCTGATTCCTAATTAGAACAGGACACCAAGACAGGCAAACCAGGGCCTACAGCAACATTA
Organism: Bombycilla garrulus; assembly: GCA_013400315.1. NCBI lineage: Eukaryota > Metazoa > Chordata > Aves > Passeriformes > Bombycillidae > Bombycilla > Bombycilla garrulus. Next base: position 437,589 of record VXBU01002246.1, read on the forward strand.
GAGCCACTGTTTACTCATTGGTATATCTTACCTGTGTGCACTGAGCTCAGCTTATCATGAGATCTTGGATTAAGGACAGACTTTCCTCTAAACTCTAATGATAGCAATCACTTAAGATTTTTTGCTTGCACTACCAGCATCCCAGGATTTCCTGGGAATTTCAGCAAGTTACTTGCAATTCCCAGGCTTTAGGACACTGCTGATGACTTTGATTTCTCCTGCTCTGCTCCTCTAGTGTAGTACAGCCTTTTGATCTTTTTCATTAGGTCTTAAGTAAGTCACTGGAAACATTTTGTGGTGAGTAGGTGGTATGGGAAATATAATCTCTGGACCTTTCCAGACTAAACACCTGCAGCCTGATTGCTTCAGTTGTGGTGCAATGCTTCGGTCCAGTGCTCCAGCACCATTTGGAAAAGATAATAGTTAAGGTGTATCTATCTGTCTAGGTTATTATACAGTGCACATCATTAAAGGATGATTCATGCAGCAGCTAGAATACAGGTAATATATGACAAAAATGATGGACTAACTTCTGTAGCTCTAGAGAAACTCTTCTATGCACCATTTTCTTGACTGCAATGGGAGAAGTGGTAGGATGTCTTAATTAAGACATTCTGTCCCCCATTACCTCTTAACTCCTTTGGATCATTCCCATCTTCACTGTACCCCTTCTCCTCCCTACATCAGGGAAGATGAGCAGGTCACTCATGCAGCAGCCCAGAGGTTTTCTCCTCACGTAAAACCCATACACAACGTGCCAGGATTTCATACAGAAAATTCTTTAGATGTGTCTCCCAGGCTCAATCTGGCTCAAAAAAATCATCTGATTTTGCTGTCCCATGAACACTCATGACTTCATATGGGCTTCAGCTTTTTGGAGTCCTTACCCTAATGCTTCTTAGGTTCAGCAAAGCAGAGCTGTACAGGATTGTTAGGAAGTGTTGATGGGCTGATTGAGGATTGTTAGGAAGGGTTGATGGGCTGCAGTGGCTCTGTAATCCAGCACTGGCTGACAAATTATCACTTCATCACCTGGCTGCCTGGGACAACTGGAACAACACAAGTGCCTCTGTGCTCAAGGTTGCTCACATTGGTGAAGAGCCCAGGAGAGCACCCAAGGCAACGCCCACCCTCAGGATCAAGGCTAGAGTCCTTAATATGCTGTGTAATCTTTGGGTTTCCGGAGGGGATCTGCTTTTTCTTCCCCAGCAACTTGCTGAGTAGTAAACTCATCAATTGCCTTGCAAATTTGCCTCCACATATATCTTGTTTCAAGCTTTCAAGAAATTCCTGTGCTTTTGTTTCTGGGAACAAACTAGGGAAGCCTTTTGGGGAGCACTCAATTCTTTGCTTTACAGAGATAAAGCAGAACACAACCAGCATATCTAAAAGGCTGACCACATCATCTATTTTAGGTACATACCACAAGAGCTATGCTGAGAGAAATACATCTAGGAGGAAATTCAAGGCCCTAACACAGGTTCTGTGAATCAGCATGAACAGCTCTCTAAAATGTAAAAATGAGGGAAACCAAATATATGCAGCCAACTTGGTGAAGCTCCATTGGCAACCAATTATGCCCCGAGCCTTATTTTCAGAAGTGTGTGCATGTAATGGTGTGTGCAAAAATGAACAATCGATAGTGTCCTTCATTTATATGACTTGCCATGATTGCATCCTGCAGCCATGGTAACTGTGCCCCCACCTGAGGGGCTGCAGGAGCAGATATGCAGGTTTGCTGGTGGGTTCCCATCCCAGCTGCTGAGAACACCTCGTTTTAAGGAACCTCAAACCCCAAAGCCATGTTTGATGGAGGAGCCTCCACAGCAGCAAAGGGGTTTGTGTGTGTTGTATGGATATAAATGCACACATGAGGGTATTTACATGTAAACAAAACAACGTGATTGACGACTTCTTTACATTAGTGGTGTCAGGAAGGAAGGAGCATCAGCTGAATGCTCTGCACATGCTGCTGCTGCTCACAGGGTCAGCCAGGACTCCTCTGTGCCCCTGCTCCCCACGTGCAGATCCATGTGCAGACCCTCATTGGGACAAAGGGGTGACTCCAGGGGTGCTCCACACAAGGGGACAAGCAAGGCAGAGCCTGACTGCACTGGGGAACTCGGGGAGTGCTGGCAAGGCCAAACAAGCAGGGGTACTACTCTCCTACAAAACACGAGCTCCATCAGCGCTCTGGGCTGGTTAAACAAGGCCAAAGGGGACTTTGAGAGAGTAAAGAAACCTCCTACTTCATCTTACGTTAAAACAAGTATAAAAAACATGCAGAAACCAGATGTTTATCTCTGTCTTTTTTAGAAAAAGCCCTGCTTACATTCCCAACAAGGAGAAAAGGTTGTCCAGTCCTAGCCAGGGAGTTTTTGGAATCCCAAATCTCTAGCAAGAGAAGCCCAAAGGTATGACGGGGAGGTGAAATTGCCAAGCGATGCAGACACAGCTGAGTTGACCTTTTCTTTTTCTTTTCCTCTGGAACAAGCCAGGAAAAAAACAAGGAACAAGAAAAATATTTATTGAGTCTAGAAATGCTCCCTTTCTCCATGCAATGGAAACCCTTAATGTCACAGTCAGTGAAGAGAGGAGAGAAAACTCTGCAGGGCTATTTCAAGCCACAGCATCTCTGTTCTGGTGTCAACTGTTTTGAGGAGGAACCTGCACACTGGCACAGTCCAAAGAGAGAGACAGACACTGGGTGGGTATCAGGAGCATCAGAAGTGGTGAAAATGGACGGAAATTCCCTGCTGCCTGCCTCACAGTGTAGATTTTGCAGATTGCTCTGCCCCAGAGTCTCTGTCCTGTGCCCTGCAAGCACACACACTCAGCTGGCCTTGACACTGCCCAGGTCACTCAGCTCATCCTGTGTTTTGTTTATTGCCTGGTATTTTTGAGAACAGTGATCAGCATATTTTGTAAAAGAAGTCCTAACAAGAAAAACAAAGCTTGTTTATCCAGTTTAACCACTGGATAAATCCTAAACACATTGGATAAATCTTTCTACAGCCTCTACATTCATTACCAATTAATTATTGAAAGGGTATCTATTGAGTGTTTTTAATATGCATAAAAGTAAAGACAATTCCAGTTGCCATGCAACTGGCTGAGGATCATGTAAACATAAATGCAGTACTTTCATTTTCATGAATAATCTTATGTATCTGGAGAAAAGGGCTCAGCAGAGCCACCACCCCAGGCCAGAGCAGAGCAGCATTAAGGTGCAGGGGAATTAACTACTTGGTACCTGTGAGCCTCCCTTTTAGGAATTAATTTGATTATCAGTGTAGCAAAAAAGGCCAGGACCTTGTATCCACAGACTAAGGTACAATTGTTTGGCCCCTGGAATTGCATCCTGAGAGATTGACATGGAATATTTATATACAACGCAATCAAGAGAGGTCGTATTGACAATCAGCCATAGCTCAGCATGCAGCTTGATAAGACTTGTAATTATACAGATGAAAAAAGAATTGACAAAAGATGTATGTGATGATTCCAGCTGATCTCTGCTGCTTCCCACAGACACCATCAATCTCTGCTCAGTTTGGTTTAAAATACAGATGGTTCCACTAAGCATCAGAGATTCCAGTACATATCCAGAATAAGATTGCACACTTTCTCTCTCCAGAAATTTGCTAAAGATAAACTTCAGAAAAGCAAAAATCTTTGTAGATTCAGGAAAAGCATGAGTATTATTGTTGTAAATAAGAAAATTGTAAATAAAAAAAATTGATAAAATAGAATTAAACAACACATTTTCATTTCAGAAAAAACTCCATTTGAAGTTGACAAAAAATTTCTTTTTTTACTTTCTCTTTGCATTATTCTCTCAATTTCCCCTGGAACAAACTTTACTTTTTTTGGCATGGTTACAATGAAAAAAAAAAGAAATTGCCAACTGCATAGACTGAACAACATAAAACGAGCAGAAATATCTCCCACATTTAGAAGCAGCAAGTAAACACATAGTTCCAATTCTATTCCATCTCTTTATCCAAAACCCATTCTCCTGTAGTCTAAACAATCAGATTTAGTTGTTAGTAAGCCCGAGTCCTGCTTTTAAAGCTAATTTACAAAGTCCTGAGGTTATTTATTTTCCCTGCTCTACTCTTGCAAAGGCTGCAGGGTGCTTTATTCCCATGAAGACCTGCATCCTTCAGGTGATGCAAATGTTACTCTCTTTACCTGTTTCACAAATTTTTTTCTTCCACTTCTCTTTTCCCCTTGGCTGCTGACACACCTGCCAGGGAACAGACTCTCTCAGGTTGTAATTTAAATTACAGGAGTAAGAACTTGGACCACATTTGTGTAAGTGATTGATAGGTTTAGCTGATATACATTTTTTTCCTTTAGGTTTTGTTTGTCGCTGTTTGTTTTTCTTTTTTACCTGAATACAATTTATCAGAGTAGGCAGTATGGTCTTAAACACAGATAATATTACTCCTTAATACTCTCAAAAGAAATGTTTGGCATGTAACTTTATAATAAAAGGTATCAATTAGGAACTGTCAATGTTTTCAGTAGTGATATCTAATTACTGTAACTTGCTATAGGCTATCTTGTTAAATTCTAGTTGAATGACTAAGTATTCCTGACAAGTTTAATGCATTATTAAAGGTGTAATTACTTGGTTATTGCTCATGTAATTCTGAGTTAATTACATGACATCTAAATTCATCATTTTTATGTTTATTGAACTTTGGTAAATTCACTTTTAGCTATTGCTTGGTATTTACACCATGACTCTCTTCCACTCATTTTGGGCTTAAAGGAGGTTGTGGCTGCATTTTCTCAGTGCAGCAGGGGAAACCAGGAAGAGGAAATGATCTACAATCACAAGTCTAGTTTTCCTATCAGTTTTTCATTTTCCTGTGCTTTCCTTGCCTGCTGTCATTTAACCACATTGTGATTTGCTCAGTTTTCAACAGAAGAAAAAGAGACTCCAAGTTTTCCAGTGGTGTGAAATGCTGATCCTACTGACATCAGTGGCAAAGCTCTCACACAGAATAGTGACAGGAATTTGCCTTTGTGAACCTTTGTTCTGGGGACAGAGAACGAACCATCCCAAGGACACTGGGATACAGGATTTCCTCAGAGTTGGCATCAGCAGTCAGATGCCAAAGGGGTGTAATTTCCAGTCACTGTAATTTCCACTCACAGCACTCAGAAGAAATATATAAATAAACATTGCATTTGAAATTCCCTTCTCCTGCTATGCTTCCTCCCTGTACGATGCTTTATTTCCCACCCTGGATTTGCAAACCCAGCCTCCAGTGCTTCACTCAGTTCCCAGCTCAGCCCTTTGCTCCCAGGGTCCTCACTCTGCTGACCCACAGCAGCTGGAAAAGTAAATGCTGCCCATGCCAGGGCTACCAAATGAAACCCTTGACAAGCTCAATGCCATCCTTATACAGACAGTGAATCCGAGGTTATAAATCTTGTTTCATTCCCATTTGGAAGCAAGATCTTCAATTAAGCAAAAATTGATTTTCTAATGATTTTTTTTCCCCTGCTTGTGATTGGTTGATTGTTTGAAACTGTTCCAGCCCAACAACATAGACAGAACAATTACACATGTATCGTAGCTGACAGCAGGACTGATTTTAAGTCAGTGAATTGAATATAGCCCTTTGATTTTTCAGCAAGAAGTGCACTTTACAACAATTATGAAGAGAGAAAATATTATCCTAGCTAACCTTTGCAACTCTCAAGCCAGTCAGAAAGCAAGGAGGAAATGCAATGGGGCTTGGGAAGTTGTTTCTGATCTTACGGAATCCTTCACTACTCTGCAGTGTGTGTAACACTGAAGTTAGTGCAGTTTCCAATTAAATAAATTACTTAAGTCGTTTGTGATGACTGAGACATTAGTGGAGATTTGAATAAGTTATTTGGCAGATCGGATGCCACATTACCATTGTTGATAATGATACTTATGAAATTAGGGACCCACAATCACAGTTTTCAAAGCATATCTGAATTTTAGTGTTGATGGAAAAAAGACTCAAAATGGATCAATCCAAAGCTCACTAAGCTTACTCGGAGTTTTTCCATTAATTTCAAAACTTTCTACACCAAAATTTAAAGCATAGTCTCCCTATAAAATAATACTCTCTGTGCACAGAGAACAATCAGAATAGGATTAAAATCCTATTAGATGTGAAGTAAGCTAATAATTTAAACCTTACTGTGTAATGATACATTGACAGGCACTGGTTTACCTTCTAAACGCTCTAGACGTATTTCTGATCCTACTAATTTTGTTAATAAGGTATAAATAAAACTGAGAGCCTTCCATCTACGGGACAATACAGGATGCAATTATCCATGTTGTGTTAATAATTAGCGGAGCTCACCTTGACTCACCAGCCCCGGAGGGATTTAGAAGTCGTGTGGATGTGGAGAAGTTAAAATGTCACTGTCAAAGCAACAGACAGTAGACTCAGAAAAATTGAGAATGGAAAGAAGCTCAGAGGCAACACTACTTGTCAAGAAAGACAAGAGTCAGTAGCTCACTAGCAATTTTAATCCTTGCTGTAACTTTGTGGGCATCCCAGACTTGAACAAAACCACTGGAGCACAGGCCAGTGCCGAGCCAGCCTGTACCACAATCACCGTCATTTGTTTTTTTTTTCATGCTACGTCTCCAGTGTAATCCAATTTAATCTTTTTCTGGCAGATGATGTTGGCCGGGAGAATCTAAACCTTGCTGGAATGAGTCAGTAAAAGTAGGTGCCATGTTTCCTTGAGGCAATCAAAGTAAATCCCATTTCATATCAGTCTAATAAGGAAAGTTTGGAGATTTTCAGCTTGCATTTCCTAGTATGTTAATTTCATCTTTGCCCACATATTATTCTGCTTGATCTGACCTGAATCTGACTTATTGCATTTCCCAAACTACTTTTCATTCAGCGGTTAATTAAAAGATTTGGTCCCTGACACAGTGCTTACAGCCCTTATTGGCACCCATTAGCCCAGCTAGACTAATTCTCCTGAAAAGCAAACCTCCTTATATTCCCAGGGTCAAAAGTTCACAGACAATTCCCTAAATCTTTAACATTCACTATTAGTTCATTATTTGAACCTACTCTGCTGTAAGAGGCTGTATTCAAATGTAGGCATAAAAAGTCATTCAAAAAAGACAGTTTCTCACACAAATTCATCACTTGCCAGTTCACTCCATCTCTGTCTATGCAACATTAGGACTGTACAGCGCAAGAAATGAGAATCTATCTTTTTTCACCTTTCCTCTGAGTACTTTTTTGCCCAATACACAACCGACAAAGAAAAGTGCATGTTCTAATTGACACTAAGCAATTAGCACAGGTATTGTGCCTCAAAATTACCCCAGCAGTTTGTTTTCCTGTGCGCACACCCAGAGCATGGCAGTGCCTTTCAGGCACATACAGAACTCAAATCCATGCTTGGACACCAATGGACACTGAAAGCACCTGTGTTCTGATAGTCCCACTGAAACAAAGAGAGTAAAAATTCAAGAGCAGTTTCAGCTGAGGCTGTAAATAAACACACACTTGTATTCACACGCACACCACCACGTTCTCTCACAGACATATATGTACACGCTTATAGACACATTGAAATTCATCCCATTTTAGAGATAAAAGATAAACCAGGAAACTGAGATTTGGATCTAGGTGGTGGAGCCCCCAAAGCCCTGAATCTCTGAGAAATCTGGCTGCTGGGCTTTGGTTCGAGCCCATCTTTGCTGTACTGAGATGAAACCAGAAACAAAGTCACTTGTGCAGGTGTGTGGGAAGAGAAAAAGGCAAAGTTTAATTACTAAAACTATGTGGCTGTGCAAGCATCCTACTTAAGTTAAGAGTTGTCATTAACCTCAACCTTTCCCCCTTGAACCTGGTGTCTGGAATAGCTCAGACACCAATGATGACCTTATATATTTCTTTTAATTATTCTGAAGTAACCTCCTCCAGCTCACTACAAGCCCTCAGCTACTTCAAGCAAAGACATTCTAATGATTTCGATTAAATCTTGGCCTCTCCCCAGCAGAGCACAAATTAAAAGCATTACTAGGAGGATACAAGCTTCAGCGCTTGGAAGTGTTATATAAAGAATGGGGAAAGCTGCCAAGAGCTTGTTGTCATTTCATAGAGAGTGGGGGCTGATTAACCCCTTGGTGGCTTTTCATACCCTGCCAAGATCACACATCTCACTCCTGGGGGGGTTTTATTCCTCGGGACCGTCCCCCACATTACACTTGACACCCTTTTCAACTTGATATTTAGATAATATATTCTTCCAATGGAGCTCTGTCATATTTAGGCTCTGAAATGAGCTGTTATACTGGCAGGATTTGGAGAAAAGAGCTCTAGCTGGGCTCTACAAATCCCATTCCAGAGGTTCTCTACCCTGTCCAATCCACGGCTGCACTTCTACACAAAAATTATCGTTGGTAAAACATGAGGCATGCCTGAAATAAATGCACACAAATCTTCAGTGAAACAATTTTGTGAAAGTAACTATGAAGAATAGGAGCTAGGCAAATTTGGTGTAGATCCTATGTGTCCTTATAAGCAACAGACTTTTATGTTTAGCCTCTTTCCACTTTCTTTCCCATTTTCTGTATTGTTAAAATGCAAATAACGAATCTAAATGATTGAAAAGTATTTTCAGATATTCAGGGAAAAAAAATTAGAAGATAGATGGAAGACCAAACTGCTCTTAGAAAGGAACAGTCACATCAGTAAAAGCTGCTTTACCCAGGCTCCTATATGCAAAAACAAGGTAAGCCTAGAAATTTTGTATCTTCTCCTTCACATGTGGCCACCAGCACTCAGGCAAATGAACAAAAGCCATGAAACAGGAACCATCCATGCACTCCACCCACTGTGGACAGCACTGTTCAAGTACCTGGATGCCAGGCAGCTGCTGACCTGCCCTCTGAGATGCTAAAATCCCCAATATTCAGACATGCCACAGGCTCTCCTGTCAATGCAAATCAGAGGGTCACAATTAATTGGTTTCCAGTAAAAACAGTGGGAGAAAAGATTGCTACGTTCAAGCTTTTGGTGCAGTATTAAACAATCAGAGAGCTAAAGCAGACCAGCAAAACCTTATAGGAATAATTTAGAGACTATATTTTGAAAGGTGGGTGAGATGAGACACCGCTCCAGGAGGTGACGTGGGGGGAGCTGACACAGCCTTGCAATGTCTCAGCCTCCAGATTTATACAAACGAAATCAAGGAAGCACTAAACCAGCAGGGGATTATTATCGCTAGAGATAACTACAGACAGTTTCATTTTAAAAACAATCAGCGTCATCATCACTGTATTTTCCATTTATTGAAACACAGGAATGTGATGGAATATCCAGCTCCTTCCACAAGTCAGAGCAACATCCTCCCTAAAGAAAAATTTCCATAAAAAGAATCAACTCACTTCATTTGTTTTTTGTTTTGTTTTTTTTTTTAAATGGTGTGCTGAGCCTGTGCTTGCCCCCTGCCTGCTTCATGACAAGCCTAGATCCTCACTGGTATCCCTATTTCTACCCAACAGTGGAATACAGCAGAATGCATTGGCTGCACCTTGGTGTGGTCCAGAGGAAGCCATGAAGATGCTCCAAGGGCTGGAATGCAGTATTTGTGGAGACAGAGAGTTAGGGATGTTCATCCTGGAAAACAGAAGGCTTCAGCGAGACTTAGAGCACTTTCCAGTGACCAAAAGGGCTTCAAGAGATCTGGGGAGGGACTTACAAAAAGGGGAAACAGCTTTAAACTGACAGTCTCTAGTTAGATTAAATATTAGAAAGGAATCCTTCCCTGTGAGGGTGGGAGGCCCTGGCACAGGGTGCCCAGAGCAGCTGTGGCTGCCCCTGGATCCCTGGCAGTGCCCAAGGCCAGGCTGGATGGGGCTGGGAACACCTGGGATGGTGGAAGGTGTCCCTGCCCATGGCAGGGGGTTGGAATGAGGCAACCCCTAAGGTCCCTTCCAAACAAAATCAGTCTAGGATTCCATGATCTTAATTTCAAGGATAAGGATGTAATTGCCCAGATCACACAGGGAGTTTAAACCCACAGTAATGCTCAGCTGAGAGGTGTGAATGTTTCTTTGCACAGGATCTTTCCCTTGCTACCAAAGAGCTTCTCCAGTGTCCCCCCTCTCTCTTCCTTTATAATCCATTTGTATTTATTTGGCACTGAGAAGAGAGCAAAATCTCAAATTCAAACCATTGCTCCAGTTTTGTAGTGAAAACATTGAGATTGTCAACTTTTTACATGAATGCACTTCATATTTTTCAACTGGCACTATAAAATTGTTTTTAAAAGTTTCACTATCTCTGAATAAAAGCTCTGAAGCTACTTCAGAAAACAGAAGCACAGGGTTGAAGGTAAGGGCAAAAATATTATTAACCATATTTAATAATCACAGCACAGAAATTTATGCTTAAATATAACCCCTTTTTGTTTGGTTCCTCATTTTTATCCTCCTGTTGCAAGGCACCAACGCTGTTCTGCTGGGCAATTCAGGATGAATATTCCTTAATATAATAAGAAATCCCCAATCAATTAGCATGTCAAATCAGGAAATAATTCCCTACACTACATCAAAAAGACCCACTCCTGCCTTTTATCAGTCAGCGGATTGAAATAAAGAGATAGCTGCACACAAAGCAAGCTGTCACGTCAAACAACACATCCTTCACTCAATCCGGATACAAACACATTAAAACGTGGCAGGAGAAGAAGAGTCAGTGGAACCTGTTTAATGGAATTGGCTAATTGGATAAATTACACGTTGATAATGATGATAATCATCGAGGAGACATCCTGTCCTGTAGCTCTGTTGTTCAGAACAGCAGAACTGTTTGCTTGCTACTTTCCCTTCCCTCTTGATTCCTTGTGCTAGAAAATGCAGTGTAAAACACCTGAAGGGCCCAGCTCTGCCTGACTGAAGGTTTCATCCACAATCCTTTCTGTGACCCAGGATTCTGGAGTTGTAACAAATTCAGTAACTTGGGATTGCAATTAAGCAAACACAGTTCTCAAAACCGGCTTCCAACACATGATGGGAAACTGAAAAATTACTTGCTCTGAATATACATCACTTTTCATACACACAAAATTCCTTCTATGAATTCATATTGCTGGAGAACATGTAGGCTGGAATAAATAATATTAACCAGCCTGCCATTAGCATATGGCAGGCACACACTTTGAGAAAACTTTGACACTAAGCAAACATTTAATAATTAGTGTAACTATCCATTAATAGAATTGATATATACATTAAATAATCAGTGTAATTATCCATTTAGGGAATTGAAATATTTGGTTCTAAAATAATTCTTTTTAAATAAAGCATTTTTACTAAATAATCTCTCTTCCTGATACAATTCAAGTAGAAATTTAACAAATACATGATACAAACTACATATCTTTCCCCACTGTGCTAATTCACACTCGTGAACACTGCACAGAAATCAGTGCAGCATGAATGGGGTTGACTTCCAACTCAGACAAGATTCTTGAGCCCAGAGGAGGAAGAGCAAGAGCATTTGGAGGCACGAATCTCTCAATTTCACACTCCATTTCCCAGGGGTGCAGTCAGCACGGGCAACACCCACCTTCCCCTGCCCAGCATCCCCTGCCCCCGCCCTGGTGCACTCCCAGGCCAAGCTTAAAATAACAAAGTTCCACGCATTTATTTGTTTTTTACAGCAGAAGTCCAAGCAGAACAGCCACCAAGGGAAACTTAAAATGAAACTGCAGCTTAGGGTCTGGAGGCAAGGAAAAGTGCTGACCCGGTTGGAAATGAAGAGATTCCACTGACTTTCTGCTCATATTGCTCGTGGCCCAACCATCCTAAATGACTCGCAATAACAGCCCCATTCAGAACCAGACATCTCCAAATTATACACAGAGCAAAATATTACGAGGAACAATGTGAATCCTGTAATGGGTCATTGGATTTTTTGTGATTATTAAGATAAAGTCTGAGAGACGAAAGCATTCTGCAGAAAAGATAAAAGGCCATGTGATAATTGATTTAAGATGAAAATTGATCAAGTAGTTTTTATAAGGCATAAAAAGATGGTATTTTCAAAGAGTAATAAAAATTAAAAATATCCATTTGTTGTATCCCCTTAAGACACATGAGGAGTAGTCAGCCAAGATCTCCTTATCAGATGGCTGGCACCATACAACAGAAGCAGGCTTCATTTGCAATTTGATTTGTACAGCACGGGGTCGAAACGAGGGCCAGTGAATTTCTGAACTATTACATTATATGCATCGAGCCTGGAACTCCATTTATCAGAAGGTATTTTGTGGTGTAAAGTATCTTTTAGTCACACAATATTTGACTAAGAAGTGAATGGTTTTAATGATATTTTCTGCTATTACTTGGTAATAGTAAAGGGGAAGCTGGTTAATTTATTAATTCAGCCAATTTTATTTTTCCTGTCATTTTGGAAACGTGTAGAAGCTCATGCTTGGCAAGGTTCATGGTCTGGCAGTTCTGCAAGATACAATCTTTTAAAATCAGGACTTGGGAGCACAGAAGTTAATGTTTAGAGGGAGCTGTGTTATTTGGCTCCTGAGGGTTCCTCAAGATGCAACCAACATCTTGCCTTTCCTCTTCTAGCATCCAAAGCATCTTACAGCACTGTGTGAGAGCAGATGAGCAAGATGAATAACTTACACACAGCACTATGGTGTAAGGAGGCCAATATCCATGAAAAAGCAGTTGAATAAACAAAGCCCATGCTAAAATCATGACGATGTTCTAAAGTAAAGTGATTTGTCCTCCTTCCCCTTCTTATTCACAGGTGATTTGCTACTGCAGTGTCCAAGCAACACCACCTAGAATCAACTGTCAGACCAAATCTGTTCCTTCCTTCCTTTGGCCAGAGGAGACTTTGCTCCTCTTCCAGCCACACAACAGCTGCAGGCCGAAGTGAAGCCTGTTCCTGTTTTCTGTTATTCCCCAAAAAGCATCTCTCAAGTGACCCTTTTTTTGCTCTTGAGTATTTTTCTTTCCACCTTCAAACAAGTAAAACAAATTAGTGATCAGGCAAGTCATACTTTGAAATACCTAGAGGTGGAAGGAGGAAACAGGCAAGGGAGGAGTGGGAAAAGAGAAGGATTCAACTCCACAAAATAAACTCTTCTAAGAGGTTTGGGATTTCACTTCCATTGAAAGGTTTGTGCACATGTAAGGAATTCCTGGGATGATTTTCCTTTAGGTTCCCAATGGACAAGAAATATTTCAGGTAAATTCAGGCTGCCTGATAGCCTCTCTCCCATCCCCTCCTGACAGGAGGTGTTTGCAGGGTGCTTTAGAGAAACACAAACACTAATCCAAAAAAACAGTTGGGGAGTGGGAGTGGAAAATTCCTAAATTCTTAACCGTGCAACATGCAGTGTATCAACAGCTTTTGAAAACATCAACAAGCCATGCAGCTCCCAGCACTTTGCAAAACAAATGTACTCAGATATTAAGGCCGCAGAGGTGACTTTGTCAACCAGCAGAAAACATGACAACAGCAAAGCAGGGAATGTGGGGGGAAGTTGTTTGGAATTTTTATTATTTTCAGCTATGGAGATGAAAACACAGACAGAACTCAGCATCTACTCCCACAGGAAAACTGCATTCAGCCTGGAAGTCTACTTGAAAAGAAACACAACAAATAACAGAAAATGAGCAGGAAAAAACAAAGGCTTCCCAGCCAATTTCTCATTCCCTATTTGGCTCAAGTCTGTGAGGAGGAAAGAAAAAGTTAAGTTTAAGGCATCTTTTCACCTTCTGTGCTCACCACCAGATCAGCTAAGAACAATTTAGCAGCTTGAACTAATCCTACCATGTGTGGTTTAACCCAGACCCCAAAAAGTGAGGTCCCACTTCCCTGTAAGTTGTGAGGTGACCTGGATGAACTGCAGAACCCCTTCAATCAAGCGCTTCAGAGAGCAAAACCAATATGAAAATAAGCTTAATAAAATATTTTCCTGCCTGAATTGCCTCTACTCAGGATTCCAGTGGAGGTTTCCCAAAGGAAGGGCAGGAGAGGGGATGGAGGGGGCTGCTCCTGAGGGTGCCAACAAGCTGCTGTGTCTCCTGGTTGCAATGCCATGGGAACCCCGTTCCCTGTGACAGTGACACTTGCTGGGGATGACAGAGGCCAGTGTATCCCTGCCATGCTCCCAGAGATACTCAGCATCACACAGGAATACTCACACTGTGCAAACACCAGCCTGGTGAACAGCTGGTTGGTTTATGACTCCAAAAAAGTCACAAAATACCACAGGTGTAATCTGAGGGTTGATTCTGATACCAGCGCCACCACTGCTCACGCTTCTCTTCCCTCCCAGCCACAGTTGTTAGTGCAAGTATTTCTAAGGAATCACTATGAAATGATGCCACATATAAATAAACTTCATAAAATTAAAAGAGGTAAACGGAATGCAGATATTCAACATGATCACCTCAAAGATCTAACTTAGGGATCAGATCCACAAATGACTGTCAGCTCAACCAGGGTGACAAAAGAGAATTATCAAGATGTCAGTGAGAATGAGGCCCATGGGGCACACAACCTCCTTTAACCATTTTCTCTACAAGCACCAGAACAGCTACCATGGAGCAGTTTAAGACAGGCTCTTTACACCTTCCAAAACCCTTTAGTGTTCATACCATTAAGCCAATCTTTTCCTAAACCCCATTTTCCTCAGTGCTTAAACTGCAGGTCAGCCCAGGAACAAAACCAAGTGGAAATTCTTTGCACACATATTGTTTTGAAGTGGGTATGGAGGAACCCAAAGGAATTTCAGCTCTTTGGGGCTAATAATGTTCAAAGACAAGAGCAGCTTTTTGGATCAGGCTTCCATCTGGGCTGTACCCAGGATTCCCATCTTGAAGTCAACGAACCTTGCAACGTTTTATCTTATAGCCCTTAAAGGCAGTAGCACGTTGAGTATAATCCACTTTTTAAACGTACAAAACAAAGGAATATATTTTCCATATGTTTGTCACATGTTTCGTTCAAGTCCCATTGCCAACTCTTAGCACAGCTGATGTGCAGTGGATTTGTAGGGCCTGACCCTGAACAGTTCAGTCTTAGCTGTGCATTTCTGTTTAATTTGTGCACAGTCCCTGCAATTGTTTGTAAGCATTGAGCAACCGTGCCTGAAAATATCTAGTAAGTGAAGTCTAGTAAGCATGTGAGTGAAATCCCATCATATAGGATATGCTGTGCAACACAGCTATGAAAGTTTAATAATTCTTTTATTCTTTTTAAAGAACATATGTAAGGACTACAGAAAGTACCTACAGGGAAAGCAATGGATTAGAGATACACACACTACTCATGTACGCAGCACCATGGGTTTTATCACCACAGGGTTTGAACTTTCTCCAATTAAACAGTTCCTTCCTTCTCCAAATAGAAAAGAAATAAATCTTATTAGTTTACATGGATTTATATGGTGTGCAGAAACGAATTCATGTTTTCAGTTTTAGATTACTGAGTTTCGTTAAGCTGTGTTCTGACTAGAAGTATCTTTTCTAAAACCAGAGCTTGGTGGTTTTTACATAAATTATTTAGCTGATGAACTACAGCATGTTCAAACAAAAAGCAGAATGCTGTTCCATACAAATTCTTTTTTCATTTTTCTTTAGCAAAATTCAACAAAATTATTTTTTTTTCCTTCAGCTTAAAAAGAAAAACTGAAATTCATCTCAGGCAAAAGTAAAAGCAGAGACACTTTCCGCTTGGTTTTCACAGTTACCTTCCCAATAAGAACCAGCCTTGGTGTGAATGCCATTTCTAATGTGTCTACTACACAAACAGAAAAAAACAACCCCCAAGCACCAGGAACCCATGTACAGAGTTCTTCATTCTCAATCTGCAAAAAATGGAGCAGAACCAGTAGAGAAATTCAGCTGAACTCTTTTGAGTAAGGAGTAGAGCAGATGAATCCGTTGCAATCTCCTCTGCACCAGCTCCAGCTCCCAGTTCTGGTTCTGCCACCAATGCTCCTACAAGGTTTTGAGCAAGTCACATCAGCTGCTATTTTCCCAAACCTATTCCAGTTTGGGGTTTGATTTTCTGTTTAGATTGGAGGCTTTCCAAGTCAGGAAGTGGATGTCATGACAAACCAATCTACCCCACCCAAGGGTCAGCCCTCCACTCTGGCCCCCGTTCTTGGGGCAAGGATGGCACCACACAAGCACCGCGCTGCCTTCATCTCTGCTTGCAGAGAGGCCAGACCCCCTTCTACCTTTGCAAATAATTACCTTGAACATGTGATGAGTGGGCACACACCAAATCATTTAATGATCCTGAACATGGTTTAATGATCCTAAAAGGCCTATGGAGACCCAAGAGTACAAAATTATCTTAGGCAGCGAAATATGCAAGTCACTAGGCTTTTCTCCTTCTATGACTGTTTGGGAGAAGGAAGTAAGTTTCTCATCACACACATCCTGGTACCTGCAGAATCAGGGATATTTCATTTTGGGTTACTCTGGGGAAAAACTACCTCTGCGTGGCAAAAGAATGAACCCCAAGCCCCCGTGTTGAGCCAAGCGTGCTCACTCACACTCAGATGAGCTGGTGGCTCAGCCTGTCTGGGGTTCAAGGCAGTCATGCAGCAAACTCCTGCCTGCAGGGGTGGTTTTCAATCCTGTGTCCCTTCACTTCAGCCAAGAACAAACATCCTCCCACAATTCCCTGAAGACTCCTTCAATTCTCATCACCTTTCCTGTTACTTATTCCATGTTCTTACTTGGGGTATAAACTCCCTACACAATAAACAGTGCACACTAAAATTCTCTTACTGATGAAAATGGATATTCTCTTACTGTGAAAATTGGGATTCTGCCCCAATCAAACCAGAATACTCCATGAACCAGGGAAGCATAAGTTTTTTCAGGTCGTGCTCCTCAGGGTTAAGAACCTTAAAGGCCCTGCAGGCAACTGCTGCTGAAGCACATCCTGTCTCTGGTAAAGTACCTGACAATAACACAGCTCCCTCGTTAATCAGGTGTTTTCTCTTTCATTTGCATACACTTCAAGCTGCTGTGGGTGCCAGCGTTGGTACTACAACTGCATACACAATCCTCCACTACACCTCTGCACGCCAATTTTTGCAACAAATCCTCATTATCCAGCACGAAGGTGGACACTCCACCTTGTACTACAAGGTCCCTGTGCAAGTTATTAATGATTAAAAGCAATTTCCTGACTTTACATTCGCATCTCCATTGCCTGTGCACTTTGAAAAGCAGAATCTAATACAAATGACACGGCTTTCAAAAGTTTCTGCTTTACCCCGGGCAAAAAACAATAAACACCTTGATAGAGCTTTTATCAATCAATTTTCATTTAGTTCCTTTCTATTAAAAAGTCTTAAGATGCTATGCTGAACACAGGGAGCAACAGCAGTGTACTTCGAGGTAAAACAACAGTATTACTCAAAACAATGTGAACGGAATGTTCTGCAATTTGTGGAGGTAGATCCCATTGATCAACTTTATTGCAAATCACTGCCTATCATGGGATTAATTTGTTTTTTCAAATATAAAACAGGACATTACTCTCACTTGAAAGGATTTTCTTTTGTATTAAATTGGAGAAGTAGCAAATACTATTTGATGTACATTTACCAAATAAGAGCAGCTATATGTATTGGGCAGCACACCATGTACAAAATTATGGCTTAATTTCCTGAGGGAGTAGCTATGAAGGTGCAATGTCCTATTCCTAAAAAAATTCTAATTAGTACATAAATAGTCAATGAAAATCAAAATCTGATTCCTGAATTAATTTAAAAGCTTGACCTAGTCTGAGCCAGTGGTGTAAACCCAGAGAAGTTCCTATGAAGTTCCTCTGGTTTTACATCAATCTGTTTGAAGTCAGGAACTTGGCCCAAAATGCTAAAAAGCACGGAACAGCTGCCTATTGATGTCTGCATAGATTTGAAAGCTTGATGCAACAGCATTAGCATATTGATTCTTTCCCCCCTAGGAATTTGCGAGAAAAGAAATAAAAATTCAGTATTTGATCCCAAATCTGAACAAACTTCAGGGCTTTCTTACAGTTTGGTACAGAAAAACAAAGCAAGGGAGATAAGAATGTACAGATTTCAGCTCGTAGCAGGCAGTTACAAATGGTTTGCACTGACCACAAAGAAGGCAAGAGGCTCTTTTAAGTTAAAAGAAGAAAAGAAACATGGGTTGGAGATTATTTTCTTTGAGTAAAACATCTTTAAATGAAATGACTGAATATTGAGGAATCCAATTACTATTGTGGGGAAAGAAGCCTTTACAAATGGTCTGTTTAAACACAAAAGCAATCTTATTAGAGATTTCCTCATCAAACCTAAGGTCTCCTTGCAATTACAGATCACTTAGGCACCAGTGTGACAGGCATCTAGTATGGGGCTGACCCAGCTTCTACTCAAGTAAACTGAAAAAGCCCCACTAATCTCAAAAAGCAGAGCCTGAAACAACTAACTCTGGTTAAAAATAAAATAAAATAAAATAAACACCAAAAAAAACCCCTACAAACAAAAAGTTTGGATTTACAATTAATTCAGCTGCTAGTGTTGGAAATCCATTGATTGTAACTGAGGATGAATTCAAAACTGGAGCAATTCAAGGGAAACCAGTTTGCCTATTTCCCTTTATTTGAGTAAATGCAGGTCCTTTTCTACTCAAACTCCAAGGATCTTTGGACTAATCATCCAGAACTGAGGTGGTTGAATTCCCATTCCCACAACTGGCAGTGGGGTAATTCTAAGATTCTGCACTGAAAATTAAGCCATGAACAAATGCAAGAACACCTTGGAATCCCAATATTTTTTCTTCACAGCACTTCAAGGACCAGAATATTAGACTTCACCCTAGGTGGGAAAATTACACAGACAAAAATGGAGGAAACTGTTCCTAAATTGTATTTTTCTTTCTTTTAATAGAGGATGCAGTGAAAGGATTGCATGACAAAAAACTTTATTTCTGCTTCTATGAGCCTGGACAAATCAGTTCCACAAATCTACGAGGCAGTATCACTTGCCAGCCACAAACATCAGCCACCAAGATGGAAGTTTCCATCCTGCCCCTCCTCTCTGCTGTGTCCTTGGTCAAGGGTTCCTCCCAATCCTTTTCTCTCCAAGGGCATTCACCACTCCCAGCCATAACCTGATGCAACTCTTTTGCCTTATTTTTCCATCCCATGGTCCTACATTATCTAAAACACAGTAGGAAGCAGGAGCCCCCTGTGCTGAGGACTGCAAAACGGAGAGAACAAACAGATAACCTGCTTTCCCAAGGGATCACACCCTCAGAGGCACCTTTTGCATCTCAACACATAAAAACTGTCCACATAAGATTCCAAATTTCCTTTCCTTTTTTTTTCCTTTAGCCATTTACCCCTCCATCTCTCCTTTATCACTCCAGTAAATTGCTGATAATTGTTTCTTTATTTGAATAAAAATTAGAGCACCTAAAACCACTTAACATCATGTCCTTAAATTTAAACCAGCCTGGCCTGTACCTAAGGCCTAATAAGCATGAAACTGGTACCATGTAATAACCAGAGCCATGTAATAACCACAGCCACGTAATTTCCAAGCTTTCTCTCATCACATACCCTGACTCTGTGTTGGGAAGAGCACTTTAGCTCAACCAATGCCCATGGGAAGTGGAGCAGCAGTTATTTACTGATGTGAACAGAGTGATTTAAAAGATTTTCCTGCTCAGTATTTAAACCCTGGCTCCTTCCTAAGCCCGCCCAGCAGTGCCAGAGTGCCAGCTCTGAGCATGACCCACTGTTCCCAGGCATGGCCCTGCAGCATTCCCTGAGGTTTGCAACTCCAACTGCTCATTCTGGGAACCCTTTATGGGCAGATACAGGCTGAGGAATTCTGTGAGGTTCAAGAGCAGGTTAAGCTGTGTATGAAGGCAGAGTGAAATCCTCATCTTCAATTGGGAAGTTAAGCATTTCCTCAATAAATATAATAATTAACAGTGACAGCGACTGTGTGCCTCATTCTGGTACTGACACAGGTGTGGAATTGTGCTTGCACCTGAGTTTTTTGTGAACTAGTTAACATTTCCACTGGACTTTTCATAAAAATGAAAGAAAATCATCAGACAACTCTTCTAGCACAACTGCACTTTCCAGCACAGCTTCCAAAGCTGGAAACATGGGTCAACACTGGAAATGTTTCACATGGCACCTAACCAGTGTGGAAACAAATGCCAAGCATGATCTAGTGTCATCCAGATTAGCTCCTGCTGGTGCTTGGATTCAAATTAATGGGTTACCCTCCCAGCAAATGTCACAGGAAAACCCTGCCAGGAAATAGCTTCCAAAAAGAAAAAAAAGAGCCCTATTTCATCTTGAATGAGGGATTCCATTTCACTGAAGGTTCCTTCCCATAGCCTCTGTCTGAGCACAGCTTGGGAAATACTTTTGGGAAATGAGATCAAACAGCATAAACACCAAGTTACACAAGGAACCAAAAAGGCACCCGAGAACCAAAGAGTATCAGGAAAAGTCCTGCCTCTTGAACTTATTCATGCCCTTTAATATTTCTGATTATTTTCAAATTTTAAAAGCTATTACACACCTTTCAGGAAGGACAAAGTTACAACCAAGCACCTTTGAAAGACTTTGCCTTTTTCCTGTTCCACAGGAGGTTTAAAGTCTGACAAACATCTAGGATGGCAGGATACCTCACACAGAGTCTAAAACTTGAGATTTTCTGGACCAGAGGGACAGGATTGTCAGTTTTTCTCACTTACCTTAGATACAAAGTTTCCACTCCCAAACAGACAAAATTTCCACTTTAATTAGTTTTACATACCTTAAGGTAGATAAGTTTCCTCTTTTGGATCCAAAGGGTTGAACAGGTAGGGAATTGCTCTTTTCCCTGCAGTATTCCTCAGCCAGTTTAACTCCCCGGCCTGAATTCTCTCTCTCAGAGATGCCATGTACACCAGAAATGGGCAGGGATGGGCAGGTGGGGACAAGGATGGCAGGAGTGACTCTGATTGGAGCTGGGGATTAGAAAATCCCACTCATAAGTGGAACCCTGAGCTAACCCCCCTTGTTCTCTTACAGCCCCAACTCACCTGCTGGGTTTGAAGCAATTCTGAAGAAGTGGGAACCTCAGCACAGGCATTTGTAGACCAGAGCTTTCCAAAGGTGCCACAACAAGAAGTAACACTTGTCTGGTGTAATTTCATGGCCGTGATGGAGCTCCTTTCCTCACCACAAAACAGTGGAACTTAAGTTCATTAAGTTAATTTATTTTATTGGGAAGCCTGTATGATGACATATTCTGGGTTTCCTCCATAGACAGGAAAACTAGAAACTCCCTTTCTTTTTTGAAGGAGATTTCTTGCAAAATGAGACTACAGCAAAAGAAAAGTCATTAAATAATGCAGTTCTTAATTAAATGGTATGAGCTCTAATAGTGGACCTTGACTACACACATTTGGATTGCTTTAATAGAGCTCTGATTCTATGGAACCAAATGTACTGTTAATCAACCATAATAGAAATTTTTCAAAGAGTTTTTGATGAAATGCAGAACCTTTCTAGCTGCTCTGAGATACTATTTCTCTGAAACAACTCCAGGAATTCAAGCAATTGGGTGCCGTAACCCTTCTGCCAGACTCTCCTCAGCAAAACCAGGAAAAAAAAATCAAGTTTGGGTCAATGTGATTTCCCTCCCCGTAATGCAATTCTGTGCTCAGAGCTGTGAAAGAACACCGGTGAAATGCTGCAGTGAGGCATCAGTGACCAATGGACATTCTTCAGTAAAATTATTATAATTTCTCCAAGTGACACCAAACATTGTGCCCAGAGCTGCCCGCACTAGTCCTGGATATTCAGGGCTGCCCAGCTGCACCAGCATCAGAAAAGTCTGAGCTAACCTTGGGAAGGGCTGAGCTCACCCATCTCCTCACTAAGCTGGAGCTGGGAGAAAACACGTGCACAGCCTTCTGAACAAAAATAGGAGGCTCCTTCTTGCAAGGTGGAAACATTGCATTTACTATTTCACTTAATATAAAATGTAATATTAATTTAATTTCTTTCAAGAATCAAAATTCCTTGGCTCTTCTAGTATTTAGACTGGGGAAAAAATAGTTAAAAAACAAGTTTACTTATTATCTTTTCTGCTGTTTGTTTACTCCTGTATGCCAGATGGCTTGGACTGTGAAAACAGATCCACGAGATGACACATAATTCTGCAAATATTCACTGCCTGGACCTCCAATGGAGCTCACTAGAAGTCCCATGCACATGGTGCCTGAAAAACTATTTCATTTCTGTTTATAATCAGCTTCACTTTCTCATTCTCACAAATTAACAAAGTATTGCCACATTCAGGCTGTAGATAAAGAATGCACATCCCGCACGTAGTTGTTCTATAAATTGTCTCAAATAGGATCAGAAATCTGTTTATGTTATGGCTCCTCACAGCCCACTTTGCTTAGCAAACCTCTGGATTTTTTCCTTTTTAATGCTTATCAGATTGTTTCCAGAGGTGACTTCCCCTTCCTGGTTCATCTGATCCTCTGCTGTGAATTAACAGTGATGTCGAATCTTTGGTATTGCAGTGATTTCCACTGCACAGAATCATTTAGGTTGGAAAAGACCTGCTATCAAATCAGTTGGAAAGATGGGAGCAGCACATCCCCCAGGACTGCCAGACACCCATTTAGCACATTCCGGAGCCAGCAAGAAATGAGTCTTCCTCTTCCCCTGAGCAGGGGCCCTTGCCACCTTCAGGGGTCACCTCAGCAGGACTGTCCTGCAGCTCTCAGGGCAGCCAAAGCCACAGTCTGAGCTGCTGCTCTGCTCCTGCCTTCCCTCCCTCAGCTCACCCTTCCCAGAGCAGCTCCTGGGCAGGCGCCTCCTGCATCAACTCGGTGGCGTCTGAGGGCCCCACCTGCGGCGAAAGCAGCATCTCTGACCAAACACAAGTGTGTGAGCTGCTCAGAGACCCAAAGGCTTTGACATCCTTGTGCACATGTTCTCCTCCACATGGGTGAGGCCTCCCAGACAAACACCTGCAGCACTTCTCCACACCCCTGCTACCTGCATCTGCCCAAGTAAAGCTTTGAGACTCTTGAGCAACTTCACAAAATACCTAAACAGGCTGTAAACAAATTCACACTCCCTCAAAACACTACAGGAAAGGGGGATTTTTCAAGGGGACAAGGTACAATTAAGCACCCAGAGTTCAGTGGTCTTTTAAGCCACAGTGGTGTTTAATTAACCCTGTCTGTGGCAAATTAATAAATACAAAAGTCTTCCTTGAAGCTGCCTTCCAGGATTTCCTTGTGGGGGAATCCCCTCTCCTTGTCTGCCCACCTGTCATTGACACTAAATTGATTCCAAAAGTGTCCAACAGCGTCAGGACTAGTGCGTGTTCAGTTTGGATAGGCAGAGGCAGGCAGCACTTCTGTGCCCATGGGAATATTGCCTTCTGCATTTCCTGGAAAGCATTGAATTATCAGCTGAGGATGTTTGGTAACACCAAAAAGAGCGTGCATATGTATTCATCATGGTGCAAGGACACACTCAGATTTCCTTGCAACTACTGTGAATATCTACAACTATCAACAGCAAAAGAAAATAACATGACAGAAAAATTAAAACAAAACTAGAGGCCAGAAAATATGCCGAGAGTAATTTTATGATATTTTGTAGGTGTAAATCTGTAAATCACACTTAATAACATATTAGTTTGAAAATGATATGCCAGCTGCATCTATCTAAATGTATCAACGCCTAATGAAGTCAAGGTAACTGGAGTAAAACAATTTTTTAAGGTAAAACTTTTCCTTTCCATTACTTTATCTGCATTTAACCTCCTAGAGGCTTCAGCCCAGCACAAGCCCACGGAATTAAATTCATTATTATTCATTATTCAAACACCATCCCTTTGTTTTCTGGAATAGCTTTGTAGCCTGGAGTCAAATGAGCTAAAGTAAAATTATGTGACTTGGCATTGAAAATATATTACCTCAGCTGCCAGAACGGATTTAGCAGAATATGTGCGCAGTTCGTCACTTCTTCCACAACTGCCTTCATGCACACAAAGGGGTATGACAGCCCCTGAGTTATGAGAGGCCATTCTAGGGGCTGTGATGGATTAGATTGTTTCATGCACTGACTTAAGATCTCATTTCCTGCAACATTCACAAGTGCTTTTTCCACGGCTGAATAGAAACCTGTTCTGTTCTATGTATATTGCCTTCCCTTGTTAGCCAGGGGAGCTCTGTGTGGGGAATTCACACCAGAAGAGCTCCCACTTGCTCAGGGATTCAGGCACAGTCTCCAAACAGGCTGAGACATTTAAGAAGTGACAAGCGGGTTCTGCCCGTGCTTTTTATTGAGTCCTAATCGATTTACTCTAGAATAAGGGGAACAGTGAGTTGCTTGCAGGGAGAACTGAGTGGGAAGAAAATTCTAATCACAGCTTTGACAGGTCTCACTTTGCAAATCTTAAACTACAGAACTCCAGCTATTAACAGGTGGACAACGGGATGAGCTCTTCATCTGTGGCTTTCTGCACATTGCTAAACCCACTCTTACCAGTCTGATGAGGTGTAAATGTAGTTTTAGGTGCAGTACCACCAAATCAGGACTGCCCAGACAAAACCCTAACTTAGCTGGGCATCTGTATGGCATAGAACCAGAGAGTTGGAATGGTTTGGGTTGGAAAGTTTCTTAAGGATAACCTAGTTGCAGATGGAGCTGTGAGCAGGGACACCATGGCCAGGTTGCCCAGAGTAATGTGGTCACACTGTGCAGGTCCAAAATCGTACAGTCCCTCCTGGAGCCTGCAGGCCAGCAGGAAAACAGCCCCAGGGTGGCTCCCACCCTGCAGCCTGGTGAACTTGTCAGAGGTAGCAGCACTCACTCCGCAGATCCCACTCGTACCCTGCGTGATGGGGCAGTGCATGACTGCTGCCAGCCAGAGCTGAGCCGCTGCAGAGACGCACGTGTGAAACACAGCTGGCAACTGCCTGTGCCACCACTGAGATTCATTTCACCCATTAGAACATTAGCAATTGAAACGGTAATCACTCGACAAATATCGCCACTAATACTTTTTTAAGTCCTAGAAACTCCCCCACTACATCAAAATAAATACAGATGGGAAAGTGCAACCACTCAGAAGTTCTTGCATCACGCAGTGACAACCGAGCAAAGACCACAAGCGCAGGCTAACACATAATCACAGGCTAATCAGCTGGATTTTCCCCTGCTCCCTTTGCTTGAGCTATATCATAATAGAATCTATGAACTGCAAGGTACATTGTAATTAATCTTTGAACTACTTGTTAACTTGTAGCGTGAGTGGAATATTAAGTCAAATGTGTTTGCAATCACTGTCTTTATTAAAGGTGTGTGGAAAAATTACCAAAAGAATGGAGAAAGAAGAAATAAAAAACCTACTCAAAACAAAACACAGAGCTCATCCTCTCCCAGCCTAAACAGGGGGTAAAGGGGGCTAAATAAAGTCAGCAGTAAAAATAGTCTCTTGAGAAGTTCTAGGCTTAATTTAACCCAGTGCATTGTTAGCTGAGGTGCCCTCCAGTAATACAGTTACAAGAAGGCCACCAAAATAGGTTTTTCCTCTGGAGAATTCTCTGCCTGTTCACTGCAAACCCGGCACGGGAAGGAAGGAATGTTTTTAAAAGTGCCTTCTTCCCCCAGCCTCTGAGTTAGATGAGGAAAGGAGAACACAAACACATACACACTTCTCTCTCCTTCATGCATTTTTTAGTGCAAAAATGGCAACAACAATATTAACAAAAATTAATGCAGCCAGGCGTGGGGAAAATATAATACACTGGTAAAGAGATGCTCAGGGAAGGCAGGCTGGTTTTTAGAGAGGAATCTGAAAGGCAGAGCAAAAAGAGACCTTGATAACTATTTTTGTGAAAAGTTTGAAGACTTTTTTTATTCCCCCCAACTCTGAGCAATGCTGGAGACCAGAATGCCAAGCTAATGTTTACTATCATCAATATGTCTTTCATATGTTTCTAGTCCATCACTGCACTGTTCATGTGCCACAAGACAGACTCTGAAACATGTTTGTAATTTGCATTAACAAGAGCTCCATTCTATACATATTCAATAGCCCAAAGATACCACATAATCCAGGCGAATTTTAACCCACCTGTTTCCCAACCTCCTTCTCTGCCTTTCCAGCGCATTTTTAAAGTGTTTAGCTCAAGGCTCATTGGATTCAATGGAAAGTTTTCTATAGAGTTCAATGAAGAGGAGGTCCAACCATAAGACAAAAGTTAATCAGCTAATTTCTAGTTAGCATACACTTAACACTGAACACATATGCAACAGATTTGCTGAAAAGATAGATTTAAGTATGAGCTTAAAGGTCTTCTCAAACTACAGCCTAAAAAAATATAAAACCCCAAAATACTGCACAACTACCAAAATATTCAACTGTTTCAACAGGCTATTTGACACATACTCACTAATTCTGAACAGAACATTATGAAGCTATTTGGTTTTACTTAAAGGTCCATCAGTATACAGTTATGGTACAGAAGCAAAAATATATTATTTAAATATATTTGTGCACATCTTGGTAGCACAATGTAAAGTTCTGGAGTTGGGACTATCAGATCAAATTTGTGGAGCAGTCAGATATTCTGTGGGACCTGTTAATGAAATGGCTCATTTATTGGTCACAACCAAAAATCAGAGACTTGGGTGACAAATGCAGAAATATTGTATTTACACATAACTAGAAGCACAGTTCCAGAAAGGATCAATGGGGCTGGCTGGCTCTTTTTCCAGCAAGTGTTTCCACATCTCTGTTCTAATTGTTCTCCTTATTTTTCTTAGTCCTCTTTCTACTGAGTCTGACAAAGGTGTCCCACCAGTCACCAAATAAATGAACATCAGGTGGAGCTTTGCCCTGTGCCACCTCTGCTTTGGATTTTACTCGGGGTGATGACCTGGGGACACTGGGCCATTACAGGACACACGCTGCAAAGTGCCAATACAAATTGTTTCCTCTGTAAGAGGATAACATCTGGGGGATTGGGTTTTGGGGTTTTTTTTTGTTCTCTTCCTTCAGGGAAATGATGAGCTGAGCTAAAACCTCCTCATTTTTCAGATGATTTATATATATAGCATGTATTATACAAACTTCGGTATATTGCCATGAATGTTATTTATAATATCCTATATTACTATAATTATATTACTATAGTATCTTATTAAATGCAAAGAGATATGCCTAGTTGCAATGTAGTTATTAGATGTTCAATTCCAATTGATTGTCAAGAACATAGTCATTAAGATTAAACATCTGTTTAATAGGTAGATCTTATTACATAGTTGTACTTAAGTCCACAGGCAAAATCTGATTTAACATGAGACATAGTTTAAATAAACTAATTATGCGAGCATGATCTAAAACCAAGCTAAACATGGACCTTTGAAAATGACACATGAATTTAATCAAAGCCAGGGCCTCAAAGTGAGCAGAACTTAACCACTGGCCTGACTCATGCATGTGTTTTGATTTCACAGCTGAAACCAGTAAAGCCAGCACCCTCTGGGGGCTTCCTGACTCAACAGTGCCTCCCCCACCCACAGATTACAAAGCAGCAAGTTGTCTCTTTGGTTCGAATTACAGGAAACATCACTGTGCTTTGTTTGGGAAAGTGCAAGCCACCACCTCTCCAACAGCACGGGAGCCTCCAGAGGTTTGGTCTGAAAGCTCAAGGTTGGCTCAGTCCAGAGGCTTGCCACAAACACAGACAGGTGTTCCCACAAAACCCTCTCACTCCATCAGCCCCGCACTCTAAGATCCCACCCAACAGGAGATCCCAGACCCATCACAGACCCTGTCCTGTGCAGTTTTGTCATCTGTCCAAACTACCAGCTTAATGCTCCCACCTGACAGGAAAAATCCCGGTGAAAGAGGGTGGGCAAACCTGGCTTTCTGCAAGGAAGATGCAGTCTGGCTGATCAACAAACTAATCCCTCTCCCTACAGCCCCAAACCAAGGTCCAGCAATGGAGCATACCGGAATTCCTTACCCAAGTGAGGAAAGCCCAGTCTGGTTTATTTTCTGCTAAATTTAGGATTTAAGGGGAATAAATCACATATTTGGATCCAGGAAGACTAAAAAGTGTTTCCACAAACTCAAAGCAGGTCTCGGACAAACCCCACTAATATTTTTTCCTGTTTTATTAACGGCCACACTGTCAGAAGGCTCGGCTCTGAGCCTCCAGGGAAATAATCCTGCGTGCCTTATTGTCAGTGGGAGACTGGCTGAGCCTTTTGATACACCCAGTCCTCAGTTCTTTCAATCCTTGATGATTTTCTCAAGAACTCTAGCTTATTGCCACAGGAGAAATAGAGCTGGTCAGGAAACCAGATATCAATTATTTAAGTTTCAGAATTTTTTCCATCTGGATTCAGAAATCAGCTTCATGTCATGGAAGTGAAATTCAACTTTAATATTGAAATATGTCATTTCCAGAGTGAATTACAATCTCTCAGATGTCCAAATACCTTCCTAGAGGACTACAGCAAGTCAAACAGCCTTGGTCGCTACAGCCCAAGCCTGACAAAATTTTTGTTGGCTTCAGCATCTCCCATCCCTGCCAAGCAAGGGTGAAATACCATCTCAGTAATTTTGCCATTACCACTCCATGTTAAAAAGTGTCACATTCATTTTCAAATCTGTCGCAGCCGTTTGGCAGTTAAAGATCTGAGATCCAAAGGCCTGTGGAAACCACAGGGCGCTGGCAGTAGGTTAAAAATTGTGGCTATTGTGGAATGGTTTGGGAAATACCTCAAAAAACCAACAAATTCCAACCCCCTGCCATGGACAGGGATACCTTCCACTAGACCAGGTTGCTGTCAACCCCATCCAACCCGGCCCTGAAAACTTTCCAGGGATGGAGAACACACAACCTGTGCCTGTTCCTTTCTACCCTAATTGTAAAGAATGTCTTCCTAATATCTGATCCAAACCTTCCCTCCCTTCTCCTTGAAGTCTTTTCACCTTTTCCTTATCACAACATGCCCTTGGGAAAATTCCCTCTCTCTAGAGGAAAACAGGAGAGGATTTGGGAGCCCAGAAACACCATCCCCCAGCTCCAGGGCCCTACACCAGGGTGATATTCCCAAATTCACTTGTTCCTCTTCAGCCCACCAGAACCAGCCAGCCTCAGGGCTGAAGTGACTAAAGGCAACTCTGACTCTTGGATTGGACCAATTCTTTGCTTCAGGTTCACAAACAATTGGAACTAAACTTGACGGAGCCTCAGAAAAACAAACTTTTTACCAGAACTTGTTTGTTTCCCGTAGGAAGTCCTCAACATGTAAGTTTCTATAAAATCTTAATATGTATCAAGTCAGTGAGTTCTAATGGATAACATGAAGAATTTTCATTAATTTCTTTTCATTTCACTTCAATTTTTATTCCCAAAACAGCTTCATCCCTTTCAAGAATGTACGTCTAGTATTATAGCAATGCTGAAAACCTCAAAAACAAGTGTGGGTGCACCCTCTTGATACATAGGCCAGAAAAATGTCAAATTTTTGTTCTCATGGTTTTTAATTGCTTAGAGATGGCAGGGCTGGCAACTGATGCTATGGAATGCTACTTCTTTTCCCACATCTCAGTAATTGTTCTAATGATCTCCTTGCAACATATTGGTGGAAATGTCAGGAGATTTCATGACAGATATAAAATTCATGTGATTGCCAGTAAGGCAGTATAAAGACTCCAAAAAATATCCCACAAATATTTCCCCACATTTTTTAATACAGCTATGTCAGGACTATTCCCGAGCTTTTGTATTTGTTGCACGAATTGATGCCCACATCCCATCAGAAGACAGAGGTTTCAAAGGGATTCCAGAAGCCAATGGATAGTTTTGTATAGCTTTATGAAACAAATATTAAGCTCCCATTTGCCAAAGCAGTGCCTTTTAGAGTGTAACATACAATAAACATTGAAAGAAAACATTATCTGAACTAATAATATAAATAATACCTGTGTCTCCAAAACCATTTCCAGTGCTAACTACCAAAACCATTAAACTCACTAAAGACACCTCTTCTTACTGCATTCTGAGCTGCTACACCAAAAATGCAATAAGATATCCAAACTCCACCCCACGATGTTCCCTGAGCTGTGCAGAAGGATATTTTTGCATTTCTTAGGTGCAAGTGAAATAAGCTATTCACACCAGGTACACTGCAGAGATCAATTCCTAAATTAATGCTTATATGGCCACATATACTATAAAACCACCTCAGACTCAAGCTTGACATTGCAGATAAAATCATATTTTCTAGCCGGTTTAGGGTTTTGTTCTATTTTGATTCTCCTCATCACATACAACACCCTGAAATAAAGAGCCAATAATTCTCCTCAGAATGGTTCAGAACTCTTTCTATCCAAGACTCCATCTCTCTACTACCTTTTCTCTTCCCAGGTATCTCTACTCTAAAACACATTTTAAAAAATAACCACCACAAATCCTCTGTTCCCTGCAGTAGAAAAGCCTGTGTTCCCTGGGTCATTCCACTTCAGTGCCAGGAGTGTTGTGAGGCACCTGTTTCACTTCTCTGCTGCAGCTCCAGCTCCAAGGAGCTTTAGGCACAGCTGTACAAAACACCCCAGCTCAGCCAGTGCATCTTCTGACTTAATCCAGGAGCAAGCAGTGAGTTCTGGCAGCTCCTCAGATAAATAAAGATGTTATATCCAAGAGCTAAAGTCTAATAATTAGTTCATATTGGTGGTTCTTTCATCACACTCTGTGGAATCTCTCAGAGATGGTAGAACCAATCAAGCTCTCCTCAGGAGTAACTGAAAACTCCACTGGAAATCAGTGCAATGTCCAGACAGACATTCAAGAACAAGTTTAACCCTAGTCCCTCAACTGGCTCCACTCAGACAGCCCCTGCCCCTGTGCAGCGCTGCCAAAGCCAATTGAATTTATGCAAATTAACAAGAATTCTAATCTAATATCAGGAAATATCCAAACCAAACAATCCCCCTAACCAGTATGGTTTTTCCAACATTTCAAAAACATTATTTTACCTTCTTCCTAATAAAAATTGAACTAGCAGCAAAGTCTAAGTCTGAAATGTTTGAAAGCCCATCCCAGTCCTGGGCCATTTCTTACCTGCTTCCTTCATGCTCTGGGCCAATGTCTATAAGACGCCAGGACTATTTTCCCAGATTTGAAGATCCTCTGACCTTCAGAGGAGAGCTTTCCATACCTGCATCTGGATCTGATTGCTGAGAACCTGGCTCACCTCTGTTAAAGATGTACTAAGGTCTTGGATTCACATCCTGCATTCCTCTGCAACCCAGAGAGCCTGCCATGATTAATGTGCTCTAAATGAAAACCATAAGAACCAAAAATGATTTGCAACTGATTCATTAAAATAGCATTCATCACAATAATTGATTGGTTAATTAATTGTGGCCGTAATGCAGATGTCATCTGTATTTCCATAGCAGTTCTTTGGTAGTTTCCGAATTCATTCATTAAAGCCCGGCTAGTTCACAGTGCTGCACCTTCTCGTGGGGGAGACTTGCAGAGAAAGCAAATCCAAAAAACTCTGCTCTCTAAAAAAGACAGTGTATTCTTGTGTTGTGATAGAACTCCTTCAGCAACACCACCTCAAGCTCCTGTCATGACTAATACTGGAGCCAGGGTGATCCTGTACAGCCGGGCAGTGCAGGAGCCACAGACTCCTCTTACCCTACACCTACCCTGTCCACACAAACAGCACTCCCAGAGGATCTCTGGAGATGCAGCTATTCAGTAGGTGACAGCACCCACAGCACTGCAGCACACAGGAGGGATCATTACAGAACAGGAAACACGAAGAAATATTCTTCTGAAAAATGCCAAGGGTTCTTTCTAACAACGTGCATCAAATGTTAGCAGGTTTGGGGGCTCTCCTTTGAAATAGGTGTGCACAGGCAAAATGCACAACTAATGGACACAGACTTTACAAGTTACAAAGTTCTTGCTGTCCAGATGTCCATTAGCCTGGCAGGCAGAGCTGTTTGTCAGCTGCTTGGAATCTCTACATTTAACATGGTTATTCTCCAGCACAGATTTAGAAAGCTGGACTCAGCATAGATTTGATGTCTGAACTCACCTGAAAGTGTTACAGCTCACACAGGCCAAAGGCAAGGAATTTCTTCCAGCTATGATCTGATATAGCAGATTTTGAGTTATGGGGATTCATTTCTTGACTCTGCCATAGGCTTTTCTGCATGGCCGTGAGCAAAACCTCCTTTCCTGTTGCTCCAGTTTCCACCTCTAAGACAGAAATGATGGCAGCTCTCTCCAAGGCTGAGGAGAAGATGCACTCACCCTATTAATGACTAGGAAGAGTTTAAATATTACAGCTTCAGGGGACACAGACATACTCCGAGAAGTAATGCACCGAGAGCAGCACAGAAAGAAGAAGTTGCTGAGGCTATGTTCTTCCTGCTAACCTCTTTAACTTTTTTTCCAATCTCCTGGTGCCATAAGCACTACTGGAGTACCTGCACACTGCTGCTAGGCAGGTGATCCCTCAGGCTGAATCTTTAGCTATGGAAAAGCAATGTCAGCCCATTGGCTTAAACACACCCACATCTGCTTTCACCCCTGAAGATCCAGCCCACCATATTCTCCTCCTACTCAGGACTGATGGAAATCTCCTCCCAGCTCTGAAAAGAGATGTTCCTGCACAGGAGGAACCTGCAAGTGTAGGGTGGGGAGGGGGCCCCCGTAGGGACCCTCACTGGGGACCCTCCTGGCACAGATCCCCTGCTCTCAGCCAAGCGAGGCACTGGCAGCTATCTGAGGAGCACCATAAACCCATCACAGGGCTACATATGGCCTACTGCAAAATTTGATGGAGTGCTGTTGTTTGAATTTGGTTTTAAAAGGGGAGAAATCAGTATAAATGCATGTGGGCTTTCCCCTTTACTTTCCCTCCCCTTGAATCTCTGATCTTAGTGGGATAAAAACCAAGTCGGGAGCAAGAAAAGCTCCTTCTGCACTGGTAGCCTAAAAGCATGGGAGGCCTGTTAGAGCTTCCCAGTGCCAGATGAGGGGATCTCTGTGATTTACCATTCCCCATCTCTTCCTTTGTTCTATCTCCACCTCGACAGTCAGCTGTTTTGCAAAGGGGCTGGCAGTCAGGGGGAGAGGAGAGAGGCTGGGGTGTGTGTGTGTGTGTGCATATCCAGTTCAGGCTGGTTCCTGGCTCAGGGAAGCATTTTATTGGATTTGTTACTCTTTGATGCTGATTAAGCCCATGGGGTAGAAAAAAAGCAAAAGAGAAGGGGAGTTTGGGGGGGAGGGGAGAGATGCAGTTTCCCTGTGGCTGCGATGTTTTTAATTTATTATTAACCATCTCTCATGTGTTATCTGACAGCTCTGTTGAATTCTGGATGCAAAGGAAAGCATTGCCTGCATTTACAGTTTTCTGGGGTGTATATCCCCAGTCTCCCCAAATCAAAGTCCAGGCTGCTCAATGAGTTATCTTTGTAGATGCTAATTTTAAATAAATAGATTAGTAGGAAATTAGTTTCCTAGGAGTTGGAAGGCTGAACCATTTCAAGGCCAGGATCGTACAACAGAGAGCTCAGAGACAGCCCAGGAGTGCAGGGTGAGACACAGAGGAGCAGGAAGGAATTCAGCAAGGAGACCCTAGAACAGCCTAGACTGTGCTTCCAGTTTCTTCCTCAGGTTTTTTGAGCATGCTCCCCAAAATGGCTCAATACCCCCAGTTTCTGGAATCATGTCACAGGCATTTCAGCCTCTGGACACAACACAACTATGGCACCATTCTGATTAAGGTTTTAGTTAAGTAGTGACAAGTTTACCCTTTCAGGACTTCTAGGAGGATGTTTCCTCCAAGCACACAGGTCCTGGCTCCCTGCTTCTACCTGGACACCCACAACAGCTGTGCATTTACCCAGCTCTGACACGTAAATGCCAGAAGCAGAACCAGCTCAATATTCTACCTGAAAAACAGATACTGGAAATGGGAAGCCTTGTACTCTGATCGCTGTTACCTTACACAGAGCAAAGTTGCAAAGCTCTGAGTGCACCAGCAGAGCGCCAGCGTTCTCATTAGGTGCACATTGCATGGTCACAAATGGCTGTGCCACCTGCGATGCTGGGGAACCCAACCTATAGCTTCAATTTTCAAAGCCCCCAGTTGGTGACAGCAGCAGGTGGGGATCACTCCTCACTGGTGTTTCTACACAAGTGGGAACAGGCAAATTTCCTGACATCTCTTTGAAGAAGCTGGGAAAGAGAAGGCCTGAACCTCCTTCAGTGGTTACTGGATAAGCACATGTCCTTGATGCTGATTATATTTTGGACCAGCACTCCAAGGCAGCGTCCCTGTAGAAAGGGACTTTTTAATTTTAATGAAAAATCATGGGTGATATGAAATAATATTTAGTATGAGAGAAAGCCGGTGAGATGGGCTTTCCCACTGCATTACACACAGCTGCAGCTGGGTGTGAGAACTACAAGGTCAACATCTTTGAACATCTTGCTACACACAAGCCCAAAATATTAATTCGAATCAAAGACCACCACAACTGGAATAAAGAGGTTCTGCTACAACACAGCCCTCTCTCCATCCTTGGATCAACCCATGCCTCTTCTCCCAGCCCAAGTTTCTTCTCCCATTAGACTACCAGCAGGATATTTGTGAATTCCTGGTTGATGAGGACCAGGACTGGTGCAAGGTCAGGAGGTTCCTGACATGCAGGGTGCTCTGCTCCTGCTCTTAAACACTGCCATCTCCTGGGGCAGGGGAGGCAGCACAGCCCCTCCTCTTCATCAGCAGTTGTTAATTACAAACTGGGGTTTGCGTCACCCCTGTGGGCCTCAGCAGCTCCAGTGCTCAGTAGGGCCTCAAGCCAGACAGAGCCAGCCCCTAAACCAGAGAACATCTGCAAAGGACACTCTCATGATGTCTCCCAACAAGATCTACCTACCACCACTGTGTTTGCTGAAAGGATATTTTTCAAGGCCATCTGAAACATGGTGCCGTACAATTTCATGCAGTTCTAGCAAAGTGTGTGTATTTAGTACACTGTGAAAATGGGTGCAAGAGGAGGCTCCTTAAAGTTCACACCTCAGGGAAAAACAGAAAAATAATTTTCACTTGATCCCAGGCTCCTCCACAAGTATTACTCCCAAACCATCTATATCTCTGTTGGTAAAAACCCTTCACACCATGTTTTATCTTATTGCTAAAAATAAATCACTTGTAAATTGTTTTATAAATTATGTATAAGAAGAGACCTCATAGTCTAAGATGTGCTACCAGCGTATTCTACGTGATAAAAAAAAAAGTAAAAAGATCTGCAAGGGTGGAAGGGGGAAGGGAAAGGAGCACTTTTATAAATAATATATTCAGTGGTCAAAGAAAGTTATCACCTTTTATGAAGTGTTTGGGATTCATTATGCATAAAAAGTGCAGCACCGCTTCCAGTGTGCATGATATCAGGATGTGATTATTAAGCATTACAGCCACCAACTAAGTGATTATTGGTGTCATCATTTGTTTATCTAACCAAAACCTAGACTGCCACCTCTCATCAGTGGAAACAAACAGCTGATGTGTTTGACTAGTGCCAAAGGAACGCTGTCGATTATTCCCAGAGAGATGATGTCCCCATCACTGTGGGTTTCATTTGGTATTCATTGTAATAGCGCTGATCCTAATGAATTCATTTGGTATTCATGTGGATGTCACATGTATTTCCAGAGATGTTCTGCTGTAATTTAGCATGGGTTAATGGACACCTCTGTTAAAGTGTTATTGAAAGTTTGACATTCAAATAACCCAGTTTAAAAATCAGACAAACCTAGATATTAAAGCTGAAGGGAGGATGGGGGAGGGGACTGGAGTTAGAGGCAAGACTGGAATGCCACGCTGAGACTGTAATCCCTCTCTGCCTGCTGGCAAGGGAACACGGTCCTACCCCTTCCTCCTTCCTCCGGCTCCCTGCTCACCTAAACTGGAGCTTGGCTGTTCCCAGAGCCTTTGTAAGAACACACTTCTTGCCTCTTTCCATGCCTGACTCAGATCTCCTGTCAGGGTGAGCCTGGCCAGCTCCTCACCTGCCAAAGGCTGCACCAGGGGAGGGAAGAGCCTTTGGGGGCACACAAAACCACAGGCAGGGCTTGAAAACACTTCTGCTTGCATTGGCAAACTAGGCATAAGGGCTTGGACCCAGCAACTCCAAATGCATCCCTGGGATCCAGGGGTGAGGTATTCAGATGCAGTGCTTTTATTTCCCACATTTTGAAATACTGAAGCTGATTTTTCTGCCTTGCAAATTCGGAGAACAGATGATAAGGATGGCTGGATTAACCCAGAAACTGGTAGCAAGTACTGTGTCTTGTGAACTAAACGTGCTATGGAACAGTGCAATTCCCGGGGCACTTTCAAGGAGCTCAAACAACTTATCCCTGCATTGCCAATAATCTTGAGATGCCACAGAGTATCGCATTATAAAGAAATAAAATCCACAAAGTCCTAAAATAATTATCACTTTGGTTTTTTCTAACGGTTTAGTCCATGGGATTTTGGCAGTGAAGAAGCCAACCTTTCCAGGTAAAGTCCCTCAAGTGCTTTCAAGGACTCTGAATTTATGATATTCAGGATATGCCAACAATGGAATATATGATGAGAACCTGGCAGTGTAAAGGTTTTGCTCACATTCACTTGGGATGACCTGCATAGATAGCAAGAATTTGACCAAAGGGAAAGTTTGAATTGGTGAGGAATGTGACAAGCCCAGACCTGATAAAATCTCAGTACCACACCACCACATTATAACCACACATGCAACCCATATACAGTAATTGTTTATATTAAACACAGAGCCAGTGTACCACATGCTTGGGGAACATAATCATCACTTAAACTGATATTTCCCCAACCATGAAATAGATTGTAAGCCACAGAATAAATTGATTTTTTTCCTGCACTGTAGTAACACCACTTGGCTCCACCCCTGCTAATGCAGCCCCATTGTTTCCATGACAAGTTGAGCATTTGGAAAACTAGAAACCCAAGTACAATATCCATCCTGCAAAATATGTGAGCCTGTGGTAAACCCAGAGGTTTGAAATGCCACTTGTTGTTCAGCCTTCTGGCTTTTGTTGAGTGCTTCCATTATACAACACTCACAGCAACACAAACTTCATCCTATCATGGATTTTATATGTTCCTGCCTGCAGATTAAATTGCCAGCTATAACACAGCATGTGCTGTTTGTGGCCGTTTTCCTAAATGCTACTTTGGGAACAAAATACACAGATGCCTAATGTAAACTAACCTCCTCCTGTTTGCCTTGTGAAGGTTGAAATTCAACCCTGTGCAGAGGTTCTCCACAAGCCTATTTATGAAACCCCACTGAAATGCCCCAAACTGGAGTAAATTAGGATTTAAGTGGTATATAACTTTATGAAGGTCCATTAAACAGCTTTGACCTTTATTATCTCTGTGGTTTTATTTGCACATTTGTGCTTGTTTTTGTGATAAAAGACCTTGTTTTGTTTTCCACCATGTGCCGTCAACATCTCCTTGAGAACATCAGGGCTGAAATCCTGACTCTAACAAGTCAGGGGCAAAATTCCCATTGAGCACAGGAAGAGGGGAGGCTTTTGCCTGACCAGGTCAGGTACCTGCCACTACCTACTGCAGCTTTCAGACACGCAGGGGATGAGGTCTGGTTGGTTGAGAATTGCACAGACAACAAACTCCCTCACAGCAACATCCTCAAAAAAGGAGTTCTCTCTCCAAAAGAAAAGAAAAGCAAGGTTAATAGGTAGGTTCTGAGAAAAGAATGAAGCTTTTCTAAGCAAAGCTGAGGTTTGCATGAATTGGAGATAACTTGCTTTGAGGCCAGCCCCAGACTGCCAAAGTTTCCCCAGGAAAAAATAAGGACTG
The DNA here is from genome assembly GCA_013400315.1 of Bombycilla garrulus. Lineage (NCBI taxonomy): Eukaryota > Metazoa > Chordata > Aves > Passeriformes > Bombycillidae > Bombycilla > Bombycilla garrulus. The sequence continues at coordinate 475,598 of VXBU01002246.1, forward strand.
TCAGAAACTTCATTAACTTCTACTCTTAATTGCAAAGGATACATTGCACATTAGGTAAGACGTTACTATTTGGGAACTTAATGCCAAATGTGTGGCCTTTACCCCATTTCTGCTATATCTTGCTTTGTAAGAAGGAACCGTACAGCTTGATGTAGCAATAAATAATTTTCATAAGTTTTATTGCAATGCTGTGTGCCACTAATGGACAATTTGGTTCTGTTCTCAAGCAAGGGCAGCAGGCTGAATCACAAAGCAGCTGTTAGTGTTTCATTAGAAGCAAAAGTCCCTTCCCTACTTCATTTCAAACACCAGTCAGTTTTCTTTGATCATTTCTCATCTCTCACCAAACGATGGGGAGATCCAGCTCTTCCTGCCCAATCGTAATGGTCTCTCAGTCCCCAGCCCTTACCAGAGGCTGTGTAATTGGGCATTGCTCTGTTGAGGTGTTTTAATGCAGCCACGGCTCCTGACCTCCAGCCAGCAGGAGGAAAGAAAAGATTCAGATCCAGATTCATCTGGAGTGGCTGCACACCGGCTGAACCTCTCTCATCTGCATTTTTCCTTGAGATTAATGAGCAACAGGGAAGGTCCCTAAACTTAAATGAGCTGGAATAAAACTCTGAAATGAGCCTTGCCTATTAGAGATGGTGTTGGAAAGAGGTTTTCAGGGAAAGTCTTTCTCTGGGAGCAGTCATCACAAGGGAGGCAGCTGTTTAGCCCTGGTTCAGGAGCACAGCTGAGATCCAGTGGCTGCAGGTTCCACATCCATCCCTGCTTCCAGCTTTTCCTGCTTGGCACATCCCTCTTTATCCCTGTACATCTCTGCTGTGGATTCTCACATTCATTTGGGCACTTTGAAGTACTGTAATACTTCAAAATGCCAAAATTCGGCATCCTAACTTTTTATGGGGCCTGAGGTAGCTGCAAAGACCTCATGATAATGAAAACAAACCCAACAAAATCATAGAGCCTATTTTCTATTGCCTTCAGATCATGAAAACTTGAGGGTACAACCAAATCAACTTTTTTCAGTGTAAATCTGAAGTGAAACAATTCTTCTGTAGTTATAGATTTTAATTTGTAAAATCTAACTTCTGATTTCTGATCCCAAAAGCACAGGATGTGGAAAAACCACAAACAAATAATTTAAAAATTCTGCATAAAAGGTTTCCAATTTCCCTCATGAAATCAGAGGCATCAAATAAATGAAAAGATGACTTTGGGAAAAAGGTGAAAAGAGCACAAGAATTAGGAATATATTTGGTTTAGATACAGCTCTTAAGAATTCTGCTATTAGAACTAAACATACCCAGTTCCAAAGTAAAGAAATTAACTTCCACTGTTATTTGGAAGATGCAGAATGTTGTGGATCTCTGTGGAACTCTAGGTTGTAAGTTTGCAGGAAAACTAGAATTCCTGCTCAAAGTGCAATTGCAAAAACACAAACCAAGAAAGTGCACAACCAATGTTCTCTCAAAACTTGCATCACTCATGCAAGCACCGTAGCCGTATTTTAGAGCTCAATCTATGCTCCTGTTAAAAAATTTATTTTTTAAAATACAAATAGCCAAAATGAATAGAACTGAATAGAGTGCTGGCAGATTTTCTAAATTAACCAGACCATGGTAATGCACCATGTGATCATCCCACATTACACTGCACCAAGTTACCTTGTGCAAAGCATCCTGAGGGTGCTCAGAGAGAGGGAGAGATTTATTGACACAAACACAGCCCTAATCAGTGCCCCCTGTCTGCGCTATATTTAGCACAAATGCAAAACCAGCATAGATGGAGAGCAGATGCAAACTGAGATCAATGGAAACACAGTGACCTAGGACATGACGGGCTGCTCTGAATTGCAGAGCCACACTGAGCACCTGCATGTGCCATCTTCCTGGGGGCTTTAATGCGCTCCCAGACACACTGAGGGTATTGGGTTGAAGGGCCAGTTTTAAGGATGGCACAAGATCATAAAATCAGCTCATCTGGGCAGCCCCTCCTCACACCACCGCCAGGCAACAAAGTATTTTTGTAGCAAGAAAAGAATCTGCCACGGTCAAACTTCATTCTCTCACAAGCACTACATGAGCAGAGCAGCCCCTCCTTTCCCCCCTCCTCTCAAGAGCAGAGCCTCAGCACCACCCTCATTTTTACATCCTTTCTTCTTATCAGGGGTTTCACATCAGCTGGAGACTTTTCTTATTGGGCAGATTTGAAACACAGCAATGAACTACACCGACGAACAACACATCCCCCAACACCCTGTTCCAAGTCAATAACATATTTTGAGTTCTTAAAAATCTCTACACCCAGCTTTATTATGAAATAACCCAGTGACAGTACTGGGAACATGATACAGTAACTGAAAAGGGCACTTGGTTTGCAGAAATCAGATTTCCAAGATGCACTGTCAGAGGGGCTGCCTGCACTTTCTGCTCTGGGGGCCTGCAGGGCTGTGTCCCACCCCTGAGCTGCCCCTGCAGCAGGACAGGGCTGCAGAGGATGGGGTACAGCTGATTTAGGGAACCAGCTGCAGGTCTGTGAACTGAAGAGAGCTGATCTGTGCCTACTTAAAAACAGATTATTGAGCTATAGTCCACAAACCATAATGAGACTTGGAACAAGTCAACTGCCACACGTCTCTCAGTGTAGCTCATTTAGCCATGAAATACAAGAGCTAGGCCATCTGAATTCACGTTCACATACTTAAAAAGTTTGGAACAGTTTGGCCCCCAGCTTGTTTGATGCATGTTTTTGGCAGCAGACCTTTTCTATCCCATTCATTTTAAATTTAGACCATGCAAGTTAGCCTTGTTTGATACTTTTGAAATAGTTATACAAATAAGTATGCCTGTCTTTCTGTGTCTCATATGCAAAAACATTCATTATTTTTGGTTCCCTTTGGGCCAGATCCAGAGGTCTTCAAATCAACAGGAGCTTTTCATTTATGTCCAAGGGCTTTGGATCAAGCCTTTAATTATAATTGCATTTCCCCTTTAAGATGCAGGACCCTCTCAATTCCCCTGCAGGTTTCTGCTAGCAACTCTAGGATCCAACACAAGGCTCTCTTAACACCTGATTAAATATTAATCCAGATGTGGGGGACTCACTCTTTTATGATCCTTTCCCTGGAAGCTCCTATTAGTAAATCACAGTCCAGCACAAGAGGAAATGTGGCCATTCCATTATCCTCTGTTCACTAAGGGGCATTAATTCTTAATAAACTGGCCTGATTATAATAATACTTGAAGGATGCAAAATAAGGAATAGACAGGTTTACATCCATGTCTAAGATTAAACACATGTATGGTGCTGCGAGAAGAACTGGGGAGGGAAGGGCAGAGAGAGGAGGGAGGGAGGGATGTAAACTGTAGCTTGAATTCTCAGCACAAGAGACTACAATGACAGTGTGCTGGTAAGTTTTTCTGTGCCTCATTCACAATGGCTGCTTCTAAAAGAAAAGTAAAATAAAATTAAGGTTTTGCCTTTTCAATTTGGAGCAGGGCAGCCCTCCTCCCTACTATCAGATACAGCATTTCAGACTTCAAGGGAGGCAGCTTTCAAAGATTTGAGATAAAGCCCTGTATTATCCTCTCAAATTCTGGGTAATGTGCACAGCTCTGTTAAAATATAAGGACTAAGTTCAAAAAGAGAGGAGACTACTTCAATGTTCTTATACCAGCTTTCCTACCCTTTTGCTGGTTTGCAGGCAGTGATCCTGAGCAAGGGCTGTGCTGCTGGCACACGCTGGTTTGCTCTTGCTGTCAGCCTGGGCTGCTGTGATAGCAGCCTCTTTCAAGTGCAATTCCCATGGCTGCAAGCAGCGCTGGAAGGTCTCTGGGGCAAGCCAGTGCAACAAGTAATGGCACAGGAATCACTGCATCCTCTTCTGAGGGCTTGCAGGGCTTGAGGCCCCTCTAAATCTCACTGAGCAACAGGGATTTGCAGAAGTGTGCCACATCCCACAAGTCCCTTCACATCCCTGCCAAACTCAATGATAACTTGTAAGGCTCCACAAGCACCTTTGTAAGATGCTGCTGAAATACAGGAGTCACATCAACACAAATCACATGGACTGTGAGAGCTTAAAGCACTCCTGGAAGAGCAGCCCAGAGCACACTGGGGCTGCCACTGCCAGTCAGGGTGTTAATGCAGTTCACCTGCCTTCAGCCCCCTGCTGCCTTCCTGCCCCTTCTTTTGGGGAAGGGAACAAGCTACCCAGTCTGCTCTGGCAGCGTGACACTATTCATGGCATTATGTAGCTGGCACAAGAGGTGGCCTGGTGAAGAAAATTGCTTTATACCCATGCCTGTAACACAAGAGTGCTTGAAGGGGTGGAAAGAAGAAATGGGAATCCAAGCTTTCCCCATTCTGGGCCAGATCCTGGCCAGTCCTCCTCTCGTGGTGGCCTTCCCTCCAAATTATTTCAATATGCAACAAGTTTGGACTCGAACGTGTTCTCATGCTTGGAAAATGATATATAGGCAGGGCCATCAATGAGAACAGCCCTCTGATGTTATCGTAGAAGAGAGCCATTCCTCTGACATGAGTGGTAGTGATGGTCCTGGATGATTAGAGCAGTTAAAACTTTATAGCACGCCGTAGAGAGAGGCTGTAACAGCCTCCAAGGATGGACATGCAGCTTCTCACATGCAATTTCCACATTCAGCTGCTCCCAAGAGCATTATTATCTTTTTACTGTAGTGACCAAACCATGCAATTCCTCAAATCCTTTCCAAATGTTAATGAAATCAAATAAACCATCATACACTTCAGGGAATTGTACAGAAATAGCAAGCATTTAAGAGGAACCAAACACTGGCAAACCTCTCTGGAATCAACTCTTTAAATATGGGAAAGGCAGGATCCACTTCTTATAAAGGGAAAGCCTGAGGCTGTTTTAAATTTTGAAAGAAATTTTGATAGGTATGTAAGAGAGATCAATTATAATGCAAAAGTATTTGAAGCCTTTGATGCCTAGTCATTATCTAGTTGTACCAGACCTAAATTCAGAGTTTAAGCCAGAGGTTTTCAGTGTTTCCACTGAAGCTTTAGCAACGGCTGTGGTTTAACTGGGCAGGCAGTGGAACACTCCACAGCTGTTCACTCCCTCATTCCCAGTGAGATGGAGGAGAAAATCCAAAAAAATAAGGTGGGGTGAGATAAAGACAGTTTAATAGGGGAGGAAAGGAAGGAAAAATAATAACAGAATGACAAAAGAATATACAAAAGAAGTCATGCACAGAATGATTGCTCACCACTCCCTGACTGATGCCCAGCCAGTCCCCGAGCAGCGGCCACCTGTCCCTGTTTATAGATCAGCCATGAAGTGCTGGGACAGACCATAGAGCCCCTGGAGCCTGGGACAGCCCTTTGGTCACTGGGGTCAGCTGTCCCAAAAGTGTCCCCTCCCAGCTTGCTGTGTCCCCCATCCCCTCACTGTCAGGGCAGTGTGAGAAGATGGAAAGCTCTTGACTTCGTACAAGCAAAACTCAGCAACACCTAAACTCCAACCCCTGTCTCATCCCAAATCCAAATTCCTCCACTGTACCAGCTGCTGGGAAGAAAATTAACTCCCCCAGCTGAAACCAGAACAGCAACATCACAGGCACACAAACTAAAATATAAACAAAGCCTCCTGGTCACCAAAGGCACTAAAACGAGAAACCAAAAAACTCTAGGGTAAACATTGAGTACATTACTTAATTTCAAGGCATCTCTAATGCTGAAAAATACCTGACATTTAAATAATACCGTTACAAAATGACAGTTTTAAGACCTGTGATTTTACTTTTTTTTCTCTTATTTTTATTTGCAGCTAGAATAACTACTATGTGTAGGATCCTCTCCTATTCTTGTTGGGTATCTCTAGAAAATACACTCCCATTTAATTCAAAGCTAAAGTGAAGGAACAAAGGAAGTACTGATATATAAATGCAGGACCTCATTTAAGAGCCACCTGAGCAGTGGTACTGCCCACCAAACCTCTCCTGTTTCTCAGGATGTTCAGTTCACACCAAAGTTGAGCCATTTCAGAGCTTCAGCTTCTCTGTGGAGCAGTGGCAGCAGCGTGACTGTAACAGATCTATTTCAGCCCTCTGATGCCACTGGCATTGGCTCCCTGTGTTTCAGCTGAACTGGGTTTGAACCTCCACGCTGCAGTCATTTCCCAGTGCTGTGCAGACTTATCCATCTGCTTTCCCGAGGGAAGGTACACAGCCAACACACACACAGCACAAAGACCAGAACAACCACGGGCCTTGAACAATCACCAACAAAAAAGGCTGATTTTTTTCTACTTTTTTGATTTCTTCCCCAAACTGGGGCCAGTCACCATCCGTAACTCTTGCTGACTGAAACAATGCAGTTTTGAGGTACTAAGTTTTCACCATCACAGAAGATGCTGTAAGCTACCTGAGCAAAGCCCAAAGCCCAGCAAAGTCACCACAATTTAGCTCTGAAGGCATCTTCTCATTCAGTTCAGCAGATTCTGTAATAGGGCCTGTGAATGCACCATGGAGGTCTCTGCAACCCACCCCACTCTTGGTGTAGAAAAAGCAGCTGGATGGTGTCTGTTGTCCTGCTCTGGGCAGTTTTACATAACTAAAATGGTCCCTTTAAAAGGTCACATCTATAACACCACCAGCACCAAGGCTATTGCTGAATTCCACATCCCTGGGCTGGAGGATTAAAATAGAGGCTACTGCAGTGAGCTTTCCTGTTTCACATCTCACAGTCTAGTCAAGGTCTCATAAATAGCATTGGAAGGATTCCACTGAAATTTCAAATACAAATAAACACAGATTTTGCTCCACACCGAAAAGATAACTGTTCTATCACCAGCACTCCACACTTACAGAGAGGGAAACCTGGGAACACACCACACCTGGGTTCAGTGGAGGACTAGTGCCCTCTTTTGATGTCAGTTTTACCCAAAGACTAATTAGGATTTCATTTTATTGCTGTACCTGCAAGACATTTTTCATTTCCCCATATGCTACACTCGGAATAGCAATAATTAACACCTGAGTTTGTTTTACCTGACAGGACCAGGAAAATTGCTAAACATTTGAGATAAAACAACACTAAAGTATTTGTAAATCAGCTTCAAAGCCATTAAGGTATGGCAACTCTGACAGGTGCAGAGCTGCTAATGGCTTTGTCTGACAAATTACAGAATCCGTGGGGAGCTTTGCCTTCGCTTCCAAGGGGCTGAATCACCAGAGATGAATGGCAATCACTTGGTGTCAGGTATGGACAACACCTGACCTCTGGAAGGAAGTAAAAGAGCAAATGGAGCCCAGATATTCATGTTCTGTATGTGTTTGAGAAGTCACATAAACTCTCAAGCTAAGCCTTGAACAATTTCCAATACATTTCACATAAACCCCAAGCAACTGAACTATTTTGTGCTGTTCATATGTACTGGGAAACAAATTCAACTTCCAGTTGAAGCATGTTTCTATAACCAGCATTAATATGATTCCTGTTATGTCCTTAGTGAGGGCTCAGATGGTCGCTCTGCCTTGTTATGCAAAATGGAAAATCTCTTTGATTAACTTAAAGCTGCACCTTCTGCCATACTTTGGTGGTAGTGAAATATTTAGACACACAGAAGGAGGAACTAAAATATTACAATGTACTACAAATATATGTTTCCCTGTAGTCTGGAGGATGTTCACAACACACTTTTCAGTAAGTAAATTTGGAAAAAGACAATTTTATAAAAATTGTTACTAAAAAGACACCCAACTAAAACAAAAAAAACTTTCAAATGCTTAAAAAAACACGCTTAAACCACAGCAATCCCACTTGTCTGTTCTCTGGCAGTGAACTGAGCTGGACAGGTTCTTCTAAGATTTCTTCAGCTAACACAGTTTCATACCAATTTTAATGGTATCAAAATCTTATAATTCATTGGTAGAGCTGAAGTTATCAGGACCTGCCATTTTATTATGGTTACTTGTGCTGAAACTAAACACTAACTCAAGACAATTCTGCAAACATGAGAAGACAATATCAAGTGACATGACAGAAGTCAAAACGAAATAAAAATTGGAGATGTGAAAATTCAGGCTCCAGCTATACAAATATGAATTATGTAAATATATCAGTCTTTCTTGGCTTTCTCTATGGCAGGGTACAGTGTGTCACACTCAGTAGGCTGCAGACTATTTAGTAAATATATCAAATTAATCGCCCATGACCATATATTTGCATGATTCCAGCCATATTTATAGTCCACAGACTTGCTTTGTTCACCAAGCTTTCACTGGTTAAAACAAGAAGAAATGCTTTTTAAAGGGAATGAGAAGAGTTAACCCAAGCCATAGCATTCTGTGTTTCTTTCCTGATCACGTAGGCAGTGACCAAAAATAGAGCAAGCGCGTTAGCATCACTCGTGTCTTCTTGCTAATTGGCGTGTTTTAGATGCAGATGTTCTTCACTTCCAGAAGCTGATTTTTTTTTTTAAGGAGTACAAAATGTGCTAGTTTGGCACTTCTGAACCCAGTGAAACTTTGAATTGCTTCAGTGAAATAAGTATCAAATACCAGTAAGGAGCAGCGAGTTTGTTTTCCATCAGCTCTTACTGTGAGGATCTCAACTCTAAATTCTAAACACCAGACACTGAGACAAGCACATTGGAAACCTATCTGCTCATGACACAAATAAACAAACCAAGATTCCTCTTCCATCCCACGAAAACCATTGCTTTAAAAACTGAGTATCAAAAGGGTATTGGATGCTTGCACCATATGATGTGGGACAGCTGTGGCAGATCTTGAAAGACCAGGTTTGTTTTCAGGAGGCATCCCCGTGATCAGACACTCATCTCACCTCTCTGAAACTTTAATCTGTGTAGTTGCAATGTTTCCAGTATTTCCAGCCAGAGCTGAAGTCAGGTGTTTTAGCAAACTATGCACAAACACCAATGAATCAAATGGAAACCTGTGAACGTCTTGCTGTAGCAAGAGATGAACTGAGAGCCAAACAAGCCACGCTTTCATCCAATTCAGTTTTTACATCAGCCAGAAATTTACAGACATTGCTGCTATATAATAATAATGTAATAGAGAATAAACCCCTTTTTTTTCTGCTAGACTAACACTTAGGATCACACTTCTGCCTGTCAGAATCATGCTCCAAGTGACTTAAAACAGACCTTTAAAGTGTGGACAGAGCTACTTAAATATGCAAATTACACATCTAGACCTAATTTGTGCTTGTAGGTCAGCTATTCAGTGCAAGTAGGTACAAGACAGACAAATGTCCATTTGCAGGTGAAAATGATCACTGATTATTTTTGAAGTCTGACTCTGGTAAAAGGCTGGGAAGCCACTTCAGCTGCACCCTGTAAAGCCAAACTACTCTTACACAATGCAAAGGGCAATGTTATGTATGAGTGTGGACAGTGACTAAGGTAAAACAAGGGAGAGCTTTTAAAAGTTTTAAAGTAGAACATCAGAAGTCTTTCAGATGCATTCCAAGATGAAAGAAAAAGAGCAATAAGCAAGTTGGTATTTCATTAAAAAGCTAATACCAAGTTGTATACATTCTGAAATTGGTAAGAAACATTAATTACAATTGCTACTGGCAACAGATCATTCAGAAATGCACACATATAGTTCATATGGAATATAAACACAGCTTCTAATCTTCAGATTGACATAGAGGGAAGACTTTAATCACATGATTTGAAAGTACAATCAGAACCTCCTGATTTCTATGCTTTTAAACCCAAAGGGAGAGCTGGATGCTTAGGTAACCAACTGCCTGCAGAAAACACTCACCACATTTATGCACCCACCAAATTAGACATGGAAATTATATCCAAATTGCACAAAAAGCTGTAATCCAGATTCAGATCTCCTCTTTGGAAATGCCAGCGAGGATTTCACTTTCCAAAGCATCTCACAGCTCCCATTCAGTTCAATTGTAATCAGTTATGCTCAGGACTTTGCAAAACAACGTGATCGCCACGGATAATGCTTTCAAAACTCTGTCCTTTGTACTACATTTATTCTATATGTTGAATTATATGCCATAAAGTGGCTCTGTCAGGCATTCAGAGCACAGCTGTGATGAGCAAGAGCCCATGATTAATTCTGTCCTTGCTCTTCATAAACTATTTGTCTTGTCTAATTAGAAAAAAACACAATAGAAGTTACAAACATTTTCACCATTTCCAATTGGCCGTCAAAAACACAAGAGAAGCCAAGTCGCCTTTTATGAGCTGTGATGAATAATGTATAGAAAGACAAAGTCTCAAAAGTTTACCCCATTTTGTATTACATTGTTCCCATTGCCTTCCTCCACACCATTTCTATGGTTCAAAAACTGTTCTGAAAGCCACTGCAGCACCACTACATGGACCTTTATCAAACTTACAGAAACCACTTTTTAGCTTTTTTTTCCTAATTTTTCAAGCTATTTTTTCCCCTGTCACAGGCATCAGCTCAGCTCCCAAGTCCAGTTTTACAGAATTCATTGAAAAACCAATATAAGCAAATTGTCTCAAAACCCCATACTCTCTTAAATGCAAAATAAACGCAACATGCCAACGTAGCAATGTCTTTACAAGTGCAAGCAATCATCAGAATTCAGCACAGGTGTAACTTTTAGAACAATTCGGAACAGCTCAGCAGGACAAGGATACAGCAAACCCTGGCTGGAAGCAACGCTGACCCCTTCACTCTCCTGGGGATCCTTAGGCCACCCTTAGCATGCCCAGGCTCTCTGGGGAACCCCAGTAACTTCCTCCAGTGTCTGATGCCAGAGATAATGTGCATATCCCACATTGCCCACATCTGATCACCAGCCGTGGCAACAAAACTGGAATAAAACAAACATATTTCCAATGATACGCGTTTTGCCAGATACTACCTAAAGGAACCACAAGGAAAAGCATTAAATCTGAAAGCCCTGAGACATACTCAGCTTTTTATAAGTATTTTGTAATGTATAAAGAAGCCTGAGACATTATTCTTTGTCATTAAGCTGCCTGAACACGGCAATCTTTGTCTGCTCTAATGAAGAGTCCAAAATGTTCCCAGAATTTCAGTTGGCTGGACCTGGGACATTTGCTCAGCTCCTTAAGGAAGTCAGAACAATCTGCCAAGTCTGGATCCTGACCTGCCCTTTCAAAACAAACAAACAAAAACGTTCAGGATGTTTCAAATAATGTGCATCCTTTGTTAAGGGAGAAAAAAGGAGACTTGACAAAGTCTAATTTCACTTTCAGAGCTCGGGCAGCATCCGGGACGGCGAAAGCTCAGCCGATGTGCCGCACTCACAGCGGCATCACAGGCTTCCACCTCTGAGCCTCGCAGAGCTCTTCCGAGCGGATTGTTCCAGGCACTGGGGCTCGCAGGCTGGGGGAGCACACATTTGGGGCAGAGCTGTCACGGACCAGACGAGCAGAGAGCTTTGCAGGGAGTCTGTGCGGAGCGCCAGGCAGAACGGGCGCTGGAGCCGCTCGCTTCCGTCAGAGAGCGGCAGCCATCTGCTGGCAGGCAGCCGGCAGGAGGGCAGGCACCAGGGCTTCCCCAAAGCCCAGCACTCCCAGGCACATCAAAGAGCCACCTCAGTGCTCCCAGGAGCAGCCCACTCCGCTTTATTTACATGAAATCCTTCAAACAGACCCCGGAGATAAACGTAACTGGGAAAATGCATTCTTAAAAAGTAGGGGAAATATTGTAAACATCATCAAACAGCCTTGGAGAACGGGATCTAAAGTCACAAGTCATTTTTTGGAATTCTCAGTCTTATCTAAAGAAAGAAAGATTGCCGTGACTTTAATCTGCAGACGAAAAGGAGCCAGCTGTACATCTGAAAATCAGCTGCGTATTGATCCCGCTCCTGTTAATATTCATGAAGGTGTATCGTAAGACTGGAGATTTTAACACAGTGCCCCCGGACTCTAAATCAATTCCCATTGATTTCAATTGGCTTCTCCCATCCATGCATCGACCTTACCCCTCCCTTGGAAACATGCTCTCAAGGTCCTTTGAAACACACTTGCTGTATAATGAACTCTGAAGGATTGCATGTGCTTACTGGTATGTTCTTTCCTTCTCCACCCATGTGGCTTTTGAGGGGGCAGACACCACTGTCTGATTTTATGTGAACATTTAAAACTTTGAACCTACGCCCCACAGGGCTCCCATCGGTTCCTAGAAGCCAGGATAAACTCCTCCTCTTCATTTAGATTTCAAGTTCAAGGCTAATGCAGTCATCTAGCAAAATCGCATTTCTTGACACTGCGTGTTTCCGGGAGAAATACACACTGAAATGTTTCTGGTTTCTGTTTGTCAGACTTTCGGGTACTACAGCTAAAGCGGGTTTACAGGAGAGGCAGATTCTCAGAAGACAGGGTTGAAGGGTGAAGTTAATCTGCTCCTGTCTCTGAAAATGCTGGGCTCTTGTATCTGACCTTGCTCCCTGCTGAACTTTCTAGCACCTGACATTTGAGTCTATTCAGGGTAAGTTATGAGGAGTTAAAGAAACTCAGCAAATAAGCTGATATACACCAAAACTGCTGTGTCCATTAGGAGTTTATATCTAATGTGATCCTTATTTCACTTCAACACACGAAACAGGGGTTGGATATCCATGCTTCCAGTTGCATCTCAGGTGAAAAACGGACAGAATATTTTTAAATCAGATTTTTTTTTCTATCAAAACCATTTTCTGTGCTTTTGCTTGCTCAAATGATTAAATAAAAGTAAAAATACTAGCAGTACTTAACCATATATAACCAGTGGAAGGTTTAGCTGATGTTTCAACAATAGTCCCTGTGTGTCCTCAGCTTCATTTACCAGAGCAATTTTGTTTCACCATAGTGGGCATCATCACAGCCAAAAGGACAACCCTGCATATCCAACTGGGTAAAAATTCAGCTGGAAACATGCAGGATGTTCTTTCTGCATTCACCCATCCTTCCTTCCCTGATATCAATTAGCTGTGTCTTCATCTCGTTTGTTCCGCATACAGAATTTGAGAATGATGCATTTAGCAGCTATTCAAAAAGAAATATTGTTTTGGTTGAGAATACTATGATGACCAAATAGCTTTAAAAATTTAAATATACGGCTTTTGCTATATATGTTGAAGTCTAAAAATATCTGAACTTAATGTAACATTTGTTTTTAGCTGCCCTCAAAAGTCTTGCATATATAACTGTTTGAGTTACACTTAGTTCCAATCAAACAGCAGGATTTTACTTGCATCTTTGAAATGAAATGAATCAATAATACGTAGGTTTGCAGTGGAAGAGAGACATCTGAGATTCCCCAAATTTTACAGCCCCAGCAGGGCTGCCATCCAACCCAAACCAGCAAAACACGCCACCATCACTCCAACATCATACCTACAATGAGGCTGAGTAGTGTGGAAATTCAGAATAGCCAACACTAATCAGGGTTGTAAAAATAAACACAGAAAGGAAAAACTTGATTTTCTTCTACAATTAATTTTCCTTCCCAGTCCTGACACTCTACACCAAGGCAATGCAGATGCCGACCCTCTCACGAAGGTTTGCTGTCAATCTCACTTGCTTTCTGTAGTGATATTCCATCATTTATCACTGCACAAAAATCCCACATCCCTTGAGAAAAGGCACCTGAACCCGAGCCCTGCTCTCTCTGCTGAGAGCACAAGGTCCCACAAACGCTCTGCCAGGAAAAGGCAGTTCCACCTCAGTGAGGCCGCGACTGAAATGGAAAAACTACAAACCCAGTGAGAGCTGTATGGGGAAAAGCGGCAACACAAGGCGGCTGGCTTGATTTTTTAACTCCCCTAAGATTCAGGGAGCGGGTCTAAGTTGAGATAAAATATTTGGATTGGTTCTTAGCACACCAGTCAGCTCTCTCCCCAGTAGAGACTGGGGAATATGACACAAACCCCAACATCAGCGTTTGGTGAGAACTTCTTGGGCCCAGAGTGTTGGTGCTACAACCCTGGAAACCCCAACACGGTGAGAACTGAGCTCTGTGAGCCCAGATCTGCCTCCCACAGCTTCCAAAGACCATGGTGCGAGGTGCTGCCTGTGCCCCTGGCTCTGTTTCACTTCTCCTCAGTTCAGGGCAGGCTCCCACTGCCGCCTCCTCCCTCCCTCCCGGAGTTTTCCCTCTCTGCAAGCTCCTTCCTGTCTCGCAGTGCTTCTCCTATCGCCCTGGCCATCAGAGGAGGCCGGACATCGCTGTGCTGAATGGGAGGAAGGCTCGGTAATTAACGGGATCCTTTGCTGTTTACACAAACACTCACAATATACAGACAGAAGAAAGGTCAGCCCCAGCCAAGGAGGGCAAATTAAACGGAATACGAGGTGATTATTACAGAGAGCCTTTTAACTAATGAGGTGCCGCTCCTTTGGAAAAATAGTAGCGGTTTTCCTTGGATATCATTGATATTCTGAATTTTTTAAAAAAAGCTTTAAATTTATTGAAGAAACCAACCTACAAGCAACACACAAACAGAGCACAGCTGATTCCTGAGCAGGACTCAGCCTGGACAGAAGAGGACAGGTTAGAGGATTATTTGCACACTTTGAGTGAATTTCTCAGTTATGAATTGTTTGCTGTTATCTCCAAACACTAAATTTCTTGTTATTAATAGGTTCATGTTATGAAAAATGTTATGCTTAGAGCTACTGTGAAAATAAGCTTATAATCTTTTTTTTAAAGGTAGATGAAATAGCAAATGGTTGGAAAATTATACACAGACAACCAAGAATCAGGAAAAGTTCACTCGGTATGTTCTTTTATCAAATTACCATAAGGCTTATCTCAAAATAGCTCAAAAGTTCATGACAGTATCTCAAAAACCATTGTTTCAGAATATTTACAAAACCAGAAATTTAGCAGAGATTTGTTCTGTATAAAATAACAAATTAGAGTTTAATTGCCATTAACTGGAATCTGGAAAAACCATCTGTTCTTATTTATACACCAACCACAGCAAGCCACATTCATGCCATCCATCTTCAGAACACTGAAGCATACACTCCAGCTTTAAGGAGATATTTAAGCACCTCTCAAGACTACACGGTATAAGCACATAAAAAAAACTTACTTCAAGTCAGGCCCTCATCAAATGATTGCTGACATTCATGACTCAAAGAGCTGCAATGACATTAACAGCTCACAGGCTGCACTTGTGTCTACAGCAGAGTCCAGACATGGCCAGCCTTCAGCTCAGAGATGCTGAAATTCACTGAGTTTCAACAGAAGAGAGGCATTGAAACCCAAATTAAAAGCAATAAAATGCATTAATTGGAACACAGTTCAAAATTAATAATGAGACCATTTAAACATCATGAAGCTCTCATGCTGTGTTTCTGTTATCAGCCAAACTCACCAGTGGAATAGCTCGTAGAAAAGAAACCATTAAGCTTATTCAGCTGACTGTTATGTAATGTTTTAAAAGTTGTTTTGAAAATATTATTTTAAAAGGAAAGGCATCAGAAAACCTGTGTTTCATACCGAGACACAAAGTAGAACAGAATCTTGCCTACCTACCCACTTAATATGTTATAATTAGAGATGAGGAGGCAGTGTGAACATCTAAGCTAGGTTTGATGGAGGATATTAGTGAGAGCTCATGATCAGACTCTGGGTAGAGAGACAACTGGGATTAGAGGCTTGAAACTGCCAAAGAAAAAATTTTCACTTGCTAATTTCCCTCAAATCAGGTGTTCTAATGTCCCTTTGCAGGTGGCATTTTAAAGAAAACACTCTGCAAAGTCAAGCTATACCTAAGCATTGCAAACATTTATAGTTTTTATTCTTCTCTTCAGTGGGGCGATCTGCAGGTATAAGGACACAGGTGGCAATGTCACCCCTCCCACCTCATTTTCTCTTGACATGAAACAGAAAACAACCTTCCTGTTGGAACCCCTCCCTGCTGCTTTGTCTGATCCAGGTGGGACCTGCAGAAGGAAGATTCCTGCCTCTGACAGATGCTCCTGGGCTTTGCAGCTCTGCCACTGTGCCATGACGGATTTTAAATTTTGATAATCCCTTTTTAGCCCTTTCAGACTAAGGCCATAACATGCCACAGCTCAAACAAAACCGGGCCCTGTCGGCCCATGTTCATACAAATAGCCCAAACCAAGATGATTTATTTACAACAGTTAATACAATTGGTAGTAACGACTTTATAGGCAACCTCTAAGTGCAGGCGAGATGAAAAATTTACTAAATTGGAGTATAAAAATTCATAAGAAAATGTACAGAATCAATATTTCATGGGACTTGCTTTACCTTGCCTTACACAAATCTACTCCAGAGCTCACATTAAAATTTAAACCAGCTTCGTGCGACAAGTTCAAATGCTGGGGCTGTTTCATATTAGTTTAACTTCGGAGGGAATTTTTTTTTGTTTTGTTTGTTTCATAAATTGGAAAAAAGCACTTAGGGAGCTGCACAGTTTGAGTGCTTGTGCGCTGCTTTTTCTATTTTCCTCCTTTTAAGAATAAACTAATTGCTGACATAAATAGGGAGGACAATGCTCAAAGAAAAGAGACTCTGAAAATACCTTTGTATTCTCTTTAATACAGCACAGGAGATGAAATCCCTTTGCATTCTCTTTAATACAATGCACTGAGACACTGCTTAGAAACAATACCTGCAGAATGCTCCCAAGAGCCTCAAATGTGGGAACAAAGCACAGAAAACCACAAGGCAGCTTTGGTAAGAGCTCTGCTGCAGGAACAGAGAGCTGTGGGCATGGCTGCAAGGCACAGCTGCCATCGCCCCAACAGCTCCACACACCCCAGGAGACTCAGCCACTCCTCAAAAACCCAGAGCCAGCCACAGCACCTCGTCCTGCTGCAACCTCAGGCTCTGGGGTGCTAAATCATGGCAGGAGGAGGCTCCCTTGTGTCTTTACAACGTTAATTTATTCACGTTCACTTCATCAGAAGGACCAAGGCCTCGGAAGAGCGAAAGAGCTTTCACTGCAATAGGTCCAGAACCCAACAGCAGCATTATCACAGAATCTGAGCAGCCCAGGTTTCATTCCAGGGGTTCTCACAGGCTTGCGGAGGTCCTGTCCTTTGCCTCCCCAACCTGACAATCTCTGCATGATTTTGCAGCTTTATGCACCTCTTACCTTGACACGACCCAGCTTGTCCCAAAAAATGAGATTTCTTCCTCTTCGAGGATAACAGAAAGTGTTGATTAAAAATCCCCTCCTTGATGTTTGCACACGGTTCTCAAATAATAGAAAGAAAGGATGGAGCCCAAATGTAAGTGGGGGGGAAAATCACCTCCAAGTATTTTGTTTGCACCTGTGCACTCATATATATTCTGTTGTGATTCATGCAAATAATAAAAGAAATTAAAAAGTCACTGATGTTTTTGGAGGACACCAAATATACTTGGAAAAATATACTTGTGCTACTGCACTCTGAAACTCCACAATAATATTTTCATCAGTTTGAAAATGTAGGGCCAGATTTTCAGTTTAGCTGTGCAACTGCATGTGAAAATGGGATTAATTACATCACCAACTAATTGGAAGAAATAGAAGTATTTGCAAAATTTCAGAGAAAAAATAAGTTTAAAAACTTTTTCAAACATATGACCTTTAAAGGGCAATCTCAACTTTTACTTGTTGACATTATCCTACTGGACTAAAAAAAAGAAAAAAAAAAAAGACTGTAGTCTACCAGTTCTATTACTTTAAACTTACAGTGTTATTAAAAATAATTCTTTCACTGGCACAAACAACTGTCCTAAGAAAATTTAAGGTTCATTTCCTCAAGCTAACAGTAGACTTCAGCATGTTAGCAAAAACAGTGATCATTTATTACTTATTATATTGTAATTCATTAAGGTTGTAAGAAATATTTAGATACTTAATTGGCATTTAACAAGATAACTGTAGGGAGTAAATGAGACATTAAATCCTTTTCTAAAATGCCCATTAGGTTTGGGTTGGAAATTAATTGATCTAATTCACTTGCTGTAAACCACTGTGGTGTGTGCCAGTTTAGAATGTGAGATATTAATGACCCACAAACGCAGAGCTGGTGGATGTCCTGGCACAGAGGATAACACTCTGGTCACCTGTATTTATTGATGCCAAGGAACAGAGCAGTGGGGAGCATTTATCTGAAATGGCTGCTGCTCATCCCCTGGCTCCCCACCAGGGCCAGGATCTCCCAGGCATCATCCTCACTGCCAGAAGGGCTCCCTGAAGGCTGCAGAGCTGCATTTGCCAGCCCAATTTACAGCTTCCAGTTCTGTGTACACCTGATCTCATCCTGCAGCCCCAAAAGAAACCTGTAAAATTAAGGGATTTCTACTCTGAGAAGCTCCCATTTCGCCTTCACACATCCTCAATTTTTTTCTGAACGCATTTTTTCACAAAACTTCATATTTTCAGAGTCCGTTTCCTCTTCAATAAACCTGTTGTTTCTTAAACGAGTATATACAGCAGGTGAGGAAACCTGCAGGAGCCTTTACAGCTCGCTGTTAACTTGTGCTTCCCCCCAGTCTGAAGCAATGTGATAAATCCCCAGGAGAGCCCTAACTCTTCTCCTGAAGCCTGCATTAGTATTTCACATCTGCACATGGAGACAATCATATCAATCACAACACTACGTGGGAGCCGTGTTCCTTGTTAATAAAGTGCCTTGAGGTCCATCAGCTTCTGCCTAATAGGTATTAAATAATTTTTACATTCTCAGCGACTGTTTCTAGGCAATTTATTGCTCATTTTTAGGAATAAAACAATCTCAGTATTTGTCCACTATTAAATATCTATTTTGATCCTCAGAAAATGTCAGACACGCTTTGGTTAATTCCCAAGAAATGGGGGAAGCACAGGGGGCTCTAATGCTGTCCTAACACCACAAGCAACATAAGACTTGCACAAAATTTACATTTGGTTTCCAAAGACTATTTCTGAACTGAGGCCAGTGACAATCATGAGAGAAACCCCCAAATCTTTGCTTTAGTCTATATTTTTAAGAGACCTAAAAATAATTGTTTAAAAGACATATGAATATCTCCTTATGACCAGAATGTAAATTGTTTGGGGGTTTTTTGTTTTTTTCTTTTTCCACAGCTCTAGAAACACTTGCAAGCATTGGGAATAAAGCTAAATTCACTGAGACAGTCAATTACTTACAGTGGTGGAGTTATTACAGCCATTAAGTCATACCTACAATGCACAATTTTGCTAAGAATCCAGACCCTGAGAAATAGAGGGACACAGTTTCCAATGAATAGCACTGTGCCATGGGTGCCATCACGGCAGCAGAACTCACTTTGGGGCAGATGTGGCTCTTTAGGTTTCTTCCTGCAGTAGGAGATGTTGGAATACGAGGCCAGGAAGGACAAGATTTTGCTGGCTCTGCTAGAGGAAGTTTGCCAGGACCAACACTGACAAAACCTTTGAGAGCTGACAAGGCCACGGGTACATATTTCTGTCAAGGACTATTTACAATTTATGAAGGTCAGCTCTTCCTCTGGTGTAAATAACTCCTGCTCCAGTGACAGCAGCAGAGCCCCACCAGTACACACCAGTGGAGGAACTGGCTCCTTCCATTCCAGGAGGAGGAGGTCACACTGCTGGCACTACACAAGCACAGAAACTCAAACACAAGGAAATTCAGACACAGGCAATGCTCTCCATTTACTATCAGGGCAATTGTTGGTCTTTCATGTTCTTTACTTTCCTTCAGGGAAACACTGAGGAGCTTCTGTTGAATTTTTAAGGTGGCTCATCAGTACCTGGTGGCACCAGAGCAGCACCAAGGGCCAGTTGTGATGGATTTCTCCAGCTTGGAGAAAAGCAGGAGGATGTGCTGGTGCGGCCTCACCTCGAGTCCTGGGTGCAGTTTTGGGCACCACAGTATGAGAAAAGTGTAAATTTACTAAAGATTACCCCAGGGAGAAACACTAAGATGTGAAGGGCCTAGAGGGGAAGCCAGAAGCCATACCAAGAGTAGCTGAGGCCAGAGCAGACTGAGGTCAGACCTCCACAGGGTCTGCAGCTCCTCCCAAGGGCAGCTTTGATCTGTGCTCTCTGTGGCCAGGGACAGGGCCCGAGAAAAGGGCACAGGTGCTGTGCCACGGGAGGGTTTGGTTGGATAATAGGAACAGATCCTTCCCCAGAGGGTGGTGGCCACAGCCCCAAGGCTTCCAGGACTCCAGCAGTGTTTAGATGATGCCCTCAGCGACAGGGTGAGATTTTTAGTGCTGTCCTGTGGAGAGGCAGGACCTGGACTTGATGATCCTTGTGAGTCCCTTCCATCTCAGCACATTTTAACGGTTCTATGCTTGGGACCTTCCAACATACTGCCTGAAAAACATTACACAGGCTGTAACCGCCATGAAGAACTCCATGGTGGCTATTTCCATGGAAAATACATCCTGCAATCCTGTACCACCCTAAGGAAAACCAGGGAGAGCCAACAGCATTCCCTGCATTCCCTCCCCCAGGTCCAAAGTTATCATTTCTGAAGAAGGCTTGCATTTAGCTGAGTCTTGCAAGTTTTTTCACCTGCCAAGTCCTGTATGTGGCCTTCTTTTCAAATGCCATGCCCTTTGCCTCCCAGGCCATTAGAGGGTTAATCTTGCCATCTCAAGATCTTTCTAAGATGCCAGTCAAGCTCATCATCAATCTGACACAGATGTCTTTTAGGGAATTTGGGTTGTTTTTTTTTCTGGGAGCACTGTCCATTTGACAGACAGGAGGCTGTGCTGCAGCAGCCTCATCAAAACCCTCAGCTATATCTGCTGCTGAAATCTCTGAATTAAACATTTAGAGCTGCAATTAAATCTTAAAAAAAAAAAAAGCAAACATGTTTACAGAACTTCATAGCTAATTCATAAACTTTTTTTTTCAAGCTCCCATTTTGCTTAACCACTTTAATTTGTAGAAGAAACACATCTCTGATTGTGCAGGGTGGTGGATCAGAATTTGCCCAGGGACAGGTAGTGAAAAATGCAAAAGGCTGAGCTGACATCACTAAGGTAATTTTTGACATGTATCTAGTTTTAAACAGCTGCTCAGAAAATTAGGGACATGTATTTTTTAAAAGTTTGTCACTGTGTGTGTCTGTCATGAGTGTGCCCTTTCAAAAGTGTTTATCCTTTCTTGCAACTAGAAACTCAGATTGAAAAGAAATGTTCACAGGGTATGAAGATGTATTTCCTACTTCAACTGATATGATGATAAAATCATATCCCTCTCCACACTCATGTTTTTATTTCTTTCTCATGCTGGATACACAGAATATACTTTGCAGCTTAGGTGGTAAATAAATCTTCCCTACACACCTGTGCCCATGGCTGGATTTTTCAGAGGTGCCAAAAATAAACCCACACTTGTCTGACAGCAAATGCTCCCTCTCTGCTGGAGTCAGTGCAGTTCAGGGCTGAACACCACTCAGTGTGAGTTTTGCTGAGAATAATGGCTTCAGTTCACTGTGGTTCATGGAAAGTCTGTTTACTTTTATCTGAGCTTGCAGCCCTTGAATTTCAGAGTCTGAAAGAATTTCAGTCAAAAATGAGCCACCAGGTCTTGTCGAGCCCATGCACAGGCTCTGGGCTGCAGCAGAAGTTGGCATACATTTTTAGTGCAGGTTTTCACCAGAAACTAGAGCAATGTTTAACTGCATGCACACAAAAAGAGCTCAAGAATTATCCAAGCTTTGGGTTTTCAGAACAGAAGCCTCTGTGTTTGCTGGCACACACTCACGCATTTTCAAAACAACGTTCTGCAATAAAGATCGTGATTCCAAGAAGCATCCATAGGATTATGCGAGATCCTGGGATACATGGGAACACGAACTCTAACATAGAGAACAGACTTGCAGCAGGACTAAGCTACAATGAACACAAACCCCTTCAGCCCTTTACCAAAAATTAAAATAAAGCACATTCCTGTGCTGGCTTTATGTCTTTTTTCTCATTGCCTTTAAACTACACAGCATCATTTGAGTCACCTTGGCTCTCCAAAGTTTCTCCAGGTGAACAAGTTCCTCGTTTGCAGTTTTTGGCTACTGCAAATTTCAGCCAGGATCAAATAGCTCAGCCCCACCTGGAGGCACAACTGGGGAACCAGCAACAGCAACCAGGAATCACAGAGAAAATTAAAAGCTTCACCTTTCTTTGTCAGACAGAGACAAGGAGATATTTCCACATAGTTTTACATTTATCTGTACTTCAGAAAGTTGCCCCTGGTGTCCAGCCATTTCACACATCACTGTTCTCTCCTTCCACAGTGTGGCTGTTTAAATTTCTTTTTCAGGACCTTGTGGATTCAGAGTCTCTCCTGGCAACTCAGCGAGCTTGGTCTGACAAGAAAACTGAAGTATTTTCCCAGCAGCTTTTATCAGGAAACAATGTGTCAAACAAGATGAAACCAGCTCTCCATTCTTGGAAGATTTACTACAATTCCCCCAATGCTCACGGAGGCAGTGTTAACACTAACCAGCTACGCAGTGTAAATCTGGGCTGCTCTCCCAAGGAACAGCTCCTACAAAAGCCTGGGCAGGATTTCCACCCTGCACTCTGATAAACATCGCCACAGGGGCCTGTATGCTGTGCTCCTCCAAAGGTGCCTGGGGAAAAGGGACACTGATGCCTTAGCATTTCAGCTTCTACACTCTTCATATATTTGTAACCCTGCAATTCTGTGGTGTATCACTCTAAACTCCATATACAGTGCTAGCTACTGCTTCCCTGTTTTAGTCAGACACAACAATTCCTCTCTAGCTCTGGGAATCAAGGATTCACTGTCTTGGGCCCCAGGAAATCTCAAAAAAAGTGAATTGGGAGGGGAGCAAACTTGAGGTAAATGACTTCATTATCTGAAGCTGTAATTGGAAGAAGATCCTAATTTGGGTAATTCGATTCTGCTGGGGGAAGATTAACCCCCAGTATGCAAATGGACCAAACTTATAAAAGTATGAAAACTCATGACCTGTCATCCATTTTGGGTGTAGCCCCTGGGGGACTTTGTCTGCCCTAAATGTACCTAAGGATCCTTAAACAAATATAACCACTTTCTATTCCCCTATTTTTGTCTGGCCTCTGTTTTAGGTAGTCCCAAAAGATGGAGTTTTCCCCGGAGGCATCCTTGCCTTGCCTCTCCCTTGCCCTGCTCCAAGCCAGCAGCACTGTGGGTGGTTTGGATCCTCCTCCATGGAGCAGAGACCCGAGTGAGAGTTTGAGATATTCATGCAGGGAACAGCCCAGGTGGGATGGATGAAGGGATGGCCACTCCATAAGTGACCATGGAAGCAGAGGGGAGGATGGGGACAGGGTTTGTTTTCTGAGATCCTGAAGCATTACCAGCATAAAGGGAGATAAACAGAAAAAACATGCAGATGTTCACCTGGCACCAAGTCTGTTACACTATTTATGACCAGTGTTCTTCCTGCTTGGAAGCAGGGATGTGAGTGATTATTGACTCCTTTAAAAATAGATGTCTGTTGCTAAATAAATAAAATAAATGCAAGTGTGTTCTGTTCTCTGAGATGTCCCCATATTTGGGTTTGCTTTTTTAATCCCATTTTCAACAGTAAAGCACAGGGGAAAACAAAAATTAGGGGTTAAATGAAGGCTGGTAAACAAAGCAGAAACACCTTATCTTGTATGAATCTTGGTTCTGAACCTTTCTTCTGAGATTTATTTTTATGTTTGAACACTGGGGTCTTTCCAAATCCAAGATCCCTTGTTTACACCAGCCAGAAGAACGTTAAATCATGACCACCCTCATTATGCCATTTGATAGGGCCCAAAATACAGAATTGGGATAGTTTAGGATCCTTAGTCTCCAGGGAAAATTAACTAATGCTATAAATTAAGAACTCTGTTCATGCCAGTAACTTGAACTTCCAAAGCAAGCAGAAAAACACAGCCCCAAAATATCTTGCTAAGTGCTTGTCTACACTAGACTGTGGGGCTGCAGGAATTATGGGTTGATAACACTGGAATTTATGAGGGACTGGATGGTTTCTGGATTTGTTAGGAAACCAGGAAACGTGGACATATAACACATATGTGGCTGAGGCTACTGGCCAGAGCATGAGAAGCAGCAATATGGAACCCACCAAACAAATATTCACAATTCCCAAGGTAAAAATGACCTCTTGCCATATCTGTATGTGTTGTCAGGGTTCTTGTGGCACCCAGACAGGGTAAAAGATCAAACCTTTGAGAATGTGGCCTGGATTTTTGAGCCTAAGAAAGTGATGTCAGAATTGGGCCCACGATGCTGCTGCAGAATTCCTGTTCCGTTCCCACTAAAACCATCACCTTCCCTCACACTGTCAGCCTTCTTCCAAACACATCTGACAGCTTCTTCCACCGTTTGTAAAATGACACCTGAACCGAGAGCTGAAACTTAAACTATCCATGCAGATAATAGAGCCATGGAGAGCATTCATGTTTTCCATGTTATCAGAGTAATTTGTTTTGCTGTTTGGGATAGGTTCTACTAAGCATAAATATTTATGTCTGTGTGGATGTCAGATACTTTAATTAGGAAGTACACCTAGAACTGGGCTGGATTTAATTGAATCTTTGAGATAGCTAGACATTTGCAAGGCTTCAGCTGTTTGTCACATAAATATATTGGATTAGACCTCTACTGGGATAAGTTTTCTTCAGGAAGAAGCTCACTTGTTATTATCTGGAGTACTCTACAAAATGCAGAGCTGCTAACACTGCAGGGAGAGCAACCTTCAGCTAAAAGAAGCCACAAGATGTATGGAGGAGAAAGAACAAATCAGAAACATGGACAGTGAGATTGCCCAAGTCTCCCTCCTTACACGCCTCACTTCTGAGCCAAGCTGTGCTGCCCAAGCTCGATGCAGCAGGACCCAGTCGGGTCAAGAAACCAATTCAGTTACTGGAAACATCACAAGAGCTCATTTTATTGACAAAGAGCTAAATTAGTGCAGAGGTGCTGCACTGCAGAGCCTTCCAGTACTATATTAAAGCTAATCTGGATATTACTGCCAATGGCTCCCAATTTAGTTTGCTTGTGCTCTGCTGGAAGCCAGCGTGAAGTGCAAACTAAACACCAGCAGCACCCAGCTTCTGCAGTTCCAGTTTTTTTCTAAATTCCCAGCAAAGAACTTAATCCTCTTCTCATCATCATCTCCCCTCTGCTTCCATTTTACTCACCTCCCTAAACCAGCTTTTCATCCCATGCCCTTCCTTACAACACTTCCTAAAATTGAAGCTATAAATCCATCACCTCACAAACCCTGGGCCCTACCTCTTCCTGCTCCAAACAAACCACACACAACAAGCTGAGATTTCCTTCGGCACCCACACAGGGTTCCAGAGGAGAAACAAGAGGCAGGAGATACTCCTTCACACAGGAACAAACCGCAGCCGCATAACTGCCCACAGAGAAGCCCTTACCTTGGAGCAGTTGTTAAAGCCTCCAGGTGCCAAGAGCTGCTGCTGTATCACTGCCAGAGCAGGGAAGGGAAAGGCATCCAAGCACCACCACTTTTTGGAAATTATTTTAAATCCAGAAGACACCTAAGAAGCAAGGAGGCGACATCCTCGCTTCAGCCATGGAGGAATCAGCACCAGACTGCTGCTCTGAAGGAGTCAGGGAGGGAATGTGAGCCCCTGCCCCAGCAGGTGAGGGCACTCATCCCCATCAGCAGCTCAGGCATTGGGCCCAGCTGTGTGACACAGGTGCAGATATCACAGACCCGGGCCTGGCAACCAGCAATTCCAGAGAACCTGGCTGTGCTATCATTCCTCAGTGATAGTGGGTTTTCACTTGCACAGATTTTAAAGTAAAATTCATTATGTCCTTCTAGTCTGGTTCCTTGGTGGGCACACTGGGTACTGCTCAGCGGTGGTTTCAAAACACAGAAAGATGTCACAGGAGGAGCCTCAGAGGAGCTTAATTCAATTTCCACCCTAGCCACGGATTTTTATGTGGTTTTGGGCAATTCTATTCCACCTCTTTGCCTCAGTTTCTCAGTCTCCCCTCAGGAGATACTGAATAAATTCACCACTGGTGAACTGATGGTTCTGAGCTGACAGACTTGTTGATCTTTAAGGTCTTTTCCAACCTGAACAATTCTATGATCTTACTCCATTAAAAAAAGAAAAAAAGTCTCTACAAAGCACTACATTGTGAGCCCTGTATACAATAAAACAACAGTAACTCTCAAAATGGCTGCCCACCTCTGCAGATGACAAATTTTAGGACTTAAAAGTGTCATATATCAAAAATAAGATTGCTCTTCTGAAGTCCAGCCCTGCGAGGCTGGGAGCACACAGCTCTGCTGGGGATTTCGCAAGGGCCAAGAACTCAGACAATTACTTCATTTTGAGATGGCTTTGTGTTTGGGACACATAATCTCTGAAAATTACATAAAACTGTATTAAACACGCTTCACACACTGTACTGAATATTCATCAAATGATAACAGCTGTCATCGTGCTGCCCTGGTCTGAATTTGAACCTCAAAGCTCTCAGTGAAATAGTGTTTATCAAAGATATATCTACAGAATACTCCAGACACAGAAAGCTATCACTGTGTAATCATGGTCTGTAAAACAGTTGATGACTTCAGTATGCTTTTGCTACTCCTTAAATAATCTGCAATCCCTCTCAGGAGCATTCAAATCCAGCCTTTGGAAAATAAAGTAAGATACAGTCTTAATAAAAAGTTTGAGCTCTGTGCTCAACTCAGTTTGTGCTTCTATTGACCGTCACACATTCAAAAAACATTAGAGAAGGTTGGTCCTCCGGGGACGCCGCCACGACGGCAAGAGAAAGCCTGGGCAATTATGTTAAGGCACCATGCTCCTGTTTTATTTAGCAGAGAGAGGGGTTTTTTTCATTCTTACGGCCCTTTTGTGCTCCCAGATGTTTTAATTACTGAGGAAAGGGAGCGGATGATTCTGGCCATATGTCTCCATTCCGCATAGATAAATATTGTCGCCAGCCCAGCGAAGTTTCGCGGCGCTGCCGGTGATCCCGCTGACACTAAAGCTGTCGGGCCCGATAAGCATCTTCAATCCTTCAGTGAGCATGCTAATTCCAGGAACACTGAGACTGATATCCCATGAAAATATTCAATCTAGAAACAATTAGGCTCATATTGCTGCAAAACGGTACCTCTAGGAATTTGGGTGCTCGCTTGATTGGAGCCTGGAGCAA
Source organism: Bombycilla garrulus (assembly GCA_013400315.1). NCBI lineage: Eukaryota > Metazoa > Chordata > Aves > Passeriformes > Bombycillidae > Bombycilla > Bombycilla garrulus. Next base: position 502,760 of record VXBU01002246.1, read on the forward strand.
AAGCTCCAAATGGAGACGCTGATGGGAGCGAGCGAGGAGGGGAGAGCAGGTGAAATGGGCTCTTCAGAGCAACAATTGCTCTGTGAAGTCTCAGTGGGCCACATTTGCCTTTCTCTGGCCCGTTCACAGAGTCTTGGGGAGCAACAACTTAATAAATAAAGGGATTTAGTTACAACTGCTTTATGACTTTTGTTGATGAATGCACACAACATCAACTGTTTTTATTGCAGGGTGTTTTGAAACAAACAATGGTCAGGCTCTGGTGGTGTTTGACAGCATGAAAACACAGTTGCAAACCTTCCCTTCGAAGCTTTCAGCCTAAATAAACAGTCTAATATATCCCCCAGAAAAGAATACACAACCACAGTGACTGCGGGTGGTTACAAACAAGTTGTGAAAGTTGTTAAGCAGAAGGGAGTAATTTAAGAGGAAAGGAATTAGCTAAATGAACTGACAAGGAAGAGAGAGGCAGAACAGGGCACCCAGCGACAATGCCAGGCTGTGAATATGCCTCAGTTTTGCTCCATGAACACAGCACCAAACCCTCTCAGCAGTGCTCAAATCTCGCTCTTCAGTCAAGGGTGGATGGGGCTCATGGAAGGCACTGGAGGACAGCAAGTGAGGGTGCTTTCTTTGTCAAATGAGAAATTTTTTCAAAAGCTGAAATTCCATGACAACAAATTAACAATGTAAGTACAATCCTAATTTCAACAGTCAAGCTAATAGTTCATAATCAGGACTTTCTTTTGAAGTAAAAAATACTTTGTTTATATTATACTTTTCCAGAGAATCTCGACCCATACCTTTCAAGCTTGCGAGCCACAGCAATCATTGCCATGAAACAAGAATCACTGTTTGTTGAGCTCTGTTGACAGCACTTTTTTTAGGAAACATGCAAAGCCAAGGAAAGGTGCAGGGGGACTCCTCATCCCAGCACAATGTGATCCAGCTGCTGAGGACTCCTGAGGCTCTTATGCTGATTCCTCTGGAGCGGCAGAACCAGGGGACCTAAGCTGCCACACCTGTCCTTTGTGGGCAGACAGGACAGCCATGCTCTCCAGAGCTGGTCAGAGCTGGGTGAAAGGGGCCCAACAAGCCTCTAGCCCCTCTCACAGCTGCAGGTTTTACAAAGTGCCCAGCTGTAGGCAGTGGGGGTTTATTGTTGCCTCCTGGCTCAGCTCTGAGCCTACCGATTCACAGGTGAATTCTGATTTTCACTGGCAGTACAGAATCGAAAGTTTTCTTTGATGTCCCATGCCAAAAAAAAAGAAAAACCCATGGGAGTGAGACATGAACAGAGAAATTAATAAATGCTGGGAAAAGAAGAAAGGAAAAACCTGCAGCTCATCCACTCAACAATTCTTTATTTGGTCTCCAGGTCATGACCAGAGAGGAACCAGCTTTAAAGAGTACTTACATATGGTACACACCTCAGCAGAAGCTCTGTCCAAAAAAGTCTGTGTAGACAGAAGACAGGAAACATTAATTTGTTCTTTTCAGTGAAACTTTTTCCACCTCCTCTCATTTTCAGAGCCAGCTCCCTCCAAGATAACACTCCAAGTAAATCAAGCTGGGATAGGAGCAGGAGCCAGGCTGTACACAGTTTTGAGGAGCACGCCAGTGCTGTCTCCCATTAGCAGAACACACGTGGCTGCTCTCAGAGCCAGTTATGTCAGTGGAAACACCTGAGGATAAAGCAAGATTCAGGAGGTCCTTGTTGAAAATGAAAAGACTCTGAAAGAGCTTAAAATATTAGGCTCACTTAAATCACCTTTGAAGTAGCACATTCTCTTACCTCCCTTGGACAAAACCACAGCTACGAGACACCTAAAAAACCTGAATGCTCCTCTTACTCAAGAAAAGGAGGTATTCTTGAGAGATTAAAGGATATTTTGAATCATGATTAAGACCATGATAAAGGAGAAACTCATGGCTAGGCAAGCAGTGAGTCCAATCTGTTTGAAAAAGGGATGGTTTTATCAACAAGGTAAAACCTGAAATGCATCTACAACTGAGCTTTACCTCCTTGCATCATCACTACCTGTGAGGCAGGCACGTAGAAACACAGAATCAGAAAGATAAAACAGTTTTGGATAACAACCTGACTGTCAAACAACTGAGTATGAACTTCGGAGCTGTATGAGATGCCACTCACTTAAATTCTATCCTTGGTGTTCTGTCTGAGATAAACATCAAGAAAACAAAAAGCAGTTGTGAGCTTGTCCAGCTACATGGCTCTATTCAAAAACATGAGTGTTTCCAGCCACCTCTAAACCAATCAAGGAGATTTCCCTTAGTCTAAAACACCAGAATGTAAATTTTGTTTTGGACTTCTCGATATTGTGAATGGGAGCAGAATGAGCAGCACTGAAACACTGCAAAGAAAGCTGCTCCCAAGACATTTCTGACACAGCCAGAAGAGAAATCTCCAGCTGGGATTTCCAGTTCACTTCTGCCAAAAGAAGAGACTGAGATAAGCATCTGATTTTAGAGCTCATCCAAAAAATAGCATATGGAGAAAGAATTATTTTCTGCTGAGCTAAAGCACAGGATGAAAAGTCTGGAAATCTGAATTTTAATCTTAGAGACAGTAATTTTGTATAAAAAGTAAATCTACTGACATTAATAACTATAGAAGATTTAAGATTAGCTTAAGCAAGGTCAGAATCAGCATGTAGGTTCTGGGCCCAGCAGCATTACAGACTCCCACCGTGATCTTGGGCAAAATCCATGGAGTGATTCCATGGAGTGATTTTAGGAGCCTTGAATTTTAGATGACTACATTAAGCAACTCAAAGCAAACAACCACAAAAATGATGTACTTAAAGTGCTCTGAAAATCCTGAGCTTAGCTTTTCTATGATTTAGATGTCTCGCCTTTTAAAAAATTATCATTGTTACAGTGACAACCAGTTTTATAACAGTGACATCCTTCTTGAATTCTTTACTAAAAGCAAATTACTTTAAGATCCTCAGAAGGCAATGAAAAAGCTTAAAATTATGTTTCATTTACCAGTATTTCTTCAGATGTATCAATTATCAGTAATGTGGATGAGAAAGAGGCAAGGAATATATCATTTCTTTCAAAGAAAAAGAAAGTACACCATAAGGAAAAAAAGTAATTTTCCTTTGCTATTCATGTCCCTAGTCATGACAAATGTCCCTCAGTTCAGTTATGACTGCTCAGAGTGCATTTTTACACACTTATAGAGATTATATAGTAATATATATATTTATGCATATGGTACCCATCTTGCTACAAATTGCTGGGACTCACAGATTTGTTACAGTTGGAGATCGATTGCATCTGCACAAAACTTAGAAATTTACATTTTAAAGTGACCAGTTCATTCCTATGACTTGCTTCCAGTACTTGGTTTTTACTTGGTTGTTGTTTTGTCAAGATTATTTTTCAAATTACGAATAGGGAAAAACAAAATCTAAACCTCCATTCACCACTAAAAACTTGATGCTTGAGCTATGAGCTGAAACTATGACCTTGATAAAAATATATTTCAAACACCTTCAGCCATCAGGATTTCTGCATGTATGATAAAACATGTGAGGATGGATGATGCCTTCTCTAGGAGCAGAACTTGTTCCTATCCTGTCACGTTTCTATTGTGCCTCTTGCAGCTTGTATTTCACCCAGCTCAGAATTTGTATAATAGGACACTTTCAGATCTAAAAACTGCCATCAAAGGTACATCAGTAACATCCATTCCATGGGATGCAGAGAAAGAAGGAGCGAATGATTGCTGGCACAGGGGGATTTTTACTCCTACAGCAGTGGCATCAGAGATCATCGAAGCTCAACCACCACCTCAGTACCACAAGAAAGTCCTGGCCAAGCTTAAAACCTCAAGTGAATTCACATATAACTTAGCCCAAAAGACTTTGAAACATATTGGAGGCAGGAGGAAGATTTTTCACATAGACTACAGAAAAGTAAAATTAAAATCTGTTAAATGCTATGAAGAGAAACATCTGAGGGACTCTGAGGACAACATTCCCACCTTCCCAGCAGTGTAAAGGGGGTTTTGTTTGGTTTGGGGGGGATTTTTCTTTCTAAACTGCCTCCTCTTGCCAAGATTTTATACCATAAATTGAGCTACATCTCATGGGAGTATCAAACATAACACAAACAAAGCAACTGTGCTTTTGATGAGCAAACAACTTCAAAGAGCACTGTCATGTTTATCTTGAACACGGGGTTCCCACCAGAGCCCAGATGAACCAAGCTCAGGTTCCAACAGGACATCTCCCTGCCAGAGCTCAGCCACAAGCACTTGTGAGGGGTGGGGGGGACACTTTATCATCAAATCAATTCTAGAGTCATCATTTTTTCAGTGTTGTAAGAGTGTTTCAGGATGCCACTGGGAGCGGAGTGGATACGGCTCCCTCTTAACCAAACAATAGCTGCCTTCAGGAGGAAATCCCTCAGGAAACTGCCCTTAAAACTTGCAGTGGGCTGTGCCTTAACACCTGCCAGCCTTCATGGAGCCCCTCTCTGCCCAGAGCTACGTGAGGTGATTCACATACAGCTCTGCACTCACAACATCGGGGCGGGGGGGAGATTTGAAACCAGAGCTCATTAACACAGACTAAAGCGAATGATACTCTGTATTTCCATCAGCCTGAAGTCTATTTGTACCACCACTAATGAAATCTCAACAAAGCAAAGAAAAATAGCCTTTATATGTGTCCAGAAAAATGAGATGTGGATTGTGAAATAAGAAAATACCAGGTTTGGAGCAACCTGGTGCAGTGGAAGGTGTCCCTGCCCACAGCAGGGGATTGAGATTAATTGATCTTTAAGGTCCCTTCCTACTCAAACTGTTCTATGATTCTATGAAGAAAAAGCTGTTTATCTAAGCAAACTACTCTCTTATTCCTGTACTGTGACCCATCCTTTCTGGGGCACAAACAGCTTTCAAAAAGTTTATACTGACTATTCATGGAATTTTCTTGTACTGTAAACTCACAGGCATGGACAGCCCTGCTCATATTATCAACTATTTCATGCATAAAGGAGGGACAGAATTAAGAGTGGAAGCTGCTCTCATCCTGTGATCCTGGAGCAAGGACTGCAGGTGTGCAGTTATTCCATCAGTGCCATGCTGGGAAAGGTAGTGGTGCCTGTGCACCAAGGACAGGCAAACCATGTTCAAATGGATCTTCTCACAGTGCTTGCCATGCTTCAGCCCCAAAACAGCTCTCTCTCTCTGAAGAGGCAGATGCAATCATCTTATGAATTCATGAGGAAGCTGAAATTTTGTAAGAAGCTGATGGCAAAGAGCTGTTTTAATTATTCTCTAACTCGCTGACTCCACCTTAATCAGAATATATTAAATAAAATGTATGGATGCTGGAGACTGGAATGCTGCAGTTCATAACTACAATTAACCACTATTAATTAATATCTGAAAGATAAATGAGCCATGGGATGCATTTATTCCTGGGTTGGGAGTATTTAAATTCACAGTAGGATGCCAGCCCATTTTTCACAGCAGTGAATTAAGGGAAGTGTGAATCAAAGCTCACTGCTGTAAGATGCAGGAGACATTTTCAGATCTGTTTGGTTCTTATCCTTTAAAGGGGGAAAGAGGAGACGGACACAGATGCACTGAAATATCACTGGAGAACAAAGAGAAAATGGCAGTGATGCCATCCAGAGAGATGGAGCCCAGGTCTCCCTGTGTCTCAGAATTTGCCATCCTCTCCCCCAGTTCCAGCAGCGCAGGGTGCACAGGGAGGATTGGTTCCCTGAGGCCTCACTGCTCTGCTCTGCCCTTCCCTGAGCCCCTGTGCCAAAACCCTCCTGGCCAATTCCAGAGTTTGCTCAGTGTGAGAGCAACACATCCAAGCAAACACTCATAGTGTTCTTTCTCCTTTGCATCAAGCACATATTTGCCTCACATGAACCCTTAAAATTCAGTCAAGACTTGTTTTGCCCTCTATTGTCCACTTATGCTTGGAAAATCCCATCCAAGACTTGCCATAAAACACACGGGTACTTTCCATGTCTTCTCCAGGACAGCTAAAATGCGAAGTTTCTCAGAATATGTTGCAAGATAATAGCAATGTTCTTTCCAGAGCTGTAAGGGAAGTTGTCATTCAAGCCCCAGTGGAGCAGTGGTTGCCATCATTATCAGCAGTTGATTTGACAGCAGCCTGAGGCTTGCACAGGTGAGGAAGGGAGAGCCCAGCTCCCGGGGTTGGAAATGCCGAGAGAGGATCTCACACTCTCCAGCTGCTTCTGACAGAAAGGGAAAGCTGCCCAGAGAATTATCCTGTGATGAGCTTAAGATTTGGGTTCTACCCTAGGACTCAAAAAACTGTAGAAAGGAGTAAATGAGACCCTATATTTATGTGACAATCTAAGTGTTAAGGGAGAAAAATGACTGAACTGTAGAAGGACTGAAAATCAGATCCTTTCCTACATTTTCTCTCTTTCCTAACTGGAGTTCTACTGGAAGTCATGTGCTCTGGAAACTCCAGCATTTTTTTCATTTGATTTTTCTTCCCAATTGAGATGAAAATAAAAATATTTGTCAAGGGGAAATGGGTCGAGCAAAATGTTTTGACAGAAATTTTACTGGAGAAAGTAGGAATAGTTTTTGCTGCTGCTAACACGAAGCATTTTAATATCCCCTGTTAGAATCAGCTTAGAGTCCATTCAACACTGAAGGGCATTTTCTTCAACCTTTGTGCTGTCTGAAAGGACAGGAGGGGAAGTTCAACATTGCAGGGCCCCCAATCTCCTGGCAGGACCACATTACACCCCTTAGCAAAAAGTCTTTGGGTTTTAAATACTTGATTTTCTACCAAACAGCCTTCTACCAAAATCTCCTGAAGATTTTTCTTTCTAAAGTTCCATTCTGGAAAAGGTTCTCTATATTCTCAAAAAAAATCAGGCTCTTCTGCAAGGTTTATAATATCTCCTGCTTCCTTTTGAGAGCAGAAACAACAGACTTACGAGCAGTATTTTGGCACTTTCAGTTCTCCAGTAATAACAAATACGAAATCCAAAATTATTTATAGATAAATGCTTTTCAGCACAAGATTTAAAGGAAAATTAGAGATGGTTCTTCTTGCAAAAAAGTCCTTGTTTTGTTTAAGTCCTTGATACCATAAGAGCTTCTCAGTGTCTAAAAATGTTGTGGTGGAAAAACACGTCAATGATAAAACCTCTCAGAATCCAGAACATTGTTTTTGTTCACACAGAACTGTCATTAATCCCAAATAATTTTAACGTGAGTTACTACACAGCAATAAAGGACTTGAGTATTCCCCAATAATACACAGATGTTATCACTTCATGCAAGGAAATACCCAATCTGCTCATTTGTTCTTTGTATGCAAAAAAAAGTGAGGAATAGTCATTTAAATACTGGTGAAGATCCTCAGAAGTTTGGTTACATTAACATCAGACACAGAGTATGCTGCATTCTTTCCCACAGAAAAAACAAAACAAAACAAAACAAAACAAAACAAAACAAAANCTCTGTTTTCAGCAGCAGTATGCAAACAGGACATTTCAGGCTGAAGAACTAAATACACAAAAACGCAGCTCTTCTTCTCAGAACACTTTCACTTTGTTCTGGACACCCTTTGTTCCTACAAATCCTTTGGTTTAGCTCGTGGTGGATTTTCTGCAGATGGGCCCAGGCTGGACCTGCCGGGCAGGGTTTGCTGTTCCAGCTCCCGCTCCGCTGTCTGGGAATGCCAGGGGCGTCCCTGCTGGGGTGTGGGAGGAGGAACGGGCACCAAGGCTGGGGCCGGACCCTCCCTCACCCCCCGGGGCCGGGACAGCCCCGCTGCCGTGCCCAGGAGCTGCCGCTCCATGGCTTTGGGGCTGGCAGCAGGGACCCGCCGTGCCCAGGGTGCAGGGCAGAGGTGGGACCTCACCAGCACCGTTCTTGCTCGGTTTGGGACCTGAGGAGCCGCGTCTGTCACCACCTCACAGCCTTTGGGACAGGAAGGGCTCAGTAAAGAGAGCAGGAAATGCTGCCCTGCTGGAGCCAGAATATCCCTGTAGGAGTGAGGAAGACAAAGAGAGTGGCTGATAGTGCTTCCTTGTGCCTATAAATCTTAACTATCTTAGGGGAAATTCTGCCACACTGGTTGGAGGCAGAGTCCAGAGCTGCTTTCTCAATTCTGCTGCTTTTTCCAGTGAAATAGGAATGCACTGATTTATAGCCTCTAACCCCAGAAGAAACAGTGAATATCGGTTAATGTTTGTACAGCTCTATTGTTGGAGCTTGTCTCTTCTCTGACCCTGAGTCAATGAAACTCCACTTCCGAGCTGCAACAAGAAGGAGAAATGTAAACTAACAGCATTACAGATCATTAACCCAGAATACAACTCTCCACGCAAAACGCACAGGACAAGATGATGTTAAAAGGACAAAACCGAACGCTCTGGTGCTCATTTTTAACCCCGCTGCCTTACCTCCAGTAGCACAACCAAATGTAATTACAGTCAGCAGCAAAAGGAAAATCAAGATCACAGACTCAATCCCGATTAAAATAAATAAATACAGAAAATATAGAAAGCATATGGGCACTGAAGAGCAGCATATGGATCACGTCCTGAAGTACAAGGCCTGCCATATGTTTCCAGAGCCTGGTTCAAAGGAAAACCTCGCTCCCTCCTCCCGATGTCTTTGGCTAGGTCACGAATCAGCTGCCTCCCAACATCTTGTGCCATTGGGCAAGTTTGCTTTTGAATAATGAAGCAAGTTTCAGCTCAGCATGGGGAGAATCCCAGGTAGAAAATGGGCAGATGGCCGGTCCTAGCAAAGCAGGCAGAGACTGACACGAAGCGTTCCCCTTTGCCTTCTTTCAGGCCAATCTTTGCATTGTGTCCTACACCAGCTGTACGGATCTAAACCTCTTTACCTCCTGTTTCCTTAAGAAAATAGTCCTTAATTTTTTTGACCTCCCGTGCTGACCCGATAGTCCTGCAGGGAATGTTAATGAGCTGTTAAACATTGCTTGGGATGTGGCACTCAACCAGTTCGTGGAGTTCTTCAGCCTCTTCCTACCCAGGCCCCCGTTTTTTCACGCTTCGCTGGCCCCAGCCCACCCCATCTGCCCGTGGATGTCCAGCATATGCTCTGTGCATTGCAGTGCCCAGCAGGAAATGATGCCTTGCAGCCATCCCGGTGTCTGGCACGAGATAAGGACAATTCAGATCGCAATCAAGGAACAGCGCTACTCAAGCGTGGGGCTAGGAGAGGAGGAAGGAGACAGCAATGAGAGAGGATTTCCTGCCATGCTGCAGCTGCAGTGATGGAGGGCAGAGATAGACTCTCCTAGATGGATGCAAAACCAGTGCTGAGCACTTAAAAGCACCAGGCAGCACTAAGGTCTGCAGTGCTGCACGAATTCACGGATGTTATACATGAAATGCATGTGCAATTATCAATGGTGTCACTGTGATCAAGGGCAGCAGAGACAAAAGCTGCTGCTCAGGGGTGCTCACTGCCTTCAACAGACCGGGCCAGGGAGCCCTGCTGGGAGCTGGTGCTGGCAGCACGGGAGCAGCGAGCGCTGCTGACAGCAGCACTGATGGGAGCCAGCTGCCCCGGCAGCACCCGGGGCGGGCAGGGCTCACACATGAGCTCAACATATGTCCAGGCAGGGAAGGAAGGGCTCCTGTCCCCTGGCTGCACTGCTGGCCCAGGCTGGCCAGGGAATTACTTTTTCCTCTGGCTTTTGGAAATATTAGGGCTTGATTTTGTGCTGGGCCCACTTACAGACCACACACCATGGCGGAGCTGGGCTGTGCAGGTCAGCCTGCCACACCAGGAGCGGCTTTCCAATATTCGTGTAGTGCTGTCAAATCTGGGCATTCAAAAGCAGGGCTCAGGACTTCAGACCACAAAACAATAAAAAAAAATCAATAACAACAAACCAAACCAAACCAAAAAACAAACACCACCTACCCCCAGCCCCCTCCTTTTCAACCAAAAGCCATATCTTCTTTTCAAGTTTTAAATCAATGTTTTTACTCAAGATCCTAAATTTTCTCTTTCGGAAGGATCAGATATTCATCTGGTTCTGGGATACCAAGAACTGTGGCTTTAGGAAAAATAAAGTCCTACTTGATAAAATCCAGGTAGGACTCTTATTTAGCCACAGCATGATCTGTTTTTTATAACAATATTAATGTCAAGGTAAGAAAATTTGTGATTTCTGCCTTATGCTGTGCATTCAAATGGTTTTAAACTTGCACCCAGGTGGAGAAGGGGTATTATTACTTCATTGCCTTGTTCATTTTAGAATCGTACTTTAAAAAAGAAACAAATGGAGGGACAAATGAGTGGAGAAAAGGAAAAGCTGGAATCCTAAAAAAGAACATCCTTTTGTTAAAAAAATAAAAACCTACACAGAAACCCCACTAAAAAGTAAAAAATAAACCCACAACAAAAACCAACAAAACACCACAACTGCTTCAAACCTTGAAGCAGCCATAGCAAAATCCAGGAACGAATTTTATATTGTAGACTTTTGAATCTTGAAGACATATTCAAGACATAATGATAGGACAGTCAGGAATGATTTTAAACTAAAAGAGAAGAGGTTTAGATGAGGTGTTAGGAGGAAATTCTTCCCTCAGCAGATGCTGAGGCCCTGGCACAGGGTGCCCAGAGAGGCTGTGGCTGCCCCTGGATCCCTGGCAGTGCCCAAGGCCAGGCTGGACAGGACTTGGAGCCACCTGGGATGGTGGAAATTGTCCCTGCCCACGGTTGGAACAGGATTATCTACAAGGTCCCTTCCTCCCAAACCATCCTATGATGGTTCAGAGAGGACTGAACTTAAAAATACACCTCTACATTCTCAACCAGCTCAGTGCTTAAGCTCCTTTCTGTTTCTGTGCTCAGCACCTAATTCTGGCTGCAGCAGAAACCGTTTCCTTCCTTGTGACAAACAAGGGCACCACTGAATTCTGCAGAACAGCACCCCTGGCTCTTTACAGATTCACGTCCCTCACCCTCTCATGCACTGCAAGCCAGATTGTATTCACACACTCACCAAAGTTTTGCAAAGGAAAAAAGGAAAACCTCCAAGAGTGCCAAGAAAAACAAAGCCTGGTAACGGAGGGTGACTTACAGCTTCAGTGCCATGGAAATTAATCCCCTAGGAAAGGGAATGCCAGAGCAGAGTTTAAAATTTTGCCATGAAAAGTTCACTGCGTTATCACTTTTCCCTTTGGGGTCAGGATTTCCAAACTCTTTGGATTGTTTCACAAAATTAGTTGTTCTGCTTATTACACAGGTAGAAAAATTACCAATTTCTATTTAACAGAAATAGCTGTTAGGAGAATATGATTTAATATATTGGTATATGAAATAGAACAACCTGATCTCCTTTTCTTGCACAGATCAAGAATCTAAACCGATCCTGTTCCAATAACACCTCATAAATTGAAAAAAAGGGCCTATCCTAATTTTCTCCTTAACATCTAATTAAAATACACTGAAAGCACAGGAAATGTTGCTGGGTCAAAGGACTGCTAGCTGTAAAAAAATATACAGACTTTCATACATTTCAGATTAATTTTCTGTCAGAATTTAAGATTTATATTGAAAGATAAAAGCATTATTTTGAACAATTAAGCTAAATGCATAGAATCCTAATTGTGGCTGACAAGCTCACATCTTCTTTTTCCTTTCTATTTATTTTTTTTATTATTTTAAGAGAGAGTAGCAGATAAATTTTGGCACATTAGCTTGCCTAAATTTAGACAAGGAAAAAACAACTGTCATTTACTTAAAGTTACTTATTTGAACCTCATCTGCAAGAGTGATAGGATAAAATTTGCCACTTGTTCCCAATGAAGACATTGTGACATTTAAAGAGAGGATGACTGAAGGAATAGTGACAGCACTGAACTTTGCATTTGGAGTTCTGGTTAGTATTTTCAGTTCTCTTGTAGACTTGTCATAACCTTATAGGGAAAAAAAGTCCAAAACAACACATCAATCCAGTCTTAAAATCCAAATCCCAATTAATCTACCAAACAGAACACTTCAATAGCTAATTGAATTGGTTTTCAGCTCCTCAGAAAGAAGAGGGTGCAGAAGTGCACTAATACTTGCAAGTTCTAGATTATGTTCTCATAGCCTGGCTCCCTGTGCTCAGATCCCCTGACACTCTGGAGGTGTGAACGCCTGCACTCAGCTAAAGCAGCAAAGAATAAAGGTTCCCATTTCAGCTGGAATGCAAAAATGTAAAACTCTGTGCCTGTCAAATAGAGGATTAGGAAAATAAGCACGTAATTGAGTGGAAGGCAGCAGAAGTTGGAAGGTGTCCACAGGATAACTCAGTTCAACTGGAGGATCAGTTCATGACCTCACCTTTCTATAAAACAGAGTGGATTTGTCAGTGAAACTTTATTTTCTAGTTGCGTAGGGAAGCGGATCAAACAACAGCAGCCCTAGGGATCATGTTCTGATGTGAACTTCAAGAGTTTGAAGATTGCATGAAAAACCGTTAGGTAACAGAAAAAAACAAATGTAGGTGGAAAACACCCAAGGTCCCCCCAAAACAAAGAAAAGAAATGATGATGAAAGAAAAAAATCCTCATTGTTAATAATGTTCTCTTGGAAGGTGGAAGGTTTGTGGAAGATGATAACTAATTCTCACTCAAGGCAATTCGTGGCCCAAGAGGGAGTGGAGGGTGTGCAGGGAGTGCAGCGTGTCTCACCTAATTCTGGTGAGGAGGAGTGACTGGGCAGGAGCCAGACGTGGATTATCTCAGACTGATAGAGGGAGCACACGTGTTTAGAGAGAGGAGCCAGTGCCAGACATGCAGCTCCTCGCTCCCATAAAACATAAGGTGTTTTATTTCTGCATCAGATGCTTCAAACACAATTGACTTCTATTAAGTTTCAATGTAAACCACTTTGCTTTCCTAATGTAGCATGAACTTTAACTGTGGCCATTTCAGAGACATTACATGGATACCATATTACCAAACAAAAGATACACATTTGCTGTCTCTCAGAATTTTTTTTTCCCTTTCTCTCTCACCCTGTTTGGAACTTGGACTTTTTCTTCTTTTCAGTTCTTTCTCCTTTATATCCATACATATGCTATAGGAATTTTCCAAAACATTTGTCATAAATATTATGTTCTTGTTAGGAGATAACAAAAAAAAAAATAAATATATATATATAGAGAGAGTTTGCATTGTTTTATAGGATACAAATAAAAAGGAACAAAAATATTGTTCTAACTAGAAGGGATTTACTGGTCAGTGGTGTCTTGTGGACACCAAGAAAGGCAATTTCCCTTCCATCCTAGAGGCTGGGCTATTTGGAGGGGCCAGTGCAGTTGTGCTGAAATAATTCTGGCAGAAAACTCATTGTTCTGCCTTCACAATTACTGGAATATGCATCCTATTGCATTACTGATCAAAAGGCAGGACAGTATGAAGGATTTCATTTAATCAGGTGATGAGAAAGGCTGCTGATTAGTTGGCTAATTCTGGCTCACAGGCTAAAACTTGATCACAGGTTTTCTAACAGCAAATTAAAGGTAAAGCCAAGGAAAAGTCAGAAGTTTCAGCTGGCAAGAGTTCACGGGACTCCTTTCTCTAGTTTTGATTCATAAGTAACTTTGTGCAGCTCGACTTCAGGTTTGCAACTGAAACCTTACAAGCGAAAACTGAATGCCTTGTTCCGTGGCTAGAAAAAAACTGCACATTCCTTATGAGACGTGCACTGACAGCAGCTTCAGGCCCAGGTCTGCAAATCTTGCTGAACTCATTGCCCCACATTTTTCAGGTTGCATTTGGCCTGGTTTTTGGTACAATTAATTTCATTACTTTATTAAGCAACTAGAAATGAACAGATCTACAATAAACTTCTAAAGAGACACTCTCTTAAGAAAAGTGAAGGGGAGGAGGCAAAAAGGCAGAAATCTCATCCTGAAAACGGTTATTCCATCTTTCAGGAACTTCCCATCCATTCCCTCACAACTGAGCTCTTGGGATGTGCCACATGCAGCTGGAAAGGGATGGCCACAGATCACCCAGGCTGCCTTGTGCTCACCTGGGCTGGTTTCTCCAAGCTGTGCCTCTGTGAACTGCCTGCTTCCAGACTTGTTCTCCTAGAGGACATAAGCAGATCTAACCACACTTCATGTCACAAATCCTACAATTCAATTATTTCTCAGCCTGAGTTCTCAGAGCCTTTTCAAGGCACTCCCAATTGGTCAAATAATCTGGAACCAACCTGAAAGAGAAGCTGTGGCTGCTCCATCCCTGGCAGTGTCCAAGGCCAGGTTAGATGGAGCTTGGATCAACCTGGGATAGCAGAAGGTGGCCCTTCCCATGGCAGGGAGTCGGAAAAAGATGAGCTTTAAGGTCCCTTCCAAGCCAAACCATTCAATGACTCTATGAAAAAGCAGCCTGAAGCTATTCAGGAACAAACAAAACCTCTGGAATAGTATTTAGAGCCTCTTAAGAGAAAGCAAGAGCTGCCAATGGGACACACACACCATGCTCTCACCCTCTGGCCAGGCCCTCCCCACCAGCCCGCACCAAATCAGGAGAGGATAACGACGTCCTGTCTCAGGAGTCTGCACCAGCTGCAGGAGCAAACAACAAGTGAACCCACTGCGCACAATGGATGAAGTGTGAAATTAGTTCTGTCATCTCCACACACACCACAGTGAATCAGGCCTTCCTGAGGGCTTCAGCAGATCAAAATTTCCAGTTGTTTAATTTGAGACCAAGGCAAGAGCGCACAGGACCCTGCCCCGCTCCTTTCCATCGGGCTAAGAGGCCGGAATAAAAATGAGGCTAAACAAACCTGCTGGGAGAAGAGATGGAGGCGTGGGGGGTGGAAAGAAATGACCACTTCACCTTTTGCTGCTTTGAGTGGATTCTAATTAGGAATCTGGCAGTGCCACCCACTCAGCGGGAAGGCCACATTATTAACGCTGGCATCAAAAGCAAGCCGACTGCAATCTGCAGGAGCGGCTGCCGAACTGGCACAGCCTCCCCTCCGCTCTTGGCCGGAGCACCGCAGCAGATGTCTGAAGGGTTGGTGTTTCTTTTCCTAGCCCTACCCCCGCCTCGCGTGACCTTATGCCAGAGATTACATGTGCAAGTGCCAAGGTAAAGGTCCTTAATGGGTCAAAGAAACATCCTTAAGAGGCTATTTCTTTTAAACCTCTCTAATTTTAAACGGTACGTCGAGGCTGTGAATGAGCATAGACTTGTGGGGGACACAGAGAAATGTATAACCATTCAGCTGTAATTATAGTAATCTAGTATAGTCAGTGTGAAAAAACAATGGCCTTTCCTCTCGTTATTCTGAATCATTTGTAGATGTTCATGTTTTAATCATATTTTCCACATGAATCGATATGAGAGAGGGAACGACAGAGAGATAATTATGTGCACTGAACAAATATTCTACCTAACTGAGGTTGTGCTGGGAAGGGCTGCTGGTAATTAATGAAGTACTGCCACACGCTTGTCAAGTGCAAGCAGCTCTTTAAGGGCAAGCCATCATTTCAAATTGGGAGCTCACTGAGATTTAACAGAATTGGAAAGAAAATAATAAAGTTTGGTACCATCTCCTTCAGCACCAGCTTCCAAGAGCGAGCAAAGGAGGTTTGCACATGGAATGCAAAAGGTGCCTGGTGTCTGCTCGTGCTGTGTGAATGCAAAGCACGGCCTTGGCTCGTTTAGAGCGTGATCAAGGGGCACAATCTTCCCAGAGAGACGTGGAACTAAAGGAAAATGTTACGATTGCATGGCTGAAACACTAAATGTTTATTTCAACTCATTTCTCTGTCTCAGAAAGTCTCTCCACACCAAGGGAAACCTCTCAAGGTACTGAGTGGGATTTTTATGATTAAGCAGAATCTTTGCAAGACCTCTGTTGTTTTCAGACCTGAGTGGGGGAAAAAAGCAAGCCCAAAAACCAAAACAGAAAAACACTTCTTTTTCATACAGATCCTAGATGAAAGCAGAGAAGCCACACTCTGAGCTCCCAAGCCCTCAAGTAGCACCCCAAGTTCCTGGGCTTTTCAATCTATTCCTGTTAAATTCAACTTCCAGCATTCAAATGAGTGTTATAATCACTGCGGCACAGCAGACATCGAGCTTGAATTATAATACACAACCAGCTCAGCGTGCCAAAAGCACTTCCCTCTCTCTCTCTTTCCACACCAGTTCTCCGATTTCTCAGCTTTTAAATACCCTCTTGTTCTTTCTACGCACTCATTGTGCAACACAATTTATTTCTGCAACACATCGTTACAGCAAGGGAAGTGTGAGAGGAGGTGGGGACAGTAGACACTCAGAGGTGTGAATGGGTGGCAACAAACTGAGTGCTATAGAGAGCCACCAGTCAACACCTTGAGGTTTCAAAGGAAGGGGGAAAGGCGGGGAAAGAGAAAGAAATGTATCTTGGTGTGCTTTATAACTCCCAGGAATATCAGCGAGCCCCGGTGCCAAGGCAGATGCTGCATTGCCGAGGCACAGTGCGCTGTGTCAGCCACAAAGAACACAGACCTGTACGTGTGCCAATAGCGGCTCTCCATCAGCCATCCCTCACGGTCCTTTTGTCTCACTTTGTTTTGCAAAGCTTCTTTCTCCACAAGAAGGAAATAAATGGTTTAGAAGGGGAGGAAAAGCCCCTGCCATTTCACACATGCATCCAAACCAGAATTCCCAGGCACAAGACACTAAACAAGCACAGGGAAAACCTCTTACATTTTTATATTAATAATATTTCTGAACAATTTTTAGCATTTTTTTTCCATCCAACATGTTCAATAGCAACATGAATTTTACTGGGGGGGTGTGTAGGGTGAGATTTGAAGGATCTCAAATTCTGTCTTACCAACCATTTTAAAGTGATTCAGGAGGAAAAACAAAGCTCAATACAAAAGCTACAAATTCAGTGAAATGTTTGTACAGAAATAGTGCACAACCATCATTTGTGTGGGTGTGATGAAACTCTCCTCTTAGTGACTTCACTGCAACTAGAGCTTCATCCTTACACCCCTCCAAAACCAGGAAAGGAAAATCAGTAATGCATGAGGAAAGCAGACAAAGCAGAAAAAAAAGAAAAAAAAAAAAAAANAAAGAAAAAGAAAAAGAAAAAGAAAAAGAAAAAGAAAAAGAAAAAGAAAAAGAAAAAGAAAAAATGGAAAATAAAAGAGCTTAATATAATTCATAATAAACGTCATCCAAGCAGTCATTGCTAGACCTAATATTGTGCCACCTTCACCTCTCACTGTTTGTCAGGCTAGGGAAACACTGCCCCTCCAAAAAGGCCGAATCCCAGTTACACACTGCGCCCTGTGTTCCTCTGCACAAGGGAAAAAACAAAACGTAGAGAAGCCAGAAAAGGGGCTTTTAGCTTTGAATCAGGTCCTCAATCCCCATGAGACAAATTGACCTGCAGTCTGTGGGCAGAGACACAAGAGTACAAACTGGGAGGAAAACAACCAGAAAGTAACCAGGCAGGGATGAAGCATCACTGGCAAAAGAATGAACCCCTAAAACATCCTGCACCTTCCAGCACAAGCACCTGTAGCCCACATTCCTTGCCTGGAGCTGCTGCAGCAGGTGCAAGAATGGCAGTAATATAAAAGCAAATGATAAAATCTGTTGTGCAGGAGGCAAGTTAAGGGACGGCACACAAGGTGATAAAGGGGAATTCATGGATGGGAGCCTTTTCCTAAAGACTAATATCCCCACACTCTGAGTTGAACCATTCTTTCCAAGGGAGGCTTGGTGAGCTGTAGGGGATCATAACTCACTCGTAAGTATTTGAATTACAGCTAAACTTGGTCCTTCATGCAAGTTTCCAGCTCCAGAAGCAACTCTTTTTCTCCACTTTGGATTTAGTACAGAAGATCACATGCCTGTTTTGAAGTTAGGACAGTTCAAAGCAATTGGAGCTGATGGTTTCAAATGGTCTCAGTACTAACAGTCAGTTTGGGAATTACTTGCTTTCCCAAGAAAAAACCCAGAGGATGACACTGGGACAATCCAAGCCTTGAGATGGCAATGCTGCCCTTTTCTTTCTTGGGGGCAGAATTTCACTTGCAGTCCTTATCTGGATATTGGCCAAGTTAATACAACATCAGCTGCACACAGTTCTGGACACAGCTTGGGGACCAAGCTGCAGGGAACTGTTTCACACTGAGTGACCAGAACATGAAAATTCAATGTAAGCACTAACAGTTATTTCCTTTTTTGAGGTGAAAAAAAATATAAATATTTCTAAATTATTTGTCACTTAATTTAATGAATAATGTCTCCTACTACCTAATGTTTACAAGGTCATGAAAATCAGTTTTTGTGTATATTCCAAATCACAGTGGTCATGACTCCCTCATAACATCCAGCCACAAGTAAGGAGATACCAGGGGCACAAGCCTTAGCCATGAAACCCTGGAATGTGAAGTGTCCAGAGACAAGAGATCTTGTCCTATTCCAGGAGATGAAAAGCAGTCTTAGAATATGGAACAAAAACAGGATGCATGAGAGAGAAACATGGGAGAATGGTTTAAACGGCACATTTTTCATATTAAGTTTGACAAACACGGATCTCCAGTAAGACCAGGAGAAATTGCATCCACTGTAAACTGAAACTAAGGCCTGGATTTCCTAACAGTTATTTTCTGTGAGATTCTCCTTTAGGAGATCATCTACAGCTGTATCTATTTAGTTTTAGCCTCAGTGATGTCTACTGTCATCGTTCAACTACTTTATAAGTGGGTCACCCTTAAGAGAGAGCAGAAAATGCATTTCACACTGCCAGAACCTCAGAGGGAACCACTTGCCTCTGTTTTGCACATTAGCAGCTTACTGCAATCACTGCAGAACATTTTAATTTTCTGTCTGCATTCCCTGTTCCTGCTGTGGACACTTCCCTCCCACCCCTGATATTCCTGTTGCTGCAGAACCACGAGCCTCTTTGCTCACCACTGTGCCTTCAACAGGTATTTTTTCTTAAATGTGTGAATTCTTCCTTTCCAACTGGGCTGTCATCCAATCTTTACAGAACATACCTTACACGAGCAGGTGCTTCATATTGAGCACAGATGCCCAGAAATGCACAAGCCGACACATTTGGGTAAGAAACACTGCCAGCACAAGCTTCCTCATTAGGTTTCAGTTCCATCCTTAGCTAATGCTGCAAAAGTGAAGAAAACAGAGTTTTTCACAGAGCCTCACAGCTCCTGTAGCAGCCAGAAGTGGTTATGACTGAATATGCATGAACAAGAAATAAACAAATCCGGTATATTAAAAATAAATAGTAACCAAGTCCTGTTTTCAAAGAGGGATTTTCTGGCAACAGGTTGTGGATGCCTTCCCTACCTAGCATTCAGTGGCAGCCTTACAGGAGCAGCACTTATCTTTGATACCCGCATGCAGTGTCACTCCTTTCCAAACTCTGTCACTAGGAATGTACCTGAGCAGGGAAGGAAATGCGGGTGCACAGAGTTACCTGTACCTGCAAACGGAGCAGCAATCAAGCACAGCTCAGCCGTCCATGGCTTGTACACAAGGGCAGCTCTTTGAGCGCCAGAGATCAATTAGAAAACCCTGGCCAAGCACAACTGGCAGCAGCATTGAGGCTCATGCACATCCCCACACTGACAAACTGGCGTGTTCCTGTCTGGGTGAGCCAATGCCACCTCGCCCATTTGCAGCACAGCCATTTTTTGGTACTTGCAAAGGTGACAGTGTGGCACTCGGGCAGTTCCAGAGCTCCAGGGAACCCTTTCACACATCACAGGCAGTTTCCCCTCCTGTGAGCAGAGCTGTAATAACAGCAGCCCTCAGTGCTGCTGTGGCGAGCAGGAGAAGCAGGAAGAGAGACCAGGTGGGTTTGTGGATGACTTAACTTTAAAAATAACACTTTAAAAATATAATAACAATAATAATAATAAAAAAAAAAACTTTCCACCGGCCCAGCCTCAGCGCTGCTGGAATGTCTTATTTACTCCCATAAAGAGGAGGTGATGGGGGATGTAGCTTCTCTCAGTCACTTTCTTACTCAGCTGGCGTAGGCTGAGGAACTGAAACACACTCAATTAAGTCTTGTAGTGTGACTGCTTGGGGTGTTTTTCCCCCCCCCTCCTTTTTCCTTCTTTTCTCAATCCAAGATTCAGACAGGAAAGCAGCACCACTTTCCACTGAAGCCAGGGCGCTTTGGGAAACATCTCAACTGGTTTTAAATCACATTTCCAGGATCTGGAAGAGCTTTCCAAAAAGTGCTCTGGCCCACCCACATCCAAACAGCAGAGACTCCAGAGGAGTCCTCGCCAGCCCCAGCCTCTTGCAGGACACATGTGGGTGTGGGCCTTGGAGTTTTGGACACTTGCTGAAAAAAAATAAAAAATAAAAAATAAATGGAAAGGGAACTTCAAAGGGAACTAGCTGAAGCTCTTCAGAAATTAATCACGCCTGGTGGAAAAGATGATTAGTGGCTTCTTGCGCTCCGGTTTTAAAGCTATTGATCTTGGACACAGGAAGGAGCTTTCATATTCTCCACAAGCCACAGATGGTCAAAAGGGTCCTGAGAGGAAAAGACAAAATGAAACCACAAGGGAACTCCAGGGAGTACCAGAGCCCAAGGTGTGTCCCAGGGATGCACTGAGAGGGATGCACTGGAAAATCAGACACAGCAGCAGCAGCTTTTGCTGTTTTTCCTTTCTCTCAGTTCCCTCAAACCATTATCTAAGATTTCTGCCTTTGAAGCAGGTAAGCTTTAAAAGCCATTGTCCAACACTTCAAATACACCACACCAGAAACACCAAATAAAATAATTTGCCAACAAGTTTGGTGCTGTTTTTAGATCCACAGACTATGACTACATGGCTTACAAGCAGAAAGGTTGAAACAGAAACTGTAAGAGGAAAACAGCAAGGCTTTTAATCTAAATCAACAGTATGGTGATTGAAAGTAATGTAATCTCTCACTCTCATGCTCTCTGGCCAGTTTTATAGACTTTCTGCAAGCTAAATTTTCCACACAACAGATAATTATATCAGAAAATGCAAACTATAATCCCTAAATTGCCTCCAATGTACTTGTGTGCAGGGTGAAGTTTTCTTCTGGGAAGAACTGTCCATTTTCATCTCCAATCAAAATAAAATTAGATGTATGAAATAACCAACATTTTTCCATAGCAAAAATTATACATATTTTTGCTCTTATATTAGAAAACACATATATTTTAATGAAATTGCTGAGAAAACTTGAAATTGCATTAGGTAATAATATTATGACAAAGTAAACAGGGTAAAATTTCCCACACAGGAGGTGGTGGTGGTTACTCAGAACAAATGTCCTTCCCATTGTGGCAGGAAGGGATCGGGTCTTGCTTCTCACATCATTCAGAAATTCAGGAAATTCTGGCCATTCTTTATCTTGAAATATATGAGATTATATATATACACACACACATATATATATACATATATATGTGTGTGTGTGTGTGTTTAATACCTTTGTATCACCATACCCACCCTGGCCCAAATGAAAATTCAGGCAATTACATCCATCTGTCTTCCATTTCCCTTGAATTATCTCAGCTTTATGTACCCAGTTCCCTTGTGACAATGAGCAACAACTGGAATGGCACAATGACAAGGCTGGAGCATAGAGAAACAAACAGCAGGTGCATGGGCAAGGAGGGAAAATGGGGGTGTTTGACTTGGCAAGTGTTCCCCCAACCAGGACTTAAGGGGGAAGGCAGAGGCTCCAATATGCCTTCACGGAAAATAAAATATATTTAAACTCCAAGGAAGGAAGTGTTCCTCTGATCAGAAACCTCTGAAATCAATTCAAATAGCTGAGGCAGCCTGGGAGCCCTTGATGACTGTATTAACATTTTGACATTTCTTTGCACAGTCACTGGAACTACATTATTAGCAAGGATCTAAGAGTCTTATGCTCCACTGTGGAATAGTATTGCAGGAGAGTGAAAAGAGAAGTAAAATAAAATCATAGTAGATGCTTTCCTATCGTTCTGACAGCAGCATTCTTCCCACAAGAATATGCCCCCCTAGGAGGAACTGTTAGAGAAAATCAAAAAATACAGACTGCTACTGAATTTTTTTCAGTATAAATAGGAAAATTTAAGAAAGCCAGTTGTGTGCCATCGTACTGGCTGCTTCAGAGACACTTTTTCCTACTTCTAGTGAGAAGCAAAACAAGAGAAACAAATCAATAGCCAGAATTTGTCACCTGCAAAAGTTTTTAGCTGTCTGGGAGCAGTCCAGAGGGGGAAAGAGAGAGAGAGAGAGGAGAAATGGAAAGGCAAGAGTTCTAGAACAAGTACAAATCACAGAACAAGCACATTGAAATACAGGGTGCCACAGCACAGGGTGGCCTCAAAGTCTCACCTGGGGAGCAGTGTGGAACTTTCCTGCAATGCATTCAAGATGCTCAGAGAAACTGGGCTCCAGCAAGCATGAAACAAGTTCCTAATCATGACATGCATGGCTGGAAAGCAGGAAACATCTAATTCTATTACCAAGCAGAGCTGTGAAAAGTGTTTCTCATCAAAAAGTTAAATGAGCAAGGTTTGGCCACTTTACTGTAAAAATGTGATAAAGTAGGTATAAAAAGGAAAACCGGGCAAAGGAATTTTTTGCAGGCAGAGCAGTGCTGTCTGGAGGTGGGAGCGGGGAACCTGGGAGATCGCGAGCCTATTCCTGGTACTGCCACCTGCTCGGGCAGCACACCCAGCCAGGGCCTGGGCAGCGCTGCAGCTCTGTCACCTCCCTGGCAGCTACAGCCCAGGGCACTGCCCCACTCCTGCAAGGTACAACCTTTGTAATAAGAAATTGTTACCTGTCATATTAACATGAAGGTGTCTTTTTTTTTTTTTAATAGCTAAGGAAGTCCCACTATCACAGTGTTTACTAATTTTATACAGTGCTTTCAGTGTTACAGAGTTAATTTAAACTGAGTGATCCTTGCACTGTTTGCCCTTTCCCATGTGCTAGGAAATGTCTAGTGGTATACCTGTTTTCCCACTTCCAAAAACATTTCCTCCTCATGACATCTTTTAGATTTCTGTACTTCTATAAGAGAGAGCAAACAGAAAATCAGCTCTCAATATTTCCAGCTTAAGATGCCACTTAACAATGCAATAATGAACCAGTTTCCCCTAAACAGGGAATAAAATGGTGACACATCCCCGTTTGATCCAAGATCATGCCCGACCTTTCTGCTACAGCTGACATTTCCTTTCCTTCCTGTTTGACACCGACTTTCTGCAATTCCCATTCAATGAACTTTTTGTGGTTCTCTGGTTTCACTCTCTATGAAACTGTGTAAATTGATGTTATTTGCACATTAATTACCCAGACTTAAACTGTTACAGCCAGTCCAGAGTTAACAAGTGCCCCAAACCTCTGTGTTAATTTGTTGATTTGTTATCTCAGGTCAATGTGGCTTCAAGGGAAGTCAAGCAGGGGGATCCAGCTGCCTGATCAGGAATGAAGTTCTCATCACTGAAATGGGAATGCTGGCATGGGACAAATGAGTAACTCTCAGGAGAGAAGCAGCACTGAGTGAGTACCTCAGCCTCTTAATTTTCCTTGATCACAGCACTTTTGGTAAAGTATCTCTCAGCAAAGGCTTGAGACAATTAATTAGGAAGCACCCTGGAGTGTGAACAACAGACTATTACTGTCATTTGAAGCCAGTCTTTATTAATCTCTCCAATTTCTCTAAGGCAAGGTTACATAAACCATGTTCTTCTATATTATACATATTTGCTTTGGGTCTTTCTTCTGCAAGGGGATAAGATTTAAATGCAGAGGGATTTTGCAATCTTTAAAACTCAGCTGTTAAATATCCCTTTACTAATAACTTACCCCATTTTCCATCTGAGCAAGCACTTCAAATGCTTTTGATAGGCTGCAGCATAGGAATCAAAGAAGAAATATTGGGTCATTTTCCACGAAATTCTAATTTCATTTTGAAGCCCAGTGGGCATCACCAAACTGGTGACAACAGAGCTACAAAGAGTTTGATGTTTAAAGCATCTGCACTGACAAAGGCAAAAAGAGACCTTTAGACTGGATGTCTCAGCTTTTCATATGGGTGGCTTGCAAGCTGGGCTATAGGGTAAACCATAGTGTGCCAAGCACCACGGAGCCTGGAGCCAAGAAAAGGATAATTTCAGGCAAGACCCAGTCTCTAAAGCCAAAACCACCGGCCTGAAAGCTTTTCTCAGAAGGTTTGCTGTTCCCATCACTGCCGGGATGAATTTTAACTCATTATTGATCAAGGGAATTTTAAAATCAATTTTAATTAAATGAAAGATTTCTATCATGGCTTGTTCTGTGTGGAAGTCACACAGACAACATATAAATATATGGAGGCAGATCATGCAGAGTAGATTTGTAGCAGTTAGGTCCTAACCAGGTGAGAAAGAATCCAAAGTTACATCTGAAAGCAAATTCGTTGTAGTGAATTATCTACAGTAATTGTGTATTCCCTCTCTAGTTTTTGCCTTTGCTATGGAATTTAGTCAAAATCTGCACTTTTTTGTTTAAAAAGAAAAAAAGGGTTTCTAAAAAAGCATTTTTAAAATGCTTAAAAGGAAGAATTTTCATTATGTTCTCTCTCTGATCCCAATAACTGGAAAAGGGTTTGGGTGACTACCCAAAGGCCTCAATTGCTCAGCCTTCTGCCAACAGCAGGTCTGAGCAGGGTGATGAGGAGAGCCAGCCTCAGCTGAGGTTCAGTCTCTACAGACAGCACTTGGTTCACATCTCAAACCACTCATATTTCCAGGACAGGCAGGAAACTAGATCTGCTGTGCAAGATGTTATAGAAAGGGTGGAAGCAACAAAATCAACAAATGAAAAGACTGATCGCCAGCTTCATGTGCAAAAGCAAACCCATGTACTCCCTGTTGCACAGGAGGGACCCTGGGCAGGCAGGGCACACCCCTGGCCCACGAAGAGCCTTTGCTCCTCCACTCCTTTGGCTAAACTGGGGATTTGTGCTCGGGGTGCCTGGGATCCCCCAGAGGGACCACAGAGGGGAACAAGGCCCTCACCTTGCTCCAGGTGCCTATGACTGTGTGACCGTGCTGCTCAGGGAGGCTCTAAGGGACCGCCACAAAGTTTAGGGGCTCCAGGCTCTCACAGCACTGTGTAAAGCTCAGAAAGAGCAAATCTGCAGCTTTCAGCACCTGCTGGCTTTTAAGAGCCCAGCTCCTCGTGCTCTGCCGCAGGCAGGAGGTCACCCCACTGCTCGTGCCATGGGTCACAAGTTCAACTCTCAAAGCTCAACCTTGCCTTCAGCTGAGGCCCCAGAGTAAATCAATGGCAGGTGACTTCATCATATGCAGACAATGCTGAACACACTCACAAGACTCCTGGAACATTTACCACTAACATAAGGCTTTGCATGGACTGCAGGCTTTACAATTATGAATTCATTAACATTAATTCATTAGTCATCATGCTGTCTGAGCAGCACAGTCCTACCCTGCTTCTTTGTGAAAGAAATCAAAGGGCCAAAGGGTTAAATGAATTGCCAAAGGTCAAAGAGAAAAATCAATGGAAAAACTGGAATTAGAACCTAAAGATACCAAATTCCTTGCTTTGTGTTTGTTTCACTTCACCTCACCCAATCACAGGCAACAAATAAAATAAGCAAGGTCCCACAAGACTCCTCACAACCAGAAGAGCATTTTTTCAGCTGCAAGGTCTCTACCGAGCCCAGCTAGAATCTACAAGGCTTCATTGTGTTTTCAAATACAATGCACACTGCAGTAAATAGGTTATTTTACAACCCTGGCCCAGTTTTCAAAGTGGCCTCAATCAGTGCTGTGCAAAACATTCATGTCCAACCACAAAATTACAATCAGCCTTTGTTTGAATCCAGCCCGTGTCCCTGGCCAGCAGTGGTTAGTCCCATCTCACAGGGTCTGTGAACTGTTAGTCAAAGGTTTTTGCAACATTTTTGCCCTGCCTGGATTTCTCTGAATATTTATAGGCTGCTGTTCTCCGGTGACTTTCATATTCAAACCGTGCTGGCGGGCAGGGGTGGGAAGGGGATGTAAATAACCCAGGGAGTCACATGTTTTCCACTCGCCCCACTTGTTTTGCTTCCAGTAAGAGACACGTGTTGCAAGAAAACAACTGCAAGGCTTTGACTGTGAGACATTTAAATTAGTGTCACAGTATTTCTACACACTTGAATGTTTTCAAACATCCAGCTATTGTGAAATCAGAGTCAACTGTTTGGGTATTCAAGCAGGCTCATGGAACTAAAATTTGTAGTCTTGCTCATCAGTTTAGGAGTGAGGATGGGACACATCTCTTCAAAAACTCTTGAAAAGACTGTGAGGTATCAACAGAAGGAATTAGCTTGAAAAATCCGTGCCATGATTTATCCTGCAACCAAAGCATTCCAAGGCAGGATCCACAAAGTTTAGTCACCGCTGTGGAAATTCATACAGTGGTGATGAGATCAATGGAGCACATTGAGCACATGGTGGTTACTGTCACTGCTCCTTACGTAATTCCAAACACCAGGAAGAAACCAGGAAAGCATGTGGATGTGCAAACAGCTCTGTCTGCTGAGTATAAAATATAAACAAGCCCTTGTACTGTATGGATCTCCTGCTTCCCTGCCCCTCTGAAGCGCGGCAGGCTTTGGGCACCAAGGGAGGGTTTCTCCATCTCTTACAGGGTTCCTTTAGTTCTGAGGCACAATAGGGATGTGTCTCAGCCCTGAGGAAGCCCAGCTCCCCAGAGATGCAGGTTTGCCATCCTCAGTCCATGAATCCTCACCTACAGGTCTGTACATCCAGCCTTGGCTGTGACATGATTTCCATCTTAAAACACAAACACAAACCCAATTCTGTACAGGAGGGAAACCAGCTGATGGCACAATCTAGAGCTGTTTTTGGAAATCAGGCCCTTGTGGGCTCTGTCTGTTCAAAACATTGCCAACAGGGGCTAAACAAAGGAAATATCATCCTTTCTTGTGCCGATGACAAAATATTCCTCATTCCAAAAAAGCTGATGAAACAGAAGTCTGTCCATATGGATGACAACTCATCTTAACTGGAGATGTCTGCAAACCTCAAGTGGAAGCTGCCGAAACCATAAAAGTTAACTGTTGAACAGACACCGCTAAGAAGCAAAATAGAAGAGAGAATGACAGCCCATGGGCATCTGATAGAAACTACCTCCAGTGTCAGTGCACAAAAGCCGAACCACACTAGAAACAGAAAAGCCTGAAGTTGACTCAAGCCCTTTGTAAAATACCCAAATCTCAGAGGACTGCATGGAGAGAGGTTTCTTCTGAATGTAGCTTTATTCCAAGATATTTCCAGTAATTCTTGTCTCCCACCAGGACAAAAGTACCAGGAGAATTGTCTGGTTTGCAGTATTTTTGTTCTTTTACATAAATCTGTTCCAAAATCTAAAGTGTACAGGGTTATAAGAGGACAAAACATAAGGAAAGAGTATGAAAGAGACAACGGAAATGATTTTGTTTTGATTATTTTCTTTCCCAAAAGTTTTGTTACTTTAGGTGTAACTTGTGCAGAGGGGAGATGGATTTCCAAAGCTGACAATTGCGTACTCATACTGCTCATAAAGCAGCTGGATAATTGCATTAGAGGTTCACAGAAATGTTCTATTAATGAAGACTATATTTTGTTTTCCCCTGGCAATTTCAAACAGACTGTTTGTCCTTACAGCTTTTCAGTTTTGACTGAAAAGAGAAATCTTTTTGTTTTGTAGCTATGATGAAAAGATAACTTTTTTTTTTCCCTGTTGATAAGATCACTTCTTTAGTAAAAAATTAATTTTTTACAAAAACTCAAAGAAGACCAAAAGTCTTTTATTGTTCCTTGCTCTTTGCTAATTCACTTTTAAGTGTATAGGAGAGGGAAGGATCTTTCCAGTTGTTGTCTTGTTCTGTCCATCCTTCCTGCATGGGAACATAAGAGGATTTCACATTCATTAAAATTGCAACACAGCCTGGCTGAAACATGAGTTGGGCTGCATATAGAATAAACCACAGTTATATTACAATGACCTTTCCTGATTATCTTGTACTCTGTCACGAGTTAAATGAGGTCATTACTGATGTTACTGGCATTCCTCTTCCTTGGCCCATGACTTCAAAGACTAATGGGCCCCTTTTGTCACTGAATTCTTGTCAAAATGTTGAGTCCAATCAGACCCATAATAACTGCACACAGGGTAACATTCACAGATGAAAAGAACATGCAGACACATGCCTTATACATAATTAATCCTTCCAATGAACTTCATGAATTTCAGAATTACACAAAATGGAACAAATCCAACACAGAGTCTCCTGTGGGCATATGAGGTCACATATCCTGCCAGGAGGGTGAAAAAGCCTTATTCTAACACGGATACCCAGCAATGACTCACACAACTTCATTAACTGATTTATTTTCTCTTCCTGCTGTCATGTCTGTGGCTGTACCTGAGGGCTGACAGTGTTAATCAACACACCTGTCTATCACACCTGAAAATGAGCACCCAAAATTATCACTGGAGCCAAAAGAGGTCCCAGCCTTGCTATCAGCCCTGCTATCATCGAGGCAGCAAATTCTGTATCTGTCCAGTTCCAGTTACTCACACAACCAAGAAACCAGATTTCTGCCCAGAAAGTTTTCCTCCCTGCAAACAACCATACTGGGGGTGGGGAGGAGGGCAGGACTCATTCTTGGAAGCCTGTAAAAGCAGTGGTTGACAATTTTCTTTCTAATGAAAAGTTTGCCTAATTCGGTGCTGGCAACGCTGCGCACATGTGGCAGCCACATCAAAAGGATGGGCACTGGCACCGAGAGCAGCGCGGCCTGCGGTGGTTTTTGGGCTGCTCCACGCCAACTGCACGCTCAAACCCCACTCTCACACTTGGGGCTGTCATCCAAACACACACCAGCCCTGCATTAACCAGCAGCTTTGTTGTATTTGTTCAAAATCAACAATGTGGACGTCGCCTTCTAATAACAACATCAGTATTTCCTCCTCCCTCTTAATTCCACATCTGTGTCTCCATGTGCTGTTTCTGATAGGCATCAAAACATGCCAAGCATATCAAAAGGAATATTTTAGTTTGGCCTTAACCCAATTTTATGGAGATTGTTTGAAAAAAAATGGATATTGTTTTCTTTCTTTATAAGTAGATTAATTTGTTCTAGAAATCTCAATATTTTCAATTTAGGAAGCCGCCATTCTCCTTGCAGCCAGTCGTAAAGTCAACACACATCTACAAGCGTGAGGAAAAATCAAATCACAGAATAGAAGAAAAACAAAGTGGGAAACAGTCACAAAATCAGCTCCACACACGTGAGGATTTTAGAAGCTGAGTTCTTCTAAGCAAAATAAAAGAAATTGGTTTTTGAGACAGATTATCATAGAAAAGGAAGACTCAAAAGGTCAGCAAGTTCTTCCCCTTGCACAACAGTTGGATAAATATTTCACGACTGCTCCTGATTGATTTCAATCTAATTTGTTGCTAAAAATGTACAGTAAAGAAAATTTGAGGCCTCCTTGGCTTCAAAAAGATCTTTCAGATGCTTCACAACTTTCATCATTTAATTTTCCTGGTACCTTACACAAATCAACTTGCAACTTTGCAATAATTGAATCAATTGCTTTTTTGCTTATTCCCTCTGACATGGAGAAAAATATCAACGTTCTTTTCGTAAGAACTTCTTACCTAGAGCAAAAGTAACCAGCTCCCATGCTCCATCACAGCTAGACCCAGTACAATCTCAGTTCTAAAGATTCCTTCTATTTATCAGAAAGTTTAGAATTCCAGCGTCATGCTATGACATTTGCAATACTAAATTCTTCCCATCCTCACTCTTTGCAAATCTCATACATCCTCTTTAAAACACACAACCCCAGATACCAATACCCAAAAAGAAGTGTTGACCATATGTGAGCCAAGTTCAGTCAGCTACAAAGCTGCTCGTTTGAGAAATGCTCCACACCTTTTTTAATCATTAATTAAATGTCTGTCCCCATCCCCTGCCACCAACCACGTACCCATCTTCTGGCCACTTAACCTTGACCAGATTTCCCTCCCTCACCTACAACAAAACCTGGTGAAAACCCCACTAAAACTGGACCTATTACATCTATTTTTTTCCTCCTAACCTACTGAGCTGGTTTTCTAAGAAAGAAAGAAACTATGTTATAGCAAGATGCTTCTGTGTCTCATTTCATATTTCAGCATTAGAATGTTTAGGAAGCTGTAGGAAAATTTAGAACCACTCTTGAAGGAGAGGTGCTGGAAATTCAGCATGGGGAGTCTGAGGCAAAAGGATTCTGATGGAAAGATTTTTTTTTTCAGGGAGGGCAATGGTAGATAACTTTCTCCAAAACAAAATATAGCTTCCACTCCTAATAGAAATCATAGGAACTGGGTTTGGTACACAGAAACCAGCTAAAACTATATATTTTGCCCTCAACAATTAGAAGGACGGAACTATAATCTGGAGTAACCACACATACATTTGCCCTACAGCAATGGTATGTCAGTACAAGAGCCTGGAAAACAGTAGTTTATAGAAGTCTGCACTTAAATTTGAGGTTTTCAGTTTCTCAGTGGTTAGATCCAATTCAGACAAATAAATTCAGAAAACAAACATCAAAATACAGAAGATTGCAGCAGTAGAGAGGTTAATGCACTCCATAGTTATCGGATTTGTCACCATTACAAGAGAAAAACAAAAGTCTGCTGGTACTGCATTTTGAGAATAAGGTTTATAAAATTGACTGCAACTGACTATGACATTTCTGTAGGAAAAAGATGTTTTCAAAACAAAATCCACCCTCCGTGGAAAGGAGATAGAAGGTCATAATCCTCCCAGAGGAGCCATAAACAACCCGAGATAAGGGCAGGGAATTTGCTGAAAGTGTGCTCTCGTGCTCAGCCCAGCTCTCCTTGCTGTCCTCTCCTGCAGATGTAACCTTGAAGGACACTGTCATGTGCCGCTGACTCATGGCAATGCTTATGAAAAATCAGCAGAGGGGTTTTTTCCTCTGCATCTTGCAATTCATCATTTGCTTTAATTCATACAGAAACTCCTGACCAGCTCCTGGGAACACAAAAGACCAAGCTCAGAGTGCTTTGGTCTATGCAATGGATGCCCACTCCTCACATCCTGAAGAATTTCCTGAATTTATAGGGAGGCAGCTGCACACTTTGGTGTGAGGTTATCGTTGTCCACGCGCACCTTCCAAATTATCTCAACCAAAACCCTCACCCTGGTGGTACACATAAACTCCACTCTAGCAATGGGTCTGACATTTCAAAATGGGCAGACTGTCCTAAAGCTGGGGTAGCAACAGAGACAAACAAATCACTGCAAATCACAATTCTGGAGTGAGTGAAACCAGACATGTGACAATCATCAGATAATCCCTCAAAACACTGTCCTCAACCAAACCATCTCCTCCTGTCTGTGATGACTGGGAGCCCCCAGCAGCTACTAACAGGTTTCAGAGAAAAACTTTTCCACGCCATTCGGTATCCTAATGAAGCATTTCGCTTCAGCATTTCAAAAATGAAGTGTCTGTCTCCGCAGAGATAAATATTGTTATTGAGGTTCTATCAACAGGCTTTCTTCTGCTCCATCTCAGTCTCTTCCATTAAGGAATGTTAACCTCACATCTGGAAGGTCAGATCTAGTGACCAGGTGACAATTTATAGCTATGCTGACATGACCTAGAAAAAGAAAACATCGCTTAATTGAACATAAAAACTTTAGTTCGGTAGCTGTAATTTTTAAGAAAAAAATAAGAAACTTCTTTAAAAATATACATTACAGAGATTTAAAAAAACTGAAGCCAAGCCAAGACAAATGTCTAAATGTTTAAGTTCTATTTTAAAAGCAGCCTTTTAACACCAAAACCATCAGAGCATTTTTCTGAAGAGCCACACATAGGCCTTAGATCAGATGAACTCCAGGGACAGACTTTCCTTTCCACTGTCCCTCTTTTGATAATCTTTGAGGTTAAGCAAAGAAGAGGATTTCTGGGGTTTCCCCAGAGACCCCAAACTGCATAATGGGGGATCTCAGGAGGCTTGTGTGCAAAGAAAACACCAAGATTCACCTTGAGTTTAATAGACATAAAAAGACTTTTAATGGAGCCGTAAACAAAACACGTCACCAAACACAGAGACCTCGAGCAGCAGTCCCGTGCCTGTTTTCCAGCCACAGATTCACATGAAAATCTCCGGAGCCTGCACAGGAGACAGTGGCTATTAGGCAACTATTTAGCTTTGTGCTGTGTTTATTTTGGGTGGAAAAGGTCATGTCATAGAAGCAGTGACAAAATTACAATCTGGGAGTTTTGTCAGTACAACTACTCTTACACCAGCGACTCTTGTTGGAGTAGCTGAACTGGCCAAAAATCACAAACCAGCCCATCTCTGCCCATCACGGCTCTGTTAGCAGATGTCAGTAGTGTAGCACAGGCTCTGTTTGCAGAACTCTAACCACAGGTTTTCAGTTACAAAACACAGCCCTGAAACAAACCTGCAATCAACTCAAAAGTCAAAAAATGTAGGATTAAAAAAAAATAAAGTCAAACCAAAAATTAAAGTAACTGACTTATTTCTTTTAATTTCCCTAATGGTACCAGATGAACTTTGGAAGTAGCCACATGGAAAAAAGGTAGGGAATGAAAGCTTCCCAGTTTAAATTGTCAACATCATAATACCTCTGGCAGGGATATAACATTTGCAGAGCCCAAGAATTGGAGGCCTTTCAGTTGGAAACTTCTGCATTTGAGACTAAATTCCTGTCCACTTGTATTTGAGAAAAATCTGCGTGCCTATTTATTTACTTTAGAGAAGGGCTTGGTTTTATCTTTCAGGCCAATTGCCAGTGCTCCTCATTAAGTTCTGCCTCTAAAAGTTTCTCCTGCAATTACAGTTAAATCAAACCCTCTTCCCTCCCTGTCTTAGTGTTGAAAGCAAAACTCAGCTAAACTGCTTCAATGCTCCTCTGTGATAGAAGAAAAGGATGCAATATTTATCTCTGAACAATGACTTCTGCTATTCACATTTTCTCAGGTTGCCATGAAGTCTGAGACTGGACACAGTGGTGACAGAAAAAAAACAGAGGCTTACTGGAATACAGAATGAAAGTTTTCCTAACACAGAGAGGAGGAGAGATGCCCAGCACTCATGTAGATACATGGAACAAAGACATGCTTTATTTATCATAACTCTACAAACAAGGTTATGAAATAGCACAGCTGGATTTAGTAATTTTTATACCTCATCCACTGTTTTGAAAACTAAAGTGACACCTTTTCATTGGATCAAAGGGATGAAAAAGCCTTGAACATTATCGTCCTGTGCACAGTGTTCTGTATAAGCATTTCAGGAGGACTTTCCTCCCAGAAAGTAGAACAGACTTTTTAAGTCTATTCTCTCGAAAGCAAGAAGGGGCTCTCAAACCCAGCCAACTTCTCTGTGTTACAAGGTCCTATTACAGTACAGCTTTCACCTTCCTTAGATTCTGCAGAGGTCAGAAAGAAAAAAAAGAAAAAAATAAAAAAAAAACCCAACTAATTAATTTATTTGTGAATTCAGCTTTTTTAAACCTCTTTTCTGGAAGAGTAGGGCACTGAGAAGGTATGGAAGAGGAAACTCAAGAAGTTCCACCTCAAGTAGTTCCCTCTATAAACTCGTTTTATCAGTGCTCAGCACTGGTTTCCTCACACCTCTTCCTGTCCTTGAGCTCCAGGGTGTAAGAGAAACCAAGCCAATAGCAGACAGGCTTGGGGCTCTGGGTAGAATTTAGGCCAGCTCAGAACAGCCCCATGACTCCTTATCAAGACTTCAGGTGCTCTCACAAGACAGAGGAAGCAAAATCTCACGTGAAAAAATCCCTTTTCTTTACAAGTAGGGAGTTTCCCAGTTCACTGCTGAACAGCAACAGAGCAATCCAGTAACCTCATTTACACCAGCAGTCAGAGCCTTCAGCCCAAACTGAGACCAGAGGACTTAAAACAAAGTAGCCGTGGTCTGTTTAAGGTAACAGCCATGAATGTTCATTATGCTAAATACCACCAGAGTGAAGAACTCTCAGTAGAGAGACACAGGCAAATCTAGGACCTGAAAAGTCTTCTGCTGGTGGCTTTTTACTTCACTGACTGTAAAAGGAGAACAAGGATAATTAGACATCTAATTCAGGTGAATTATTTAGAGCATAAAGGTGTGGTTGTGCAAGAGCTAAAACTCTCCTCCCTCCCCATGACTTTTTTATCACCCTTCCCACGTTCTTGAGTGAATTTGCAGTGAACCAATGTGGGGAGCAATACCAAAAGAAAATTAATCACACTAAACAAAGCTATGGTTTGCTGCCAGCTGAGCTCCCAAAGCAGCTCCCCAAGCCTGACCCGCTGCAAGGGGGGAGAGTGCCCAGAGCTGGGAGTGCATCAGTGTCTGTGTAAGGATGGGGCAGTGGGACAGCGAGACTGATCAGGACTGGCTTAAACTGCTCTGGAGACAAAACTCGAGGCAGATGGAATAAATCCAGGCAATTTGTTTCTTCCAGAGGTTATCTCAGTACCACACTAAGCTTACAAAGTAAGCTGAAAGTCCTACAGATACACACATAGAGAGTGCATATAAACCTCGTGTGGTTTTTATTGCAGTTTGGTACAAGAGGTTTTCCACCTTCATGTGTGCACCACAACAGGCATCCATCCATGTGTGTAACATCACTGGGTTACACACACACCCTGTCTGCCAAAGAACTTTTGGGTTGCTGAAAGAGTTTAGGTCAAGTACATTCCACACTTCAGGTTTTAGTAAAAGCAAAACAAATTCTTGTTTCCTACAAAAAAAAGTTGTCTGTTGTAAGGGCTACAGCCAAAAGAAATGTGTTCCTGTTTTTTGAATAACAATGTGGTTGAAGCAGGAGTTCTTTAAAAATATTATTTTTCTAGCATTTGAATCATTAGATCCAGATAGGAAGTCTAAGACTGAAAGGTTATGGACAAATGGTTAATGAAATGGAAATGAAACTGACGTCTCATTGCAAAACTAAATAAACAAGTAAGTAAAGTAGATATTAAAGGATAGGGAAAAAAAAACCAACAACCTATGAGGGGAAGAATATTGAAAGTATGAAAAGGTTAAACAAGTATGGATAACTTCAATCATTTACTGCAGGAAAAAAATAAACTAAACAAGAACTTTTCAAAGATGAAATAGGCAAAGAAAACCATTAGAAACTATAAAAATAAAATTAAATCAGTGGAAAGCAATGGAAAGTTGCTGGGAGCAGTTCAGATTACCTACAGGTAGAAACATGCTGAGAAGTTCACCTGTCCCTCCTAAAGGCACTGAGAGGGCAAATCTCTCTGTGCTTATAAAAATGTTGCTTATGAAACTTCAGTCCGGTATTTAAATGCCAGCCCTAATTATTATTTCTGTAAAGTTCCCATTAAACATCCTTACTCCCAGCTCAGTGCACGACACCTGCACCTTTGACATGAGCACCTCCTGTGCCATTCATTCCAGCACATCAAAGCCAAATCCAACCCAGTGTGAGGAGCAACCTGAAACCCAGACAGGTGAAGCAGCTGGGGAGACGCAGTTTGCAGGGGCAAGTCAGGAACAGCTGCCAGGTCAAATAGTGTTTCAGCCAGGGCCTCTGCTGGGACAACAGGCACGGGCAGAAGCCAAAGGGTTGCTGAAATCAGATCTAGTCAACTTGAGCTTTTGCACAATTGCTTGGCTCGTGTCTATCTGAAGGATGATATCCGGGAACTCCATCTCTGGAGTGCTCTCAGATGGAGAGCATCCTCACTCCAGCAGCCCGAACAGGAAGATGTTGATATCTCTTATCTCCCATTCATCTGGATTTTTAACACACACAAGCCCAGTCTGGTTGCCAGGAAGGAGAAGAAAAGGTCAACAAACTCCTTTGCTGCAAGTTAGTTTGTCGAACTCCATTCTGGGCAGCATGACTTCACATGTTAATGCGAGTGTTTGCCTCTGTGTCAATAGCCCCTATTGTGTGCATTTGTAACACAAGATTTGTGGTAAAGCTTGCAACATTTTTCAGGCATAATAAGCGTTTATTCACCATCCCAGGTCTATAAGCAGAGGCCTGACAAGTAATTATTGACACATTGTGCAGAAATAAAAGCGGTGGGCGAGCTGCTGTTGCGAATGGCAGCGTGGGTAGGGGGAAGGAGGGGCCGTGTCAAAGGAGTGACAGCCTTGGTGCCCAACATTGTCAAAGCCGACAGTGACTTGCACTGTTCTGGGTGCCTGACTGTATTTGTGCTCCCTGTCACTGGGGTGTGACATGCCAAAACACGAGGAGCGCTCCTTTTCTCATGCTAATGCTTTGTGATGACAGCTTTGTGATCCCCCGGCAGCGTTCACGCTCAACAAGTCAAGGTGTGACAGGCAGCGGAGCCGTTTGTCAGCGGGGCTGTCCTGCCCTCATCACACAACCCGCTCCTCCTGGACTGGAAGGGACCTAATGCCTCAGAGAACGCTCACACCCTGCCACCCTTCCTGGGGGTTCCACCTGTGCCTGGACCTGAGCGTCGTGTTCCAGGTCAGCTGGCACCCCAAATGACCCCACAGTGCCCATCACAGAGCCTTGTGCCACCACTGGATGAGGAGGGAATGAATTTCAAAACCTATTCCCAAGTTATTTTCCATGAGCAGGGGTTCAAATCTGCCTTGCTCTGTTGCACAGGGAACAACTTGTTAACTTCAAGCTAAGCCTAAGAAAGCTCTGCAGAGGTTTTATGGTGTTTTAGCACAACTAGTAAACTGTGCTCAGGATTAATTCAGCCTCTGGACTGCACAAGTATCACCAGACAGGATTAGAATGTATTAGCAAAGCAGTGTGAAGGAAGGTTGCACGACGCCTACGTATATTATACTTGGCTGTAAAACTGAAAGCCCCATTAGCACCGAGTTCATCCAAAACACCAAAGCCCTAAAACTGTATTTTATATGTGAAAGAAAGCTGGGCATGAAAGGGCAGAGTTCACGCTGCCTGGACTAAGAAACGTGTTGGTTTCTTGGGATTTGGAGTTTGCAAATGGCTTGAAGAAGTATATGAAGCTTATTCAAATGATCCAAAACTCAGTGATCAGCAAAGCTGGGCTAGGAAACTGGCCAGAACAGGCTTTTTTGCAAGATTTATGGTGCTTCCTGCTTCTTGTTCCCAAGCATAACCAGGAAGTGAACTGAGTAAAAATGGAAAATAATTTTTAGAAAAGTTATGAATCTCTTTTTCAAAGGTTAAAGAAGTTCAGTGCAAAAAAATTTTGTGTCAACTTTCAGACATTTGTTTTCTTACTTATCTAAATTCTACCCAGCAGCTGATAGACTATTATTCTGAAATGTTAACAGTATTGATGAGAAAGAAAAAGAACAAGTTAACTGTGATCCAAAATCAAAGCCATGATATCAGAAAGCACAGCTTACTTATTGTAATTATTTCCTCTCCCTAGTGACACCACTGGGAATCAGGGATCCCATTACATCAGGCATCCTGAACACAAACTGACAATCTGCTCCAAACAGCTTGACCCAAGATTCCAGCACACTGAGCACGGAGTGGTTAAAGGGGCAAATGGAGGGTGGAGAGGAAGACTTGAATGAAAATTATTTTATTATTTGGAATTCTAGCATCAGAGAGGTTGGGATTTTCAAAGCTGTCTGTGACATCTGGAGACCATTGCTCTGCACGGAGGTACCACCGTGCCATGAATTCTCAGAGCTGAGCTATAATGGTTTTCCTGCTCTCCCACCCTACAAGTCAGAGGCAGCTGAACTTGGATCTGCTGAGCAGCTGAGGCAGGGAGGGAAATGCAGTGGTCGTGCACAGCGGGAGGGACGATGCTCAAAGGGCTCTGCTGGAAGGGACTCGCCCAGCTGCAGAGCAGAGCTGAGCCCAGCCTGCCAGAGCCCAGCAGCCATTCCTGCCGAGGGGCTGAACCCAGCACTCTGCACCCCGCAGCCACGGGAAACTCAGGTGTCCACGCCGACAAAAATCCTGAAGAGCCGCAGTAAGAGCTCCCAAAATATGGGGCTTGGTGTGAACTGCAAGGAAAAGCCCCCACACTGCAGTGTGCACGTAAGATTATTTTGGCAGAGGCTGTCCAACAGAACCTGCAGTTTTGCATTCCTTGCTTTGCCCAATATCTCAAGGTTTCTGTACATCTTGGGCTGTGTTCCAGATTCATGGGACATGTCTGTCCTCCCTGAGCAGGGTAGTTGTGTTTCAAAGTGGATTTAGCTGCTGGTCTAAGAGTTAACAAAGACTGAAAACTTCCATGTTTTCTATCAGATGATTCTTTAGCTCTTTAGCTAGAGCTCTTTAGCTCTCTAAACTTTGATTTAGTCTGAGGCTGGTTTCAACTGATTTGCACAGCAAGAGCTCCACAAAGCTTCTTTCAGTCAGATCCACAGTCTGAGCAGTTCAAACAAAGCAGGAAACTTCTGAGATCAGTGTAGGCTAGAAACGAGCACTCCATGTGTGAGGAAACCCAGGCCATTTTCTACACCTGAGAGCTGACCTGCATTTTCATCTGCTCTGTCAGTCCTCACTCTTGACTAGAATTACTCAGTGGTCTTTCCCTGTTTTCACTAAAGATTTTACCATTCTTTTGACTTATGAAACCCTCTATTTTCCAACAACAGGCTCCAACAATCCTCTCTTTTCCAACAATTGGGATCTGTGCAAATAACTTGCAGTGAACTATCAGCCTGCCATTTCCACTCCAGTACTTCCATACACTGAGAAATTTATCTGAGAGCTCTAAAGGGTCTGCAGTGCTATCTGTACTTTTCATTTTGCTGACATCTCTAATTACTCTCTACTTTCAGGTTTATCTTTCTTTTCATGGAGCCTGGGCTCCACAAACAGAATCAAAACTGCCAAGTACCCTTTCCCTCTCTCATCTCTGTATTTCTATGTTCTCTGCCCTCCTTACCCTGAATTTCTTAGATAACTCATCTCAAATGCTAGAAATTTCAAATGAGCCAAGGTACAAATTCCTGGCACTTTTAGATTTTCTTGGAGAGGAAATGTGAGTAATGAAGAGAAAGTGTAAAGGTGTAAAACCCAGCAGGAATAATATCCAGTTGAGCTCACCTGGCCAGGACCCATCAGAAATACAAGATTCTGCAAGTCTCCAGCAGCTCATCAACATGCTGGTAAAAATCTGCTTTCAGCTCTTCTGAACTGCTCTGGTAAATTGCCCTGTTATTAGATATTCATTGTACCTTTCCAATGAGACCCAACTTTGCAGTTAAACCTGCCTCAACCCTGTCTGGAGGGAAGCAGGAAGAGAGGGATGTGTTGGTGTGGGGCAATGCCATCCTGGGAGAGCTCAGTCTGGTTTCAAGGGCTCCAGCACAGCCTGAGGCTGCAGTTGCTCAGTGTGGGATTAGCCAGAAGCCCCTATTTTCTGTTAAGAGACAGAAGATATTTGCCACATAAATTGTGGTTTCATCAACAAACAAAACCCTTTGATTTAGCTAGATCTATTTTTGTTTAATTAATGCAAAGGTTCCAGGACAAGAGGGTATTTTACTGTAAGTGCTACTTTTGGCAAGGCTCGCATTGCCACTAAAACAGGCTGGGAATGGGATGACAGGCTTCTGCACTCACGCTGCCACAGTCACATCTCACCGAGCTGCCTTGGGGCCAGCAGGAGATCCAGAATTGCCAATTCTAATCAAAGCCATTATGGCCCAAAGGCAGCTCACCCTTCCCATCCACAGGAGAGGCGCTGCCCAGCAAAGGAACATCCAGCACGAGGTGCCAAACACAAAGTCTGCCACTGCCTTTTAGTGTGAAACCATCTGGAACATCTCCACTGCTTCCCCATATTGACAACCTGGCAAACTGCAGGGCAGGAAGCTCCCTCTCCAGTCGACAGAGATTTGCGTGGAATTTTGACAGCTGTGTCCCTGCACTGCCTGGTGACATCAGGAGGGCTGAGGTGGCACCAGGTGGGCAGCCTGGCAGTGGTGGGTGATGGACGACCAGCCCTGCTGGGCTCTGCAGCACTGAGAGGGGACAAGGTGACCCGGCGGGGTGCAACTTGCAGGGCCAGGAAACCTGGGGAACATTCAACTTCAACAACTGAAGTTTGGCTTTTGGTGGCTTAACTGACCAAATGCCAGGCTCGGTGAATGTTCACAAATGTGTCTGCAGTCTGCCTAGGCTTAGACATCAGCTTAAACCACGCAAATGTTATTTAAATCCCTGTGCTTACCAACAGAATTATGTTTAGTAAGCATTAGCATGAGTCTGAAGTTTAACACTCCCTTAAATTATTCACCTCCTCTGGATTTTGTTGGTGCCAAAAGTCACCATCTCCATCAATATGGTACACTCCATAAAACTATACCTGAAAAAAATACATCTTTCCCCCTAAAATTATGGCATCCACAGGCCAGAGGGAAGTGCAAGAGGGGATGCAGAAGGCAAAAACATTTGCAAAGCCACACAGTGGGAGGACAAACCAGAACAACACCCAGGTCCTCTAAATTTGAGGTCACAAACCTGTGCAGTCATGGGCACCAAATACAAAGCATGAAGGTATGCATACTATGGGAAAAAAAAAGGTTAAATTCAAATGAAACTTGCATAAAATTGGATAATTATTGACATATTGAAATAATTTCAAAATCAATCTCAAGAAAATTTAATGGCTGGTTTAAGCTGAATGAAATCCAAACAAATTGTGATTCAGCACACATTTAAAGCATGCTTTTGACTTCATCTCTGCCCAGTAAGGATGCTAAATGCTTTTGTTAAGACATTTGAGTGTTTTGGGTCCTAGCTTACTTCTTACATTTAGTGATATAATATTTTAAAAAAACAAACAACAACAACAAAAAATAACTTAATTTGAGTGTATCTGGTTCCAAACTTGTTTTTGACTATGCACATATTTGCCACTAACTTTTTGATACTTTTTGAAATTTTCAGGAAGGCCACGTCACTCTATATATTTTATAGTTCATATTTCACAATTGAGAATGACAGGGTCACCAGGAAAACAGCTATCTTCAACTTACTAAAACTCTGGCTTGGAAACATTCTGATCAGACAGGTCCTGTCAGAGCTCTTTGCTTTGGTTATGAGCTGTCCCAGTGGTGTTGCATTGCTTGAGACACTGGGAGCCCCCTGATTTCCAGGGCAGAACCATTTGAGCCTCCAGCCAGACCCTCAGTGAGCCCAACAGCCCAGAGCCAGCACAGCCTGGTGGCCTTGCCACTCCTGAGGGCCTGCAGAACCACTCAGGCACGAAATCTACCGCTCCTAAGCCTTCCCTCAGTGCAGGAGAGGATCAGGATTTCAGCAATCATGAAATGCATAAGTAGAAACAAATATTTGAGCACAAGAGGAGGAAGATCGAGGGTCCAACCACAAATATCTGGTGAAGAAAGTGATATTCCAGTTTCTTTACTAACTCATTGATTTCTCAAGTAAATAAATCCATTCTGTCAGTCCTATAAGCACTTTTTGTGGCCCTACACAGTTGCCAGGTCTCATTTCCCTGTTCCTTTTAGTAACACCATACCACAATTTAACAGTGATCAGAAGAGGCCTTGCAGAGAGCAGCCTTCTCTCAGGGTAACTTTTAGAGGATATAAACTTGCAAAGATCAGTTTTATCAACACTGAATGGAATACAGCTCCAGTTAGGAGCCCTCCAAGCCCTGCTGATCTATTCTATTTTTCCAGAAAGCAAACAACTTTGAAGTGTTCTCTTCATCTGTCACAGTCATCTGGCTCCCATTTACATGCAAATATAATAAAGTGATATTTGCAGTTAAAGACAAGATTCCTCTAACCTAGTTGTCACAGAATTGGTTTCCTCTTAGCAACCTTTTTTACCCTTTAAATGAAATTATTCTAAAAATATTTTAGCATGCTAGAGACCCTTGATGAATAGGCCAGTCCAGTCCAGTGAGTCTTGGAAAGGAAAAGGATACCAGACAAACTCCTCGGGTTAATGCAACATCGACAGATGAATGGCTGGTCTCTCTTTAGGCTGATCCAGCTTCCATCAAGTTCAAAATAAGGGAAGGCAAACCAAGGACATCCTTCCCCCCTCAGGATTATATATTTCCTTTATTCAGCACAGTTCTCCTCTCGTGCCTCTATGGAAATATATATTAAATAGCCTAAGTTTCTCAAGCATAATAATTCACTTGTAAACTTCTAGGAAATTCCATTAGCACAAGCCCT
Source organism: Bombycilla garrulus (assembly GCA_013400315.1). NCBI lineage: Eukaryota > Metazoa > Chordata > Aves > Passeriformes > Bombycillidae > Bombycilla > Bombycilla garrulus. The sequence continues at coordinate 545,051 of VXBU01002246.1, forward strand.
CCTTTAATTTAGCCTCACAACATCTGGTGAACACAACAACATTGCCACTAGCAAAAAAAAAAAAAAAAAAAAAAAAAAAAAAAAAAAAAAAAAAAAAAACAAAAACCTATCAAGTTCAACTTCTAGCAGGATTTTGGGAAGATGGGGAGACATCATGAGAGAGAAGAACACTGATCAGCATACACCAAAAGTTGCAAATAATCCCAGGAATTCCAATATGGCTAAAACTATAACTGTTAGTGTCTAATTTATGACAGCTGATATAATTGGTAGCATGAGGAAGCAGCCACAGTGGTCAAAAGGAGCAAAAAGGCTTCACTTTTGTTAAAGTTTTCCTTCCATTGACAAACTCCTTGCGTTCAGTGAGGCATCATTTGGATTCCAAGTCTTGTTGATGGCAGATTGAAAAGTTTGAAAAGTGATTTTCTTCACATCCTTATGCTCCTGAAAATGCTCACACAAAGAAAATACTCATGGTGGGACTGGATCAATTTCCATCCCCAATTTCCACCCCACCTTGGAAACTCTACCTCTGCCCCACTCCTGTCCTGCTCTTAACTGACAACCCCTGTGTCAAATGCTTTTTATCTGCAAGAATAATTCATTCATTAATTTTAATTTAACCCACACCACTCTGAGGAATTCTGTAGTAACAGCGCAATTCAAGCTTACATCTTATCCAACCTTCCAGCTGCAGAAGAGAAAGCAGCTGGGTGTACCACACAATTTCTTTAAAAATCACACCAAAATGATACAGAAATATGAATTAATATTTTTCTGCTTATCTATTCCTTCAGTGGTTGTTCAGTCTTCCTGGCTAAGACAGTTCCATATACATTTAAAATATCAATCTAATCTGCCCAAAGAGCTATTGATTTATCAGCTCCATCTCGGTGTCGCTATTGAACGTCTTCAGAAATCTGCCAAATATGTCTATCCTTTCCACTGCTTCTATCAGTCCTCCAAGCCTCAATGTCAGCTCATCTATTGATCCAAAAGCAGTTCTGCTCTTCCAGTCTACTGCTCTCTCTCCTCTCTTCATATTGCAGATGTGCTTATAATTGGTGCATAAAATTTAAGGGTAATACTTGTGCTCCTTCCCCAGAAACATTCAGCTCATCAGTGCAGTTCCTCTGAAATAAAACTTATAAATGGAAACAAAATGGAGAAGGGATGAACAGGGAAAATATTTTTTTTAAATACATAAAATAAAGAAGGAGAAAGTGTATCTATCTCTGGGGAGTATTTCTGTTATAATTTCAAGGAGTGTTTAGCTGGAGATTCTGGTCCTGCAAGTCAAAAGAAGTTCAGAACTTCCTTCAGCCTTCCTTGCACAATTCCAGTTCTGCGTGCTAGAGCCAACCCCATCCTTTGTCTATCAGCCTGACCTTTCAGTAGAAATCTCCTGAGTCATAATCATGTTTCTGTCCACACTCTACATCTACAGATCAATTCAATTCTGAAAAGACACTTCTGCCACAATTCAGGCAAAATGTGCAGAAAATCCACCCAGTGATGACTTGAGGAGCAGTCATACGTTCATCCAGAGATTGGCTGCCATTTGTGACTGCAATTAATCTTTAATTAATGATTATTCCCTGCTTGCCCATGTGTTCCAGTCACCCATTGCTTCCCTGACAAACTCCTGCAGGAGCACAGGGCAGAGAGAGGAGCTGTCACTTGTTCCATCTGTGCTGCTTTGTGGAGTCAGTGACATCTTGCAGACTCGACACAGCAGCACAACCCAGCAAGCCCCGGCAGAAAGGAGCAGCTCCCCCTCCCAGGATGTTTTCATACATTATCCTGCTGATAACAGACAAGGCACTCGAGGAACCAGCTGACAGGCAAACAAACTCAGCTTAACCTCTCTTTCCAAATTCCATTTTAACGTTCAATTCTTGGCTTCGTCAAGAGCCCGAAGTCTTTTGAAATTTGAATTTGGTTGACCAGATTTTTCATTAGTGGGATTTCCTATGAGCAAATGCCGTGTGAAAACATGCTTCACTCCAAGGAAAAATTTCACAAGCCTGTTAATTATTTGGCCTGCAAATACGCAGGGGGGCAACAACCCCTTGGGTCATCTCCCCAGCAGCCTGTTACTAGAAGAACATGTACTTTGGGGGAATGCTAAGTCAGGCAGGCAAAGCGTTGGTGTAATTGCTGTGTTTGTTCAGGAACAGCAAAGACTGTGCCCTGCCGTGTCTGCCTGGGGGAGTAAATAACCCAAGAAGTACCTGGAGCTGCTGGGATATTTTCTAAAGCAAAACAGTAATTTTAATTAAATTACAGAACAAACAGGTATAAAACTGAAAACTGAATCAACTGGTTTTTACTACAGTAAAATGTAAAGCACTCAGGAGAAAATTGTTGGTATTCAGTCTCATCCATGTACACTTAGAATTTCCTCAAAAACATACACCAAGGATACTGTATTCAGCCTGTGGTTTTTATTTTCTTTTTTTGAAATCAGTTAAGTTATACTGATGGAAATTTTAAAGAAGACTCAGGTGTATGAAGATTACTTTCTCCAACATAATCCTGTCACTAGGAATGCAGATTTGAATAATTCTTTAAAAAGCAACTTTGTACCTGTAGAGGATTTAGGACTTAAAACTGTAAGAGTATGCTTAAAGCAGTGTGGTTGTCTAATGTAGGAAAGGTTGTAAGCTGTATTTATAAGCTCTGCCCTCTGCAGAAATCCTGTGCTCCATATACACGGAACACTTTGCAGGATCGAGGTCTCCATCAAGTTTTTTATGCACATAAATAGAAAGTTCTTTGCTCAGAATCTTACAATTTGTGGCAGAACTGAAACCTGAAACGAGGTTTCCCAAGCCCAAAGTTTATCTTCGCTGCTATATTGTCTTTCCATTTTACTAACTAAACTTCTTCAAGTCACTTCACCTTTTTAGTTTTAGTATGGAAATTTCAAGAATGGAATACAGTTCCTTGGGATATAACACAAGAGAAGCAGCTGCCTCTGAAAAAAGGAAAGTGGGGTTTGCATGGGATAAACCTTTTGTTTATCTTTTTCTGGACTCTGGGACTTGGTAGGAACATGCCCCAAGTGAATTACCCTGTTATTGTAAGGTAATACAGCTAATGCTGCAAACCTGATTGGACATGAGTGCAATCAATAGAGATAAGCAGAAGCAGCAGCCAGATTTCTAGAATAAATGAATTCTTGCAAGCTACTTGCTCAGCTGCTCCATCAATGACAAAACTCCCATCGATTTCAGTGGGAAGTAGGATCAGGCCCTGATTTCTGACGCTGCTGATACTACAGGTCTGCTATATAGCAGGTGAGATGCAATTAATTAGAATTTAAACTGTACATATTTTTTAAAAAGAAACCTATTTCTTTGTCCCCAAACTTCCATGGTCCCCTGCCCTACAAATAATCGTCTCTATTATTAACCTTTCCCAAAACTGTAAAGCAACAGAGCAAAATGGCAATGCCAGCACTGCAGTTCAGACCTCACAGCCCTCATTAATAAACTTGATATGGGCATTGGAGTATTTCAGGAGTGTACTGAGTTACAGAATAAGCACTCTCCTTTAGGTGCAATTTTATGTTCCTGCTTCACACAAAAGTAATGTATTTATTCCAGGATCTTTGTCTTTGTGAAAGGGAAAAAGAGAAATTAAACTCCCAATTACTCAACTGGCTTAGTGTAAAGATCAATTCCCTCACCTTACAGGTCAAGCATCCTCGGAGCTGGAGAAATCCTGACTTGTGCCCTAAAACAGCTCCTCCCACACAAGCAGACACAGACAAGAGCTATGGGCTGAACAGCCACTTTACCTTTGTGGGCATAACTATGTAGAGGAATAAATGAGTGTAAACCTAAAACAAATAAAACTTCCCTTGCTTTCTAGCACTGCCATGAAAACAAGTCCAGTCTGGGAGTGCTTGCACATCGTGCTGTAAGTAGAGTGGCACAACTGTGTGAAAAAGAGTGCAAAAGAAGAGAGGTTGTTACTCTACCTGCCCAGCTGATGACTAACTGAATAAGAAGGGGTGGATGTAAAGCCACGTTATCTTCTCAAGAGAGAAAAGGAAACCCCAGAGAGAAAGCTCCAAGTCACACACAGTTCAGAGCTGAGCTGCAGAGCAACTCTTGAAAGCTCTCTCCTCCCACTTTTAACCTCCCTCTGGCTGATGAAAAAGCATCTCTGTGGCAGCTGTAGGAATCCACCCCCTGGAAGATCAAAGATAATGCAATTCTCAGCTGTCCAACATAACACAGCGACCAGAACCAACCTGGGGCTCACGTGGGGCTCCAGAGGAACCAGAGGAAGCAGCAGTGAACAGGGGAACAGAGCACGGCAGGACCACCAGGGTGTTGGAGAAATGGAGAAAGACACTCCTTAGTGACCAGTCTGGTGTGATTTTTCACTAAATTTCATTTAATGTTATTGCAACAAATGCTGCAATCCATTAAAAGCAAAACAAACAAACAACAAAACAAAACAACAAACTAAAACCCATGAAAAAACACCCAAAACAAAACAAAGTCCAAAACAAAACAACCCCTTAGGTCACATATTTCAAAACAGCTCTGCATCAGAAAAAATGTTACCAAGTCTTTGGAAAAATTCCCATCAAATTCCTTAGAAGTGGAATTTGGCTAAAGATGAGAATTTCTGAGAATCTTTTGACATTCATCAAAAGATTTCTAGAGATACCCAGCACTAGAACCTTAAATTTTGGTGCTTATTTTAAAGCCATTTGACATTTCCCTCATTCTTTTTATTGTTTTATTTTTTTTCTTTTAAAGCTGTAAGATCGAGCTAGGAAAAAAAGTCAACCGGAGGCAATGTGAATGTGGAGTAAATGGGGTACAAAAATAGAGGCCCATAACATACTTTGTACTACCCCTGGGGCACAAGAAGATGTGTCCAGCAGTGTTTGGATTAAAAATAACATTTTGAAGCAATATGAATAACCCAAACACATCAAAATGCAGTTACTTTAATTCACAGTTTTAATGGTTTTATTTATTTCAATTAAACCATGATGTCTCTAGTCCATTACCTAGTTAATAATGTGAATTAGAGAACGTCAGTTAACACTGGTGCTTGCAATTTCTCTAAAAGTGTCCAGGACCCATTTGTCAGGAAAGGGGTGCTGTTTGCATGGAGAGATTCGACCATGGTCTGGTGTGTGTTTGTCACATCATGGGGCAGTTTTGGATTCTTTTCTTCCCCCCCCAGAAAAGGACCAAGTCTAAAAGCAATTCCACTGTTTCAGAAAAAAATAATTCCTTAAGGATTAAGCACGATCAGGCGATACTCTTAAAAACACATCTGGTTTTTCCTACACAAACCAATATTCTGTTTAAGGCTTTGTTAAATGCTGTTCACAGCCTTTCCTCCAGCACACTCTGATTTTCTGCAATATGCTGGAAAGGTTTAGCTCCAGAACAGGTGGCTTCTTTCAGAGTTTGTAAATAGCCTTATCTACCCTCTCACCCTGGAAGGAAAACCATAAAATCCAATGGGATTGGAGTGAAAAGAAGAGTTGTGAGAGCTCAGGCTACCTGAAAAAGCTACCTCATGAAAATCACGGAGATGCAAGGACTTTCTACACTTGATTACTTGGCATTTTTTGAGGTTCTGGAACTCCAGTCTTGGTTGTATTAGAAAACAGGTATTTTGTTTTTAATTTATTTTTTTCCCTGAAAGACTGTTTTCGAGAAAAAAATTTACAGTAGAGATACATTTAAGTGTGTACAAACTGATTTTAATCTAATTTCTGCTGTGATGGACAAAAGTAGCACTCTTCACAAGGGACAATAGATGCAGGAAGGGCTCTACATAACAGAGTCCTGTGTACAGGAAAGGGAAAAGAATTGAGACAAGAGCTTGAAAACCTTATGACAATCTTTGCCAGGCTGAATTTGTGCATTTTGTGAATTAAGCTTATTTCTCCAGACACCCTCTTTACATGCTGTTTCCTCCTTTGTAATTATTATACCCTTAACACACAAACAGTTCCTTTGCTTTTACCTTTTTTCTTGAGCAGCCAAGAAACTGAAATGGGCTCAGAGGCTCCTGGTGGAAGCCACACATCTCTTCTGCTCGTTCATCTCTCCTGATGCTCCTCCTCTTTGAGCCTGTGAAGACATGGAGAAAATGGAGGAGGGACCAAAAAAAGAGAAGTTGTCATTTATCTCCACCTATTTGATCTTTGAAACATGAGAGCAACATTAAAAACTGATCTATAACCTAGAGATTACCAGGAATTACAGAGAGTGGGTGTGAGTTTTCTCTCTATCATCCACCCTACAGCCTTGGGAGAGTTCATGCTGTTTCTACCCCTTGTGTTCTGGTTCATGAAGTCTCCCCCCTGTGCTTTTTTCTCCACAGACTCTCATATTCACACACACTCATTTTGCCCTCTGAACCGAAGCAATGACCCATTCCTTGTGATTAAATTAGCGTAAGTAATAAGATATCATAGAGCTGATTGATTTCCCCAGCAATAGTTATTAACCAGCTCAATTCAGAGGAAAGCAGAGCCATTATTCTAAACATTGATTCCTGGACAGGACTGCAGGAGAGGAGCGTGCTCAGATATATGGAATGTGCATGCAAACAAATCTCAATCCAAACCCAGAAAAAGTGGAAGTTTCCAGTCCCAGACAGAAGCACAGAACCAGGTTCCCCTTAGAAAGCAAGATATATGTTGGGTGACAAAGGGGACTATCTGCAACACGTGATAAAGTTGCCACGATTATGAATTTGTTTCAAGGCATCAGAAACTGAAATTTCTTCCATCAAGGCAATAGCCATTGGGGATTTAGGATAACCAAACTGGGGGAGCTTCTACTGTTTCCTCATGCCTCTCTTTTCTAGGAACAAACACAGCTGGTGCAGCTGCACTTCTCCCAGAGCCTTGGTTGGTCCAAGCAAAGACTGAGAACACCAACTCGCTATTCATAGTCTTGCCCTCTCTTCTTCTGCAGCCACTCCTCCAGCACTGTTTGTGATCCAAACCCTCCTGGAGGTCTCTCCTCCTCCTCCTGCTTCATTTCTCAGCTGCTCTCTGCAGGATTTCATGCTGCACATCCCCACAGCACTGGGGCTGTGAGGACAATGAGGTGCAAATTCTCCATTATCCTAATGTGGCCATGTTGGCTGCGCAAGTCAAGAAGCCCAAATTGTTCTGTAGTATTCAATGTCCCAAAACAAAAGAGAACCAAAGAAGGAAGTTTCTGATTATGCATAGAGCACAGGTTTCCTGAGCCAGGATTTTGCTGTGTTCCACAAGCCTATGAAGATTTTTCTTCTGTGACACCATCCAGTAGTTTCTGAGCTCACATGAACTTTAAGGATCTGCGGCATGCTGTGGCAAAGAGTTGCGTAGCTTAAATCTAATTTTAACAACTTCTGTTTGTTTGACCTTTTTCAATGGTTTATCTCATCTGAAGCTCTCCTGGGCATTGTAAGGCAGCTGCAGCTTACTGTGAGGAGGGAAAAGGTAAGTATATCAAGTGACACAAAAATTACATGGCGTGGGTAACCTGAGGAAAGTAGACTGGTGTGAACTGCAGAAAAAAACCTTGGTAGAAGTCAGAGGAAGTTCGTGGAGCCAGTGAATGAAGCAGTCATACATTCAAGCTATTAGAAACACTAAGTATCAACAAATAGCCCCACAGTAGTTCAATTTACTGCCATCAGTTTCAGTTCTGGTCCAAATAGCTCTCCTCTCTCTTGGAATTCAAAATGAGACATATTACACTTTAAAGAATCTGTGCGAGTATACGTGTGCCTATGGGACTTTTTCAAGTCACTTATTTGTCTGAATGCCATTGATTTTTCTCCTAATTGTTATTCACTATGCTAATTTCCCTCACAAATCTCACATGCTATTGATCAAAAAGTAATAAACTCTCCAGCAAACAAAACAAGCATTATTGCAATGTTGGGAAAACATCATTTAATATCAATACCATATTTACAATTATCTTTAACCCAAATTTCACCCGCAATGCAATGCATAATCAAAATCAGAGAGCTACGGGCAAAAGAGCACTATCAAAGACTCCCACCTGAATATTTTCTAGTAGATTATAAGAAGAAAGGCTGAAACAGGACAATCTCAAACAGTTTAAGATATACAGCTAATGCTAGAAATAAATGCTGCTGAATGAAGTATATTCTCCCTAGTCCATCTCCCTTCTTGTTTTGGAGACAGTCACTATGAAGATCAAACTAAAGAAAAGGCAGCATCAGTATCTGTGCCAAAATTTCAACCGATGGAGAATCAGCATTTAAACTGTGGTTTCTGCATTTCATTTTATTTTTTTGATAAGGACACGCTGGACTCAATCCCGTTTCTAGCACATCTGCTGATTTTCCTACCCTTGAGTGGTAATGGTAGCAGCGACAAAGGTAGGAATTTATGATATTGCAGTCCTGAATCTTGCTCCAAACATCATGAAATCCCCCAAACTATCAGCTTTCCTTTTATCCACATCATTTTCTGAATTTTGTCTTTAATTTTCTTCATGTTAGCTTGAAAACTGTTACTCCTTTTCTTTTCTACCATGCTTCCAATGCAAACTCCAGGCAAGTTATGGCGAAGTCAAGGAACTCAACCTGGTGTAAAGTAAGGACTAAGGACAAGATCAGGCCATGGAGGGGATTAGAGAACCAACCCAATTTTTAAGTCAGATATTTATTTACCCAAATAAAACACATTTAGCTCTTCTTTTGTTTCCTCTATACCCAAAGTATTTCTTGGTAGAAAATCGACAGTTCATGTTTCAGCTCACTTTGTCCATCTGTGATGAACTCAGATAGAAACTTCACCCTGCACTGGCTGTAGTGAACTGGGTTTGGCTGCTGACTGCGGACAAAAAGGCATCACTGGAAGCAGACACAAAATAAATCTGAAAGGTTGGAGGGTAGGGCAGCTGGAGGAGAGCAAACACACATGACTGGATGCCAAGAGCACGACACATAGTTGTGGGGAATTCAAAATCTGATTGAAATCCCACAAGATATCTTTATTTGGCGTCATGGCTCAACTTTAATTTCAACATGAGCATGGTGTCTCATATTTGGGTCTACATCTTCAAAATTCATAGATCTCATATATTCCATCTCAATCCTACTCTAAGGGAATCTAAGGTTCCCTGTTATTTTCCTATCATTTTCTGGACACTTTAAAATCTCTCCTTTACTAGTCCAAGCACACTCAGATTCACGGATATTATTTCCAAGCTGCATATTTCCAAGAGCTACATGTCACAGAACGTGACGAACACAGAAATCTGTAGCGTGGGTGGATTTGTGAAAGAAGAGCTTTTGAGTGTGGCCTGCCATTCAACTCTGCACCTGGCAGAGAGGGAAAACAATCCCAGCGAGCCAACTCAAACAAAACAAAAAGCAGGAATGGAATCAGCAATCTCAGGGCAACTCTTGCCACAACCCTGCTAAAGTTTCACGAATCCCACGTTCCCTGCAGCTGGAAGAGCAGCCAGGTTTCTGTCACTAAGCAAAGCCACCAGCATTTGTGTGACTGGTACCTCCAGAACGGGGATTATTGAGGTGACAGGCCAGCTCCCTCATTGGTGTAAAGTGGCATCGTGCCAACCGTGACACACCAGCCAAGGATCCAGCCCACGATTTTTTGCATCTTAATGGGAAGAAGTGGAATTATTTTGTCTCTGCAATTATTTCTGACTAATTCCTGCCATTATACCTCTTTGCATCCAGCACACCCCTGGGGGAAAGTAGATGATTTGTCTGGTGCTATCAAGCTAAGTTGCCAATCAAAACAGGGGTTATTAATGTAACACTGAAAAATATAACTAATTAATTTAATAGTATTTGAAATCCACATTCTGCTCCGCACACACCCACTTCAGTAGTATTTTGAAAATAAGTCAATTTTTGGAACAATCTGAAAACAGTGATATTAATAACATTCAGTAAATTGATGGCACACCCTTCCTTGGATGGTAATGTTCACTCCTCACTCCATTTCAAAACCAGATGTAGCGGAAATAAGCAGCCCAAGAATGGAGAAGGAAAGATTTTTTGAGATTCAGGGAAAGACTTCCATATGATATTGGTGAAAGGACTTGATTTAGTGAGAAGATCAGGAAGAGTGAGCAGCAGAGAGCACAGCACATGTGTTCTTTTTTACCCTTATGAAACAGAAACAAAGAAACAGCAGGTAAAGATGAATGAAAAAAAATTCAAAAGCAATAAAAAAAAAAAAATTCTGTTTCCTGTGCAGCCCACAACCAAGTTATGGAGTTGATCGCTTCATATAAATTATCACTGACTTAAGCATTTATAAAGATCCAAAAATAATTAGTTGTTGGCATTGATAATCAAAACAATAAGTTAAAATAAAAACTTAAAAATATGGTTGGACAAATGCCAATTAGTAACTGCCTGAGATAAAAATACCTCACTCGTGCAAAATGCAGTTCCCTGGTTATAGGGTATCATGTAGGGTTTCTTCTGAAGTGTCTTGGCTGGCTACTGATAGAAACAGGATATTGGATCAGAAGGTTTATGGATCCCACTTGCTGAAGCAACTCAGAATTTTTTATCTGGTGATTCAGGGGCAGTAGGTGAAGTATTGCAGGGGTGCCCATCAGGGAGGCACTGAAACAGGCATGAGGAGCATTCTGAGCAGAGATTAAACAAGGAGTAGATATCTAAGAATAAAATGTTCCTTTTTGATTAAAAAAATAATGTTTCACACAATGGAGGAAGCTGAGCAATGTGTGTGCTCCGCTGCTGCTGCTCCTCAAATTGTGTCAAGTCATCATCTTGACCAAAATTTGCTAGACACAAGTTCAACTTCTGGGCCTTCCTTAAGCAATCACAGATTCACATCATGAGATGTTATTCGCTGAAAGGTTTAAATGTGGTCAAAACAGTTTGTGGCAACTTTTGCTTCAAGCATTCATATTGTGTGCTCAGCCCCGGAGGGTCACCCTCAGAGCTGGGTGCTGCTCAGCAAGGTCACCATCACCCAATCACATCAAAACACTTCCTGCAGACATGAGAGAACATTTTATGAAATCCAAAGTCAAGGAAAGGGGACACACCCACTTCTTCTGACTTCAAAACACTAAATTCTGCTGCATGAGGCCACTGAAATCCCATTCCTTCAATTTCCCAAATCCTCTTGTCTCCCTTGCCTAGAAGCTGTTACATGTCCACAGTCACCCCTGGTACAGAGTGCAGGGTTGTTTTTTCTTGCTGGACCAACTTACTCTATTTTTCCACTCCAATTCAACCCTCCTTGGTCAAAAGTTATCTCCAACATAGTTTAATAGCAAGAAACATTCCGCAAAGGCTGCACAGCATTATTTTGTTCTTAACATACTGGGAAATGAAGTGTGTGGGTTTTGGATTCTAGGATCCAGACCATCTGTTAAACCTATCAGAGGTTTGAATTCTAATTTGCTGTTGATTTAAAAATAGTCCCGGCATTACCCTGTCATTTTCTGTAAATTATATATTATTTAGTTTGCCATTTTTAAATATTATAGCATCGTCTTCTCTCTTCTCTTATGGTTTAATTTAGATTCCTTATCATCTGTACTGGTACCATTCTTCCCTCCCAGTAACTGATCCTTGCCTCAGTTCTATGCCAGGGAACCTACCTCACTACTCACAAGCTGGCTCAGAAAATGATGCTAATGTTGCAATCTGAACACAACTTCGTAACAGCTGCAAGATGCCATCTCTGTAAGAAAACCAAAAACCAACAAAAATTCCTTTATTCCATTTATTTCATCAGTTTACCTATAGCTACCCCACTAATAATATGTCTTGCAGTAATTTGTGTTACCACTTAAATGACCAGCAATTAAGGTATCACTGCACTGCATTACACTGACAAGCTGTGGAAAAATTTTCCTAGAGAGTCACAGTCTGTGTTTTTGAGAGTGAAGATGGATCTCATGCTCATATTTTATCCTTACTAACGGATTCAGCACGTATCATCCCGGACTCTGCCATGGCACTGCCTTCTCAGTCCATCCCACAACGTTAAATACAATCTATTTCCTCAGACTATAAACTATAGGGCTTCAGCTTGCCTCTAATGAGGGTGCAAGAAGTCAGTTCTGCCCAAAATAATCCTGGCTTTTTCTGCTGAAAGGGCCATCAGCTCGAGCAACAAAAACCTGAAGGGTCAGTTGCGATGCAGATTACCTGGATCCTCCTTTAAAGTTCTTTAGAAATTCCTTTTATTTGTATTACACACATCACAGGCATTGAAGTTGCTGTTTTCAAGCCCTGGTGGCAGCAGGGTTCAGCACAGACTCATCCCACAAACAGGGGCAGAAACTGAAGTGATTTAGGTTTCAGTAAAACCTGACTGCAGCTGCCCATGGGCTCAGCTGAGTGAGGGGTGGTAGAGCAGAGCTTTGTGAAGATCAAGACTTTTTACATTTCCTTTTGTCTAACCCCAGCCAGGGAAAGACAGACCCAAGGTCCACATTTGACAGTCTTTCAGAAAACAGCGGCACACACAGATATTTTATTGCCTGGCACATTCCTGCCCCCTCACTTCAGACTCCAGCTAGGAAAGAGCACTTGGCACAAATGGGAGTATGTGCCTGCTCTATCTTATTAATTATTTGTAAAACACACACGTCTAAAGCAGTGATTCTCAAACATGGCCAGTGTACAATAAATTTATTTCTCATTACTCAGTTGTATTTTGGTTTAGCTATCAAAACTGCAGCTGTCATGAATTTGTGTGGCTGCAGATGCGACCACATTAAAAATGAATTGCGTACAGTGGGTTCCATACATGAATTCACAGACTGAGAAGGGTGGTGGGACAGACAACAGGTGAAAAAAACGAAGAAAAAAATAAAGAAATAGCAATGTGACAATTCTTGGGGGTTTATTTAACACTTAAGATGATGCTTTGGGTTTTTTTTAATAGTTATCACTCCCAAATGAAAGCATCTTGGAGTTATCATCATTGCATGTGCAGAGCCAACTCTAGCACTCAAGCACACTGAAACCAAACTCAACATCTGTCTAACATTCACTGTAGAGAACTGACCTACTGCAAACTCAAATCCTCAGGGTAGTTCTATTCCTGACATCGAAGTTCTCCAATTAAAGATGCCTGAAAATTCAGAGATAATCACCAATAATCAAATTAAAGGAATATTATTAGATGCAAAAGCAGCCCTAAGCCCCTCTACAACCAAAATAAAACACTGCCTCAAGTGTCAGTACCCCTAAAGGTTTGACAAATTTGTCTCATGAGAGTTTATAATGGTTTATAATTTGAAAAACTTCTCCTATCTAAAGAATTATAAATCTTAATCCTTTCAAACTGCAAAGACCAAGAGTCACAGTTTGGTCCTCTTCTCTAGGGCAGCCTTAGAAAGGACATGTTTGTTATTACATGGAGTGTTTTGAGGATTACAACCAAAAACTATCATCTACTGACCCTAGCACTGGGAATGCCAAGAATTCCTGCCACTGAGGCCGTTATTCACAGAACCTCCGGACAGCAGGCAAAGATTGGTGCATCTCCCAGAATCTCAAATTACCATATTTTTCCACATAATTTTAGATCTCCAGTTACATATTTGAAGACTCTTAACTCATTCTCCAGCCACTGTGTCTTTCCACGTCATGGGAACACAAGGCAAGCTGACAGAAGTGCTGTCCACATTTAATGAAGATGCATTTGGAGTCAGGACCGAGGCTTCTAGGAAATGTAGAACCAGGAATTCAGCAGGGCTGGTCCCTACTGCGCTTCTGTGAAGCTGGAGTGACAAGATACCTCCACACTGACAAGGAGAAATCACCAATGAAACAGTTGTTTCACGCTGCCTACTCTTGCAGGGAATTAAAGACCAAGAAGGCAAACAGCAGACTGGAAGAACCCAAACAAGAACTGCGCAGATAATGAAGGCAAGGAAAACTAGCCCTGTGACAACTTTTGCAGAGAAACCAACAGGGCTCTGCCAGCTTTTCTGATGAGTTTAATTCCCTCCACGGATCAACTCAACCTTCCAGCAGCTTTTCCTAATACTTGACGTGCCAAACTTCCACACAGAAGGCTGGACCTGTGAAAGCCCCAGGGACTGGAGCTTGGCAGGGTAGCTGTGACGAGCTCCATGCCCAGGAGGCTCAGCCCTGTCCCACCGAGCTCCAGCAGCCGCCCCCAGCCTCATTCCTGGGCTGGAATTTGCCTGAAGTCAGAGGCAGACACAAGAGGGCTGCGGCAACACGTGGTGGTGGCCTCCAGCAGACTCTTTAAACCATAAGTGTACATTAAGACTTTGTTTTGGCCAGACTCTCCTTTGGGTGGTTTATTTTTACTACTTTTTAATTACTCTAATTGAAGGGGGAATATTTCCCTACATTTCTGCCATTCGGCCGCTTCACCTCCTCCCACCCGCTGCTCCCTTTGAGTCTGTGCCTGCAAACACCACTGTTAGTCATATTTCTGTGCTAGGGGAAAGCCTGCTCGGGCCTCTCCCCTCCCTTAATTCTGTTGAAAATAGAGAACAGATGAAGTTCATTAACTCCCTCAGTTTGTAGGTTGACACACCCTACGACTCGTAAACACAGGGATTAGCGAAGTCCTTCTAATAAACAGAGGAGCAAAAAAAGGATCTGTCCACTATTTGTTTAAGGGATTTTGTGTTTACAAAGGAGAGGGGAGCATAGGGGAGCAAACCTGGTATTTCGCCCTGATGGGAGGAGAATGGCTCAGAATAAGGAAAAAGGCTTTCCTCACACACACTCAGATTTTAAGGCAGTCACTTCCATGAAATGATGGTACCTTCACAATGTTTCACCAACTCTTGAAAAGACTGATCTAGAGCATTCTTGTTTTTTTCTGGAAAATACAGCTTGAACCCAGACCTGCGCTGTAGTCTTGATAGGTAATTAACTGGAATGATTTAATTGCTTCTGTGTATGCATTCACCTGAACAGCACAAAGCAGCACTGCCCGTTGTGGCAGATGAAGGAAGGTGAGAGGCCTTTGAGCTCTGGGGTCTGGTGGAAAGGAGCAGCTCTTCAGAGTAACTCTGGAAGCATTCAGCACCTGCTTTGATACCACAGAACAGGCTTCCAAATCTCCTGCAGATTTTTTGCTCAACATTTGATATCCATTTTTCACATCCAATTATTAATCTGCATATACTGAATTCTTTGGTTTCTGCAGATCTGCCTGATTATTTAAACCCTGAAATAAGAAGGCAGAAAATGAGAGAGAAAAATGAAGATCTGATTCCCAGATGGATGCTAAAACAGGGAGGGAGGTGGGTGCACGCAGATTACGTCATTATAATTCAGGATATTTATTTCTTGTTGTGCAGCCTTACCAAATAAGAATTTGGATCAGAAGAGGCAGGGTAGTTTGAGATTTAGTACTGATTTCTATGAATGACCATAATTATGCAAGTTCTCAACACTGAAGCCTCACATTTCAAGGTCTTCCCCATCCCACCCATATTCTGAACAATTGGCCTCATTCTACATTTCAACTCCTAGAGGAAGAACCACACTTTAACAAATCTAACACTGCTGATATAATGGAATGCCGTTTATTTTTAATGCCCTCAGGATGTGCTGTTATGGGCTTTCCCAAAAATTGTGAAAGTGAAGAAGTATAAAATATAATCTGAGGGGTCAGTCTGTAAAAAGACATTTCTGTGCATAACCTTAGGCCTTTCTGGCCAGGAGAATAAAAATCACACAGTTTTTGTGTACATCTGTCTTCTCACTCATGCTTTTTAAATTTTCACCCTCCCCTCCTTTCCCCCCTCCCCCAATAAACAAGTCCATTCCTCTTTTAAAAATGTTTTCATTTTCTGATAAGGAATCAGATCCTGAAAAGGTCAGAAGCAGAACCAGCAGATTAGTAGGTGCTTCCACTGATTGCAACTGGGTTATGCAAAACACATCTCATTTCCTTTGAGCTCTCAAGCCAAGGTTTGAATACAGAGAGTGAGCAAATATAGCAGCACAGCTGCTTTAAGCTTCCTCCGATGCTCACTCATAATGCACAAGTGGTGCTCCTGCACCAAACTGTGCTGCGATCAAAACCAGCTGATCCTGAGTTTATCAGGGCGCTACTGTTTAAATTGCACTTGAGCTTTTACATTTTCCCCTGGTATGTTTTACGGGGCCCTTGTAAATCGGATAAAATGCTGGAGCAGCTAGAGCTAAGTGTTGCTAATGCGTCCCTGCACGATTTTTCCTGATGCTCTCCACTGCCTCGTGTGGTCCTTGGGGCTGCCTGCCTCTCACTCTGCTCTAAAGGAATAGTTTATGCTGTTCATTCCTTGTTTCTGCTGTCAGAGATGGACACCTAAAACACCCTTCTACTGCAGATCACGGACTGCTTCTCACTTATTAAGAGCAAATGACAGAAAAGAACTTAAATTGCAAAGCAAGGCAATTTAAATAATTCTTTAAGACTTGATTTAATACACTCGGCAAATCAAAACAACAATGTGGGCAGAATCCAATATTAGACGAATTCAATCTCTTTATCCTATCAGAGATGCAAAAAAAGATGGGTGTGAAGGCCTCACTAGCTAGATGACACAAAAGGTTGAACGCACACCCTGGCTCACCTTCAGTAGTTTCAGGTCACATACAGCCAGCTTAATTAATGAAAAAGATGACAATTTTTCGTTCTGAGCTTTAGAAAGTGTGTGTCAACAACTGCCTAGAAACTCTGAAATGAGTGTCTGAGATCTGTTTCCAGTCTCCTAACCCTGCCTGGCTGCCTGTGGACCCAGCTCACTGTTCTTCCCAGCATGGGATGTGGGCCCATCCCTTCTGCAGAACAGGCTCAGGAGGGATTTCCTGCTGACCTCGTGGCAAGATGTGATCTGATGATCATCTGCCTTCAACAAAAAGCACCCACCACGTGCAGTGTGTCTAAGAGCAGGTGTTACAGTCCAAACCGTGCTGCTTGGAAACTCCTTGAGCATCACCTGCAGAGAACCTTCTTATCTTTAAAACCCTCTTTAGCTCACAGGAGACTGCAGCAATAAGGTCAGCTGCCCCAGAGCAGGCTGGGGTGTTTCTGATGGCAGCAATGTGAAACATGTTTTCAACGCTGTGCTGCGTTCCAGCAGCCACTAACAGGTCCTATGTTCAGGAGCTGCTGTTTTCAGCATGCAGTGATTGTGTCTGATACTCCATAACACTAAATGTGTCTGGTTCACCTGCCACGGCAAAGACAACGAGCAAAGCTGTTAAATTGCCCTCCTTGAACTTACAAACCTCTCCAAAGCAACATCTCTGCACATGAGCAGCTTTGCTCCAGCTGAAACAGCTCTGCTTATCCATGTTAAGCCTGCCATGCAGGACACCGTTTCCTTTTATTGTCTCCCCATAAAAAGTTAAATTATTAAAAAAAAAAAAAAGAAGAAGAAAAGAGAAAAGAAACATTTTCTTGAGTGGTTGCAGGTCACTCTGGATCAGTGAGGTTTAACTTTAGTGTGTTGTGATGAAATATTAATACTGAGTCAGTGTGTTTATTTCTTCAAGCGTCTGGAGCCACTGAGTGTTTATGCCTCAAGATTAGCAGGAAGTGTGCCCATGCATAGGAGCCCTGTACTTAGAAAGTCTGAGATTTCAACATTTGAAGACTGTCCACAGCAAATCAGCTGCATGGGATTGTGTGTCAGCTCTGCTGCGAGACAGAGAGTCGTTCCCACGGGATTTCAATCCCATAACGAACCAACAGATTGTCAGGTTAATAGCACTGCTAGCAAGGCACGTCACAGTCCCTTCATTTCTGCTGCAAAGTATTCAGACTTAGCTGGAGCAAGCAAAATTAGGACATAAACTTACTACCAACAGCCATAAGAGAGTCCCAATTTATTCACTGTGACAGCAAATACCCTCTGGTCAGGTACGGCTTGCTTTGTGTTTCAGCATCTAAGACATTACCTGTTCAAAAGACAGAAAGACAGTTCTCCAAGTTTCGAGGAAATAAATGAACTCATCCTATGCTAAATGGATACATTTGGCAGGTCTTAAAAGCTTCCCCCAGGGCCTCGTGTAAGACACAGCAGCAGCAGCAGCTGAGAGAGGTGGGGCCAGGAGAATTGTTTGCACAGAAGGCCGGGACAGGAGGGCTGAACGAGTGCCAGGAAATCTATAGCCTCCCTCAAAGCCAGCCTGCACCACTTCACTCCATAAACATGAGGGACAGGAAGCCACTTGCCTTTCCCATTTGAAAGGTTAGAAGGGTCCTAAAGGAAGGGCAAGCGTAGGAGCAAAGGCAAACGTAGAGGAAAAAGGATACTGCAACGTCCTGCCCCAGTTCCACAGTGTGGTCGGGGGCAGATCCACTTCCCTTGTTCCTACAAGTGGAAACAGGATTTGTGTTTTGGCTGAGAGTTTCTCTCGTGTCATTTACATGGGGCCATCTCAGAATCAGTCTTTTTAGGTGGGTGTTTCTCCAAATGGATGAGTCACAAAACCAAGGTCCTGGCCCCGCAGCAATGCTCGGTCTAGATTTCCTTGTTGTAGTTTTCAGTCTGGCACTGACAATTAGTGCCAAAGCATCTGGAGCTGCTCGAAAGGAAATGCAAGTGACTGGACCAATTTGCCTTTGCTGCGCAGGAGGAAATCCAGCACAGTGCATTGCTTATGATGCCAAGCAATTTTCCTTCGAACAGTAGCCCAGGATGTCTTTCTGAGAGGAATGTAAAATGTTAGTGGGGTGAGAGAAGAGTTCCCAGACATGAGACATTCCTTACGGGATAGAAGGAATCTCTGCATGTGCAGGTGTTGCCTGGGGATGCTGCTGCAGAGGTGGCTCACCCTGACAGAAATGGGTGCGACCAAGGGGACAGAGCAAAGTCAGTACGGCTGTCATGGCAGGGACACGCAGGTGATGTTTCAGAGGAAGGCTCAGAGCAGCAAAATCGGCCCGTTTGCCCTCATGTCTGTGCTCATGTTTGACATGCAAGCCTGACACGGAGGTGATGTGAACATGGGGTTCCAACTGGTTGAGTTCATGTCCAGTGGATCCTTGCTGATGTTATACAGCAGTTTCCTAAAACACTTGATGATGATTCAATACTCACCAACTGCTATCTAGTCTATAAACACAGTGGTGTAGAGGATTTTTAATTCTAGTCCAATTATGTAAGAAAAAAATTAATGAGCATGATTAAAAAATTGATCATCTCTAGCACAAGAAAGCCGTAAGTCAATAAATATTCCTTTCTAAAGAATGGTGCCAACTTCACAGACATTATACACACCTCGGTGTCTATTAAACTAATTTATACCTGCAGCATACAGCTGTGTAAATTTGAGAGCAAACAGAGATGCTGCTGGGATCCTACAGAACTGCAATCATTAAAACAACAGCGTGGTGTTCGGAATGGGGGCTGGTTCTGCCCTTTCTAGAATTCTTTTACCTACCTGAAAAAGGTCTGAGGCAAATACTCAGGCCTCTTTCAGATTCCCTCCAAAAATAAAGATATGCACGTAGACAGACATACAAAGAGATTATCTCCGCTTGACGTAAACATTGGCAGTGGAAGTAGTGAGACGCACACACAAAGAGGAAAAAATAAATTAGATAAGTCATAATAGTACTACAATAAAACTATAAAGCAGGAGACTGCTCCAGGCATTTGACATGCATCTTGGCACTTTTAATGAGGGAAAACAAAAGACTCAACGTGCATCCTCAAGAGCCTGTGTGTGTGTGAGAGAGAGGCAGAGCAGGCGGGGAGGGATTGCACGGGGACGGGGATGCAGGGGACAGGGATGCANACGCTCGCTGCTCGCTGAGGCCCATCAGGTAGCTGTAAATCTGCCCCGCCGGGCGCTCCCCGCCTTGCTCCTCACGCTACATTAGGCTCGCTGTACTCCCTCTGGTTTATGGAGGGCTGTGGTGCTAAATGAGCTAGAACAAGAGCCGCGCTATCAGGGGATCTGCTCGCTGTCTCCCCCACGCAGCTCCACTAAGTGAGGTTTTCTCCATTCCTCTCATTTTGTGTCAGGAAAAAAGTCAAACTCTCACCCCCCCAAATTGCTGTACAAGTGATTCGTGCACGCCCCAAGTTTCTGGGTCTGCATTCGGTATTCCAGGCTTCGGGAAAAGTGTTATTTGTCTCAGCTGTCACTAAAAATGCAGTTCTGTGACTTCTCTCAGTTTGTTAGCCTCTGTTTTCTAGAGAAGCCGAGCATCTACGGTTTCCTACCAAATCCCTGGCACTTTTGGATGGACAGGTCACACGGCAGCTGTCTTTGGAAAAGCAGAAAGATGTGCAGTTATACCTTGGACCCATGGCTGGAGCATAACCCTCAGCTGCTGCTTCCCTCTCCCTCCTCCTAGAACCAGTTTTCATCTTTTCCCTCACTGTTCTTCTGTTGCCTCCTGACCTTTTAGTATTTCAAATTGATTCATTTTTTTATTTTCTTTAACTAAAAGTCATAATTCAGCCATTGCTGTATTATTTTCGTGCCTTAAAAGACCAAGAACAAGTGCGTGGGCCATGCAGGAATATTGGTGGGCAAAAATCCAAAACCAAATCATTTGCCAGACATTCATAACATTTCAAAACATGTTTTCATGTCACTCGGGGCAAAAATTCAAAATGTTTTAATGGGAATATAAGAAATGAGATGGGATGTTAGAGTAAACCAGTGCTCCGTACATTTTTAATGTACTGAATGTGGTTTCAAGTTCCTTCTGGAAACTAAAAACACAGCTTCAACCTTTGATTTTCAGAGCACTCCATTGTGGGACTCTAATTTGTCTGATAGCTGCTCAATTCTGACCAGTATTATGAAAAGACCACTTTAACAACCACACCACTGTCTGCAGTAGGAACAGGTATCTGCACTGACAAAACCACACACAAAAAGAAAAACAATCTGAACCCAAGTTACAGGATGATCAACTTAGAGCTAACTACCACATCTCAGAGAATTCATTGTATTTTTGTCAAAGTCTAACCAGTGCCTAGCTGTAGATGAAAAGCAGAGGGAAATTTAGAAATTAAGAAAGAAAAACCATTTCCTTTTATGACCATTGGCTCCAATATCTTGAGTATTAGAGGCAGTTCTGGTTGCCTCAGCAGAATTACAAAAAGTACGTCAGACAAAGAATAGGCACAAAGATATCCAGGAAGGGCTGCACAGACTAAACAGACTCCTAGAAAAGAGGGATGACTAAGGAGGGATTACAATAGAGATCAGCAAAACCAGAGATCAGTAAGCACTGCAATTCCATCAATTGTATTGGACAGTTATTAGGAAACACTCATTCAGTGGTTCTAATCCAGAAAGAACTTGATTATCCAATGAAACAGAAGCTTTCAAGCTGCAAAAGAAAGGATGTTTTCATCCTGTATATATTCAAACTGTTCCCAATGGATGTTCTCAGTCCAGAAAATACAAGCACTTAAAAAATATATGGAATTGAGAGTTTCAATTCAAGGGTCGGTGGGTCCACATGAAGAGCAAGAAGTATTTTCTGGGAGTCTGGGATACTCTGGAATGTGCAAACCTGCCCTTGTTGCTGGAAAGGAAGCACCTGACTTGTATGTCACACGGTTTTGAGCAAAGCCGGGTGTAACTGCAGGACCAGGATAACCAGGCACACCCCAAAGTGCCTGTGCCCCCTTCCCAGCACAGCCAGGCCCCCTCAGCTGCCATGGGGAAAGCCAGGCCACCGTGGGACACCTCAGCTCCAGCTGGCCATAGGGGCTTTTAGCTTCACCCTTCCCACTTTATCTGAGAATGCCACGAGCTTGCTCAGCCAGAGGGATGGACTTCAATGGACACATACGGCTTTGTACCCAGAAAGGCAAATGGCTCACCAGCAGCACCTCCACAGCAGACTTTAAACAGAAAAATGTGTGTCTGTGTATATATATATATATATATATAGATGTGTATCTGGATTCGCAATTTCAAGACTAAAAAAATAGTATAAATCTTTAATATATCTACCCTGACTCTGAAATTAACCCAATCTTGTTTCTAGGAAAGAAAAAGGACATTTATTTAACTGTTATCCAAATACCCTGTAAAGTTTTTTAGAAAAACAGTTGTCCAGAGATCCAGGATGGAGAAAACCATTAAGGAGGTTTAGTTCTGGTTTCTTCCCACTCTCAAGATGCCATTTGTTCACACAGAAGAAACATTCTCTACAAAAATCCAACTCTCTGCGTGTTCTGATGGCTATAATCACGCATATGGAGGGCATTATGATACCACCAGGACAAAAATACAGAAAATGATTTAGAGGCGACGCTTAGCAGAACATACAGTATCCCACCCTCCTGCTTCCTGACCATCTTGGTAAGAAAGTATTTGCTTGATTGCTTTAAGAAGTTCTTGGCCACACCTCATTTAACTTATTTTCCAGATCAATCAGGTCAAGCCCCTGAAAAATCCCCTCAGGTTGCCTTTTTAAACGTTGACTTGCTGCCTTTTAAGCAAACAAAATAGAAGTTTCCTTTTCAGCTGGCATGAGCTGGAGTCCAGATGCAGGGCTCCAACCCAAAAACAGCATTCAGCAAAGGACCCACATACCAAGCAGGATGACTGATTTTTGCCTTCACTTCTCCTCCCCTTTTTTTTTTCCCTGCCTTGGGAAATATTTGGGATGCACAAGCAGACAGCCTTTTTTAGACATCGCCTGCTTCTAGGAAGAAAGGAGTGGGTGAATGGATACAATAGGCCCAGAAAGTAGAGCTGTTTAATCAAAAGCAGTCAGGAACAAAAGAAAGCCAAGGAGCTCAGGAGGATAATTATATTTCACACATCAATTAACATTCTTTTGCTGCCACTTCAGAAATCCCATTTAATTGCCCTGCCTAGGTCCTGCCTGGATAAGATGTGGCAGAGAAGGTGGATGGGCTCAGGGGAGGGCGCCATGGCACGGAGAGCACACAAAGCTGCCCCAGAGCAGTCTGGCTTTCCCTGCCTGGTCCTTCCCATGGATGCCACCAAAGCACCCTCAGGCTGTGCAGGATCACAGGCAGCCTTCCCAAACCTCATCCCAGCCACCCCACAGCACTTCGGGTGTCAGCCCTTTGTATTCACATCACAACAGCAGCTAGAGGCTCCAACAGAGCTCTGTAAACACAAGACACTTTCTCCCTGATAAAGTGAAAGGCCAAGAAAAAGCTGCATGCCTGTAGTTAAGGCAGGGAACTCAGCCTTGGACAGATTGAGCAATTTAATTCAGCAAGATTGTAAGAGAAGAGCAGGAAAGTGGCCTCAGATCTGAGTCTCAGTTTCTTAATAACAGGTATTTTTGTTTCACTGGGATTTCTAAACACTAAGGGGAAAAAAAAAAAAAAAAGGGAAAGAAAAGGCATCATCATCACCTTTCTTGAATCCACTTTCCATGAAAGAAGAGGGGCTTTGGGAAAAGGGTAATGTGCCCAGTGTTAGGCAAATATAAAATACATTTTTCCAATGGTAGAAATATTTTTCGTAAAAGTTTGAGACCTAAGCAA